>JAUTXW010005203.1:765000-1267973 GCA_030620095.1 Kuschelorhynchus macadamiae | reverse complement strand
TCCAGGTATCCATTTGGTTAATTAGATTCTGGGAAATTTCTATTTTGACGATTAACTACATATTTATCTCATTATTTGTTGTCCTTTATCAGAAAAAAATATCAATTAACCTGTAACTTGTATCTCAAAAACTAGAGCTGATAGAAAAAATCTGGCATTTTTGGAATCAGCACATCAAAAACATCTAAAATCAGATGTTAGATTTCCGATTTAGACAAATTTGATTTGATGGGATATACCACCTCGAAAACCGTAAAAAATACGAAGTTGGTTAAGTTGGGAAAACTTTAGTAATTTAATGCCCAACAACAAGCCGTCGAAAAAAAATTAAAAATTGCGACTATTTCCAAAGATTATCTGTAAAAGACCGAAAATCGTAATTTTCTCTTTTTATTTTTTTCAGTCCGAGTTTGTTGTCACTTCACGCCTTCATAAGGTGGTTCGTTTCATTTTCGAAGGTTCAATATCGACCTAATTTTTTAATTAGGGATGTTTTTTTTCAATTTAATTGAAGCTTCTAACCTCTTAAAATAAAATCTATGTTACATTCGTCAACATTTAACCAAAAACTCGATGTGTTAAAGAGAGATATCGCGATGTACATTTGTGTTAATAAAATATTGTAAGTTTACAGATATGTGTTTCCTCCTCTTGAAACAAAGATGTGTCACACGTCCATAGCGTTATCTCTCTTTAATACACTGATTATTGTGAGAAACTTTCAACTTGGATAAATAGCTAATAAGTGTGATACAGATTTGGGTTTAGGAAGTCAGAAGCCCACAAAAATGCAAAAAAAATCCACTACAGTATTTTTAAAAAATGAAACTAATTGCAGAGAGTTCGGCATACCATAATAGGTAATTCAACTTAGGCAGAACGTAATCTGACGTTAGTAAGATTTTCCAACGCATGTATTTATTTGTTTTCTTGAGCGGTAATATTCCGTTAAGGTTACTAGATATAAGTCGTACAAAATTAATCTACAAATTTTCTCCAGTTTCATAACTTTAGTTTAACTGAAAAGGGTGTGATTAAAAACCATTACATCCGACAAAAAATAAAATATGATACGCTAAAGAAAAATATTTTAGACTTATATCACAAGCAATTTCACATTCTAACTTCTAAAAAACTTAATGGTTGTCACTGTATCTCAATAATATACCTAGTATTGACGTATCCAAATTCCAAATGAAAACGATTAACGAAGCTCTTTTTCTGGTACGATTGTTTTTGTGTTATTGTTCATAGCGGAAAAAATGATAAAAATTTATTTATAAAACATGAAAAAACTTTATTAAACTTATTTGCATGTTTACGCTCTTAATTGATTTTCTAATTTGATGATTTTTCATTTTATCAAGATAGAATTTTACATTTTTCACACCCTATATATTATGGCTGTCAAAAGTAATTTATGCACTAACTTCTAGTAGTGTGGCATTTTCTAATATATTAATAATAAGAAATCATCTGTTGAAGCTATATTCTATCGTTGGGCACTCCGTTGTTTACTAAAAGAAAACCATATTCATATTTTTATTATATGTGGCAATAAAAGTGACTTGCGAGGATTGGGAAATATTTCCGCCAAAGCTGGGACAACGTAATTTACCAAAAGTTGCAAATAACTATCACCGTTTAAATTTTCGGCTCTTGTAGAGATTAGGTATTTTTAATTTTCTCACTTTTTTTTATTCATAATAGAACTTACCGCCAAATAAACACATTTCAGCAAAAACATTTATGGATGAATCACTTTTTTGCGAAAAAAGGCATAACAAATAGTTATAACTTTGTAACGCACTATATGGTTATAAACATCTACTTTTACTTTATGTTAAAATTGAACGCAGCGTAGACAATTAGAGTTATTATTATATAATATAATCTTTTTTAATTTAAGTTTTTAACGAACTAATGTTAAAAGTGTAGCAACAAAATATGTTGATGTTATTCAACTAAAAAATTCTTAAAAACAGACATTTGACATTTCATCATTAATCTTCCTCGAATTCAAGAAGCAACGTTGCTAAATTTAATTTAATTTCATCAGCGAAGAATACATTACCGTTTATTAGGGTTGTTAATAATATTTTGTTGCATAGTTGAAATGTTGACATTAGGTGCACAAGGTGAAACAGTAAAGAGTTAGCACCAGTTAGGTGCCGAAAATATCATTATTAAAGCCATATCATACTTCAACTTTCATACAGTCGGTAAACCGGTACCGGGTTAGCACCAGGTTAAGCGCCAAAGGCATCATCATTAAAGTCATAATATAAAATTATGTTTCTATATTCCATATTCTAATACTATAATAAGGAGTTTTTGTGCAGCAATATTTTGAAAATCGTAGGAAACTTGGTCAGTTTTTATTTTTTTTTCTGGGTCAAAAGTGTTTCATCCGCAACTTTTATTTTTTAATCTGTACAGACATAGGCTTTGGTTTAAAATTTGAAAAAAACGTAAAATCCGAAAAAATTACTCTCAACAACACCCAAATTTTCTTCCATGAAAAACGAAACAATTATCTTCCGAACTATAATGCCGGCCCAAGCATAATTTTTTTGGGTACAGTGTATGATGTTCCCGAAACCATTAAGGATTTTCTCAAGCCCCATATCGGTAATTATGGCGATTAACAGTTCTGTGTAAAGAATGAACATTGTTATTGGATTCCAGTTGGGATATTTATCATTAAAAATATCGCAAACTTCTTTGTGTTCGTCGTCGATTGCCATAACCCAGAATCATTAGAATTTCTATTCGCTAGGTATCAGAAAAAAAATCATATTTTTATTAACTCTTATTAGTAGAGTTAGTTACTCAATGTACTTTTGAATGTCAGAAATGACACGAAACTACTTTCGATACCAGTCACCGTCTAGGTGAAAAAAACGAGTATTCTGAATTTTTCCTAGAATCCAAATATCGAATAAAATCTAGAGCATTTCATAAGAAAAACAAAAATTAGGCATGAAAAAAAAATGATTATACAAGATTGTTAAAACCTTGTTCTAATAGAAATCCCGCCTAGAATTTAGTAGATTAACGCAAAAATATTTTCTTAAAAATTATATAAAATATCAACAAATGTTTCATGCGCCCTTTAAATGAGCCTTTTTTAAGAATGATTAAAATATTTACAAATAAAATTTGGATAAAGCTAGTAGCTCTTTAAAAAAATATACAAAACTGATATTTTTTAAGAAATATGAAAAAAAACGTCGCTGATATAATTTTTGAATTTCGTGCATTAAGTAAATTGGTAGTCCCTCTACTTTTGTAAAATTTTGTGTCTGGAACCGCAAATACCTGTATAAAAAATTATTATGGGTAGGCCCTTAACTGGTACACTTTAAAGATATAATTTCTTTCGGCTTGCATTTGCTAAACAACCAACTTAAGCTATGTGAAATTTACATACATCAAATTTTTATGCTTTACCCTGTACAAAAAAAACCTTATTAAAACATCAGTTACCATAATCTAAATTCAACAGATAATGGGCTAGCAACCTAAAAAATTAGAGGAACCAGTTTACAATCAAGAAAATTACTAATGTTTGAAATGAACTAGTATTTTTTTAATATTCCATAACTCATATAGATAAAACAGATTAGGATAACTAAAAATTTCCTCTTTTTGGGAATATATGGGATCCTATATCACTTTACAATTCACTTTACAGTATATTTAAGACACAACAGACAAACGAGGTTATCGCCTTGCAATAGATATTCCAATGGACTTTTGATAACAAGATATAAGACACAGTAAAAAAAATACTTAAGACTTTTAATAATAGATTTTCCAATAAAGACTACAAAGAATACTTATCTGTAAGTACTTCTCTCTGTCTTGTTTGCGTTTGTTGTGTCCGAATCCGTCTTGCGAGTGCATCGTAATCTAATTATATATATTAATTATATTATAAATAAATTATATTATAATTATATAATTATATTAATTATAATATGAATATAATTAATTATAAACAAAGCATCTAATTAAATTTAAATAAAGCATTTCAAATTAATTACGGGAATTTTAAGGCAGAAAATAGATTCAAAATGCTGCCTTTCCGCCATATTTATTTTGCTGCGGGACCACTTTGGCCCTACTCCAAAAACTACCTGAGGAATTCATCCAAATTGGTCAAACCATCCGGCATTAATCGGTGTAAATATTTTTTTGGAGTCGGTTAAAATGTACGTATTAAATTGACCTCAAATTTTGCACAAACTGGAAAATTTTTGTTCAAATCCATTAACACCAGACAAAATGTCAAGCTAATAAAGAATTGAAATAAATCATTAGACCATATTACTTATTTCATTAACTGCAAAATTTTCACAAAGCATGTGTGGCATTGAAAACTTCCTATTATTAAAGAAAATCAAATTTACAGGATTTATTTTATTGTTAATAAAAAATTGAACTCATTGAATAAAATAAACATTGTTTAGTTCCTCACATAGTTGTTTAGTAGTACGTACATTGGACTTATAGAACATTAAACCTATATGGAGAAGATTGTTACAATAGCTTATGCGTTTAAAGCAAATTGGCAGTCCCTCTATTTTTTGTAAAATTTTGTGTCTGGAACCGCAAATATCTGTATAAAAAATTATTATGTATAAGCCCCTAACTGGTACACTTTAAAGATATAATTTATTTCGGCTTGCATTTGTTAAGCAACCAAATTAAGCTCTGTGAAATGTACATACACCAAATTTGTATGCTTCACCCTGTATAAAAAAGCTTCTTAAAATATATTTGCCATGATCTAAATTCAAGACTTAATTGGCTACCAGCCTAAAAAAATAGAGTAACCATTTTAACTGGTTTGCCACAATAATGCTACCAATCCGAAGTATATTTAAGATACATTATTTAATTTTATCCAGTCGAGACATTTTTGAATTTTGTTCGAAGTTATTAAAAACAAAATTACCAATAACATAAGTGACGTTGCAGTCTTGATTATTGGATAAAATAATTTTAAAGAATGATTTATGGTCCTTTCTCAATTTCTTGAAGGGCGGTTGCTGTTGTGTATAAAAAAAATTATAATCTATCTTTTTTTTTTCGATGTCGTTTAACGACATAGAAGGTGATGTATCCTGCATTTTCAGCACTGTGAAAGACAAGAACACGAAGTTGACATGTGTAAAAAACGAGGTTATTACCTTGCAATAGATATTCCAATAGACTTTTGATAACAAGATATATGACACTAAGTAAAAAAATACTTAATGCTTTTTCTATTAAAAACTACAAAGATTACTTAGCTGTAAGTACTTTTTTTTTGTTTTATTTGCTTTTGTTGTGTCCGAGGCTATCTAGCGAGTGCATCTCAGTCTAATTAATTATTAATAAAGCATCTAATTAAAATTAAATAAAGCATCTCAAATTTATCACGGAAATTTTTAGATAGAAAATAGATTCAAATTTACTTATTTATATTCCTGTGGTTGTATTTTATACTAACGGAATTATACCAAGTCAGTACAAAAAAAAAGGTAAAGAAAAAAAAACTATTGTGTATTAAGAAATGATCTAACGATGCTACATATTTTCAAAATGACTGATTTCTGGATATTTCTGTGAATGTCTGTAATAAGTCCTAATTGAGCCAAATGCGGTGTGAGGCCTGTTACTGATATGACGAGAGGAACAATGATGACTCTTTCCTGTTTTCACAGCCTTTTTATTTCCATTGCCAAGTCAGTGTATTTGACGATTTTCTCACTGTATTTCGCTTGGATGTTCTCGTCGTTGGGGACAGCCATGTCAATTAAATAACTGATTTTTTTCTTTTTTAGATTGAAAGGTGATATCGGGTCTGTTTAAGGGGATTGTTTTATCTATGTATGCCAATGTCCCAGTTGAGCTTGTAGTCTTCGTTTTCAAGTATGGATGTTGGTGTATAATGGTAGTAAGGGTCTGTGTTCTCCGTTAGTTTGTAAGTAGTGGCCAATGCTTGATAATCGACCTTTGCTGCTGAATTGTGTCTTGGGGCGTATACAGTTCCTGTTATTTTTCTACATCCACTGGTTATGTGATCGACCGTTTCTCTCTGCTGGTGATACCTCCTACACCTATCGTCTTCGATGGTTGTGTCCTTGATGATGTGCTTTTTATAGTTTTTGGTTGCTATGACTTTGTCCTAGATGGCAAGCAAAAAGCCTTCTGTTTCGAGGAACAGCTGCCCTTCTTGTAACCATGTATATATACGAAAGCTTTTTATGTATGTGGTCTTGCTTTATGTGGTATCTTTGTCTTCCGTGGAGGGTTTTTCAGACTAGGTGTTCATCTTTTCTAGTCGTGTGGTGTTTTGATGGAAGCCTAGGTATCTGTAGTTTCTTCTTTGGGCATGTCATCTATGTTTCATTGTGGATTATTTCCATCGTAGGGTGGTCTTTCCACTGTCCCTTGTTGATATGCAATAGCTTGCATTTACTTATACCAAATTCCATGTTGATGTCCAGGGTAAACTTTTTTTGTGATTTTAAGGAGTTCCTTTGGCTGTGCCTTTGTGCTTGCATATATACTTTTATTTCATCCATGTACAAGAGATGGTTTATTTTGTGCAGGTTATTTTTTTGGTGTTTAATGTGGAATCCGAAGTTTGTGTTATTCAGTGTGTTTGAGAGTGGATTGAGATAGAGACAGAACCTTAAAGCGCTGAGTGACTCTCCCTGGAATATACCTCGTCTGATGTAGATCTCTTCTGTTTTGATGTGTTCTTTTTGTATTCTCAGGTTGATTTTAGTTTTATTTAGATTGACTTTGTATAATTCTAGTACTCACTAGCCAACTGTGGAGTATCGATTCAAAGGCTTTTTTATAATCTATGTAATCAGTGTGAAGGTTTCTATGATTTTTCCTGGTTTGTTCCATGGTGACGCTGTCTATAATTAGCTGCGCCATGCATCCTCGGCTGTTTCTCCTGCACCCTTTTTGCTCTTCCGTTAGAATGTTTTTGTGTGCTAGATGTTGTTCTATTCTCCTGGTAATTGTGGCTATGATGATCTTATAAAAGTTTGGAAGGCACATAATACGTAGGTAATTTGACGAGTTCCTAGTGTCTGAGTTTTTAGTATGTTTAAGGTATGTTATTCCTTGGGTGAGAAAACTGGGGAGTGTGCTAGGTTTTAAAATAATTTCAATTGGCGAGTGAGAGCTTCATGTGTGGAGGTAAACTGTTTGTACCAGTAGTTATGAATGTTATCTATACTAGAACATCTCCAGTTATGCACGTATTTGATTGTTTCTGCAAATTTTTGTGTTGTTATTTCAAAGTCCTCTTATCCCTTCAAGCACTTGTGTCTGTCTTCTTCCGCTTTAATCCATGAAGCGTTATTATTGTATAGTTTCGGTTCTGACCAAATGCTTTTCCAGTATTCTTTGATATCTTGTTTGGTCGGTGTTCTATTACTCGTGCCTCCTTATTGCTCATTTATTTTTGGTAAAACTGTTTGTTTTTAGCATTTTTTCTTTCATTTGAGTCTTTGTATCTCCGGAGTCTTGCGGCATATACGGATAATTTTTGCTTCAGAGTGTCAAGGATTTCTGTAAGCGTGTGATCAGGAGATGTAGATTGATTAGATAGTAGTAGATGATTTTCTCTACACTCTGTATGATACGTTTTGACTTGTTGCCGTTCATGAATTGGGTAAGATGCCCCAATTCTTTTCTAATTTTGTTAATTTTGTTTTCGATCCTTATCTGCCAATTAAATTTTGGTTTTTTGCTGTTGGTGTTTCTGTTTAGTGGCGGGAGTTTCTGATTGTTCTGTGTTATCGTGGTTATAGATGCTGCGTAGGTCACTGTATGAATGTCCTCAATTGTGCTTGCATTCATTATGTACTCGGGCATTATATGTTTGTTGATGGTCTTTAGGATTTATTGTGTGTCTCGTTTGAAGATTATACGAGGAATAGGATTTCTTCTACCCTGAAAACTACCTGAGAAATTCTTCCAAATTGGTCAAACCATTCGGGAGCAATCGGTGTAAATACTTTTTTAGAGTCGGTTAAAAAGTACGTATTAAATTGACCTCAAATTTTGGAAAAACTGGAAAATTTTTGTTCAAATCCATTAACACCAGACAAGATGGCAAGGTAATAAAGTATTGAAAAACAAACATTAAACCCTATTACTTGCAAATTTTGCAAAAAGAGCATGTGTGGCATTGACAACTTCCTTTTATTAAAGAAAATCAAATTTACAGGATTTATTTTATTGTTAAGAAAAAAATGAAATTATCGAATAAAATAAACATTGTTTAGTTTCTTACATAGTTATTTAGTAGTACGTACATTGGACTTATAGAACATTAAACCTATATGGCGTTGTTTTTTACCTAGGAAAATGAAAGTTTATTTATTTATTTATTTATTTATTCAAACTCAACAGAGAATAACTCCAGTTGGCTTATACTAGTCAGAATTAAATGTTCTAAGTTAAAGTCAAACAAAAAGGTTTAACAAATTTAAAAAATAGGTACATAAAGATATACACAAGCAAGCTTAATAGTAAGTTATTACGAACACTATTTGTATACAATATAAAATAACCTTGTGTAGAACTAAACCTAATCAATGCTTTTGGTTAAAGCTAATTTACTAACATTTATTACTTAGTACAGGTTTTACATGAAACAGTTCTGACCACCACGAAATGAAAACGTCTGAAATATTTTCAAAAAATCGTTTTGGCTGTACTAAAATTTTTTCTCTTTTTGTCTTGAAGTAACACTTTAATTTTTGATAATTCTATCAAAAACATCTCAGAAATACCATCAGTAATCAGTATTTCATTTCCATATTCGAAAATTATTTAGATAGGAATAGTATATTCTATAAAAGGTTGTGGAATGGCCCATATTCCACACGAGTGAAAAGTTTGTCTACGGTTCACGAGTGTGGAATAGAGGACCTTCCAAACATGTTATTTCTCTAACAATACTTCAAATTATGTAACGAAACATTTTTATAAAGAAACCAATAATACAAAAACTATTCTGAACAATAATATGAACCAACAATTTAGACAGCAGATATCTCGGAAACGGGTAACTTAGCAAATTTTATAAGGTACGCATTTTTTGCTAAGAAAATACAGGGAATGTCCTTTTTTTCAATTAATAATTTTATTCACGTAGGCATAAAGAAGTTCTCAACCTATCAAAGTTACCACTCCTAGAGCCCTCTAGGAGCTGCGTTAAAATATTTGAGCATATTTGAATTTTTCGTTTAAAAAAAAACCCAGATTTTAACTTTCCTAATGATACCTTGAAAATTAGCAAACTTATGCGAGATAAATAAAATTTGAAAATTTAATTTGCCTCCCTGTATCTCTGTTAATATCAACTTTAGTACTAAGGTAAGTAAGTGTTAGATTTGTGGTAGTATTTTGTTTAGATCTTTTTAAGACACCCTGTAGAATTACATTCTGATAAAGTTTTCAAGATATTATCCATTCCAACATCATTTTTAATTGTGGTATGTTAATTTTAATCTAGTATTAGAGAAAGAAATTTACATTTTCCACATATACACACCTACAACACAGATTAACAATCAGATACCGCACTTCTGGAATTTTCATTCATAAACGTGTTTAGTCGAACCCCATTAGCTGGGCGGAGAACTCAGAGATGTACTCCAAATATTTTTATTTATACTGAGCCGGACCTTATTAAAATATTTTGTGAGTAATGTTTAACCAAGTTTAATATATTTATATTGATAAATTTGGGTATGCATAGCAGTTATGCACATACAGAGTGGTTTGAGTTTTTATAGATTTACGAAGAATTAAGGGCAAGGTTAAAATTTATTATTAGTTAGATCAGTTATATCGCTGAACTTCAAAACATTGTGTTTTAGTATCATGTAGAAAGGATTTTAGCGCATGTTATATTCATTTCATTTCTGCCATTGGCGTGCGTATTAAAAACATTAATATTATATACTATTATACCCTCACATCACAAAAGTGGAATATTATGTTTCTGATTTTCACAGTTTTTGTGGTGAATTTTTGTAATATCTATATATAAGCTACACAACCTCGGACTTTTATGCAGATCGTTTATTTTATCAAAAAGATCTTCTCTGTTGCAAACCATGACCCAGTTTCTTGCTCTAAGATTAGATAAAAAAATAATGCGAGCAACACTGCACGCAAATAATGATAACCATATGTGATTCTCGGTTCAATAAAAAAATTATAGTTTAAAATATTTAAAAACCACGCTTTTGTGAGTAACTCTCTAAAAAGTACAAAATAATATAATTTTCTTAAAATATATTTTGTTCAATAACTATACAAAAAGTGTGATTTGCTTTTTCGTTTCTCTGAGAAGCATGTACAGGGTGGTCCACATAAGATGACCATTATCTCAGAATCTGTACGAGATAGGGAAAAAAGTTTTATACAAAAGTTTCTTAGGTTTATCTAGATTTTTTAAATATTATATTTTTATATATATAGGGTGTGTCATTTTGCGTTGACAGATGTCAACTTTGTTATTTTAAATGGAACACCCTGTATATTATTATGGATTTGAAGAGCTCTCTTAGAGATGATTTCAACGATGTATTATAAGATGGGTCTACGAGGCACCGTTTCGGAGATATTTACGATCATCTTTAATTTTTGACATACTTTCAACTTGCTGTATCTCTGGTATTTATCAACTTTTTTGTTTCATTTTTGTGCAGGAAAAAACATAATTTTATGCTTTATTGGACGTGTAGGTAAAAATATTGAAATTGAAAAAAAATGTTACAGTGTTGTCACGTTTTGCGTACCATCAGTTTTCTCAAGATTTTTAAAAGCAACCCCCTATATTTTATAACAGATTTAAATAGAGCATCGAAAGACGATTTCATCGATATATTATAACATAGGTTTCCAAGTCACGGTTCCCGAGTTTTGGGGATTTTCTTCAGGAATCAATTTTAATATTAAACAATTTTTACTAAAACATAATATAAACTATTAAACGTGACATGACATGAACGAAGACAACAAAATTAATATTATATGCTAAAAAATATCTAAATTAGATTTTCTAATTGCTTTGAATAATTATTACCACGCCGTTTTCCAGATCAAACGTAAAACTCTCTAAAAATCAGTTAAATACATAATGTGTATTTTTGTTAAAATAGTGTGAATCTATTTAAAAATAGTTCTTTATGTTTCCTTCCCATATACTAAATAAGCCTTATCAATGTTATGATTAGCGATTACCGAAACAGACGGCCAATAATGGTGCCGCAAAATGTCTTTGCTTACTAATCATTTTTGTTGTTTCGTTTTTATATAGAGCGTCTGAAAGTCAGTCGAGTAATAAACGTCATCAAGCTAAGTATTGGCTTCGTGTTTTTTCTCTCACAATTATTTACCAACCTTTCCACAACCCTATCAACAATTTTAAGTAGGCTGTGCTTCAAAACCATGGAAACAAACGAAATATTATTTGCATGAAATTTGACAGCTTGGTTGCATTTCTTGATTAAATTAGTAAATTTAAGAAATAATTATGTCGAACTACACTATTCAACAACGTTTAAATTTATATGAGTGCTTCATTGGAAACAATAAGAGTCCCGCACTAGCGTTAAGGGAGTATAGAAGACTGTATCCAAATAGCAGAATTCCAAGTAAGAAAATCTTCGTAAGAATTACACGAGATCTGGAAAATGGCGTTGTGATAAACAATAAAAGAAACCGGCCTAGGACAGTTCTTACAGAAGAAAATCAACTTGATGTTCTTTTATATTTTGAGGAAAGCAATGAAAATTCCCAAAGGGATGCCGCACGGGACATACCGCATATTAGCCGAGCAAGTATTCAGAGAACACTTAATATCAACGATTACCATCCTTTCCAATTCACTCCGGTACAAGAGCTATCCATAGCTGATTTTGACAACAGAGCTACTTTTTGCATGGATATGATGGACCGCCACTTTGATCAATCGGTTTTTGACAAAATTCTTTTCACTGACGAAGCAATTTTCAACACCGCGGGAATATTTAACCGAAAGAACTGCCACTACTGGTCAAGGCAAAATCAACATAAAATCAAAGCCATCAGAAAGCAGGGACATCAAAGTGTATATGTTTGGTGCGGAATAATAAAGGACCGAGTGATTGGGCCGGTTTTTTATGATAGGACTCTTAACGGACAGAGATACCACACTTTGTTGCAAAATGAAATACAACCTCTTATTAATGAATTACCGGATGAAATTAAAGATGGTCTTGTATTTCAACAAGACAGTGCGCCGTACCATACCGTAAGACCTGTAATTGAATGGTTAAATGAAAGATTTCCAATGTGGATTGGCAGATTTGGGTCAATACCCTGGCCAGCTCGGAGTCCCGATTTAACTCCACTAGACTTTTTTTTATGGGGAAATATTAAAGACAAAGGGTATAAGAATAAAGTTAATAACGTAGACGATTTAAGGGGGAGAATAATGGAAGAGATCCATTTGATCAATGAGAGTGGAGCAGTTCGTAGGGCAATAAAAAAATTAGACATTATTTATACAACATGTATAGCACAGGAAGGTGGTTATATAGAAAATTTAATTTAAGTAATGTTTATTTTTTTGTCTTTGTTCTTGTTATGTCATGTTTAATAGTTTATGTTGTTTAGTAAAAATTGTTTAATATTAAAATTGATTCCTGAAGAAAATCCCCAAAACTCGGGAACCGTGACTTGTAAACCTATGTTATAATATATCGTTGAAATCGTCTTTCGATGCTCTATTTAAATCCGTTATAAAATATAGGGGGTTGCATTTAAAAATCTTGAAAAAACTGATGGTACGCAAAACGTGACAACACTGTAACATTTTTTTTCAATTTCAATATTTTTACCTACACGTCCAATAAAGCATAAAATTATGTTTTTTCCTGCACAAAAATGAAACAAAAAAGTTGATAAATACCAGAGATACAACAAGTTGAAAGTATGTCAAAAATTGAAGATGATCGTAAATATCTCCGAAACGGTGTCTCGTAGACCCATCTTATAATATATCGTTGAAATCGTCTCTAAGAGAGCTATTCAAATCCATAATAATATACAGGGTGTTCCATTTAAAATAACAAAGTTGACATCTGTCAACGCAAAATGACACATCCTGTATATATAAAAATACAATATTTAAAAAATTTAGATAAACCCAAGAAACTTTTGTATAAAACTTTTTTCCCTATCTCGTACAGATTATGAGATAAGGTAGTGGGTCATCTTATGTGGGCCACCCTGTACATTTAATTAATTTCGACTACATTACATTATTTTGTACACCTTAGTGCGTTATTGACAAAAGCTTGTTTTCTAGTTTTTTTTTAAACTATACATTATTTTTTACTTTTTACACACTTTACTGGACTCATCAAAACAAAACAGATTAGCTCAAACTTTAGGTTCGGTAATACCATATTAGATATTGGACTCATCAAAACAAACCAAATGAACATCGGTACCATTTGGTACCATCGAGCTGATCAGATCAACTCGGTGGTACCAAATTATGTATTGAACTCGTCCAAACAAACCAAATGAGCACAAACAAGAGGGGTTTACTAGCTGGGACCATGTGTAGAATTTGGTATCATCGAGTTCGTCAGATCAGCTAGCTGCTACCAAATTTTGATATTGCCATTTGAATAACACAACACACAAATCCATAGTTAGAAGTAGGTTAAAATCGACCGGTACCTTTTGTTACCGTCGATCAGCCCGATGGCACCAAATTATTATACTATCATCCAGCCAGTAGGCTTAAATTTTCAAATCTTAACAACATTTAGAAGTGGGTTAAAATCGATCGGTACCATGTGGAACCATCGATCAGCCCGATGGTAGCAAATTATTATATTATCATCCGAATTATTTACGCTTACAAAATTTCAAAACGGTACAACAATAAAATCAGAAGTAGGTTAAAATCGACTTCCTATATTTATTTGTTTACATAGTTAGTTACATACAAATAAACCGAGTAAAAGTTTGTTATAAACAAAATTTAAACCAGTGAATGAAAATTTTATAATACGTATTTACATAACATGCAAATAATAATCTCCGTCCAAATTGAGGTTATGTGATGATTTGCGCGCCGAATGAAAGTGCGGTATCTGTATTAATCTGCGTCTACAATAAGCAAGTAAACTCTACGTACCAAGAAATATAAAAAATAACATATGCTATATACCTACGTGCACAAACTGCCTACATTTTTTAAAATTTTTATTTCCTTTTTATATTAATGATTAACTTAATGATTTGCTTTATTATTTTCATCAATCAAGACCTATATTGATATATTGATTAACAAGACGTGTCTCTATGACCAGTATTACAGATTCAGAACCGACATCTGAATCTGAATATTTTTAAGAGCAAAAAGTTTTTTTTTAAATAAATTTTCCTTAAATTCTACTCATAGTTCTTTTTATTCCTCTATAAAAATGCCTACGTGTAAATATATAAAATACAATTCCTACAAATTATATTTCAAAAATATCACTTTTGTTGATAGTATATTTAATTTAATTTTCCTATTTAAAGCAGTCGGGCAGCATACAAAAAGTTTGTTTCTCGTAACAGTACAAATAATTATTATCCGTTCTGAAAAAGTTTTCATTTAAATAATACCTACGTTAGTTAATCTTGAACTAGTCCCTTTATTTAGAAAGTGCAATTTTAAGGCACCAATTCACTACAAAATGAACGCCAAAATGATTATTTCATACAACAATAGACATTTTAAGGTAGCACATCTTTATAATTAAAACGTTAATCTCCATTAAAACAAGTAATTCAGGAACGAAAATTTATGTAGATACGAGCATGCATACTTATTTTAAAAGGGGCTTTCGCAAATGACAAACAGGCTCTCTTACGGCTTTGCTAGATTTTGTGTGTTGTAAATATAATAATATATACTTCTCCGCCATGACATTTGTAAAATGTAAAAAATTCAAATTACTATTGAATTGAACTTCTAGAAATTATTATTTAATATGTACATTAAATTTAATTTTGGTTATATGACATTTCTATTAATTTAAATTCTATATTTGATTATGCAATTAAGTATACAGTCCATTTTAAATGTTTTCCGTCCTGAGCTAAGATAATTATTGTGTTATCCTACACATTTTGATTCTTCTAACCTGATCCAGTGATCATACATTTAAAAGTAATCTCATATTGATTTTATCTTAGTAGGTCTAATTAAAGTTTTGGTACTTCGATCAACATTTGTTAATTTTTTTTAATTTAATTTAAATATTTTACCTTTTATTGATTTAATGTAGATTTAATATATGTATGTTGTCTAATATTTAACCAAAACTCGCATTTTGTTTTCTGTTTAACATTATTGATTAAAAATATTGTGATTAACTAATAGTTTTCTTATATTACATTCACGTGGTTTTGATTTTTTTTTGGACTTAAAAAAAAAGTTGTTTGTACTGTATTTGTATGCATTTTTTAATGTATGGACAGGGTGATTGACTCAATGTTGACCACCCCCTTAACTTTTTTATTTTTTAAGATATGGAAATGATTTTTTTACCAAATTGTAGGGGATAAAATGTAGTTTATTGGGATATATAAAACTATTATACGGGGTGTCTCAAGAAACAGGTTACGCTAAAGTTGCATTTTTTCAAATGACACATCCTGTATATTTATAGATATTTAAAAAAAAATATTAAAAGAGCTTTTTAAAAATACCATATATGATAAGTTTTGCTTTGTTAATTTTTTTTTATTTTTATTGCTATATATCCGTATAAAAGAAATCATTCATTTTTGTTTTTAAATATAGAGTATGGACTTTACATAACGCTCAACTAGTTTATTTTCTAATAAAGGAATAGAATATTATGAGAATCAAAATTATTTATTACTAGGTTAGCTTAAACGTATATACTAAATATCTAGTATTTTCTCAATAAGTGATCTTTATTAGACAGATATAATATTAGTTTTAAAAAACAGCATAATGGCCTCTCGTAACTAATTCAGTATGTAATTTATTGCGTTATGTAGACGTATTACACAGGGTGTTTCACTAAAACGGACCGAATCAATGTTTTTTTTAATGGAACTATCTGTATATTATTACATAAGTATTTGAATTTTACTCGTAAAACTAAAAACTTTTCATATGTAGAATTTTCAAGTATCTTCAACTCTTTTTGAGATAATAGTAGTTGAAAATTGAAAATTTGACAATTTGAACAACTATGAAATCCCTACGGATCAAATTGGAGTATTGGACTTTCCTATCTCAGTTTTTGAAACTAATGCTAGTGTCTCTAGTTTGTAGTTTGATCCGTTGATATTTGTCAGCCCATTAAATTGTCAAATTTCATTTTTCAAGTGCCATTATCTAATTTTATCTACAAAAAATCTTAGTTTTCCGAGTAGAATCCAAATATTCGGTACATGTTTGTAGAACAGTCAGTATAATACCTCTATATATCTCAATAAACTACATTTTATCCCCCATAATTTGTTATGAAAAAACATGTTTCAATCTTCAAGAATAAGAAAGTTAAGGGGGTGGTCAAAATTGGGTGTTTGACTAACCTCTTGACTTTTTATTTTTAAAGATAGAAAAAATATGCTTTTTTCCTTAATTTTAGGGAATGAGATATGGTTTATTGTGCTATGTAGACAGAAGGTTTCAGAAAAAAATGTTTCATTAAAATTTCATTATATTTATAGATATTTTAAAACAGCGTTTTAAAAATACCATATATAGTATTTAATATGGAAAACTATTATTTTCTAGTTGTTGATAAATTTGTCTAGGCGTTTTCAAAATACTTACCTTGTTTTGGTCGAAGAAAATTAAATATTGCTTTTCTTTTTAATAAAAAATATAGGGTCAGCAAAAAAATATTTAAAAAATATATTTAACAAAAACATCCTAAAAAAATATGAAATAACAAACTATAAAATTTAAATTACATTAGTTTGTCTCTCAATAGCTGCCAAGATACAACCCTGATTATTACTATGAAAATGATCATAGCAATTGTGTCACTGCAGCAATATTGTGGCAAGGAGCATCTTGTTGCATTATCTCATTATTTTCTTCTAAATTTTCTATTATTTCTATAATTATATTAAAATACCTATTGCCGTTTAATGTTCTTTCAAAAAATATTGGGCCAATTATCCTATTATTTAGTATTCCACACCAAATGTTAATTGATGTTCGACCAGATCTTTGAATTTCTCTGATTGCTCGAGGATTTTCGGGTACCCATAAATGACTATTTTTCCTGTTAAACTTTTCAGAGGTGGAAAAAGTCGATTCGTCGGCCTATAACACTTTATTAAATAAATGATGATCTTGTTTTAGAAGATTTATCATTTGTTGAGCATAATTTAAACGAGCAATTTTATTTTCTTCTATTAATTTTTGTAAAGGTAAAATTTTACATAGGTGGTTTTTAAGTTTCGATAACGTCTTCCATATTCTGTAATATGTTTTGTTGAACTTTTCTGACACGTTACCTATCCAAAGCAATGGGATGCTCTGTAAAATAAGTAATTTTTTAAGTGATAACCACTAAAAAGTTATTAATAGTTATCTAGGCAAATAAGGTACGCTAATAAACATTAGGTGGCAATCGGCAACAATCGAGGGTTGTTAAATGAATGTAAGCCAAGGTTGGTTTATATTGCTGTTGTAAAAAAGTGAATTTATAATAAAACATTAAAGTTTTGAATTAAATTAAAACTTGTTTGTATATTATATTTTATGGAATATATCTATGTTGGTCTTTTAAACTGCAGATGTATTACAACAGAATACGTACAATTTTCCGGGTGGAACAAATATGCCGAATAAGCATAGTTCTCATCTACATCTCTATTATGAACACCTTTCAAACAATTTTGATTCGTATATATTGGAAAAATAGTTTAAACACCGAACAAATTTTCCATTTCCATAAAGCCTTCTGTATTCCACTTGTGCATTTTTTTATTATAACCTTTTTTATAAAAACCTCATATATGTTCTGTTTTTCATCTTTCATAAATGGCATGTTTATGTATTATTTAACTTTGAAATACAAGACGTAGTTATAATATGATATTAAAACTAGCTGTAAATGTCAATAAAATAACCAAGGCCTACTTCGAATATTTTAGGAAATTTCAAACTGATATTTTGATTATATGCTTTGTATTTAGGAATAGTATAATACGGCCTAATATGATAATACTATTAATTTCAATAAATTAGTTTGAAAGGCTTTTATGGTGTTTCTTTAAAACTAATATTATATCTGTTTAATAGAGTTCATTTATTGAGCTAATACCCCGGAAAATACAAAATATTGAGTAAATACGTTTGAGTTAACCTGGTAATGTTTTTTCCTTAATACTCATAATATTTTATTTCTTTATTAAAAAATAAACTAGTTAAGCATTATGTAAAGTCCACACTCTATCTTTAGAAATATATACGGATATATGATAATTAAAAATTAAAAAAAAAAATATCTAAATATCTTAAAAACCAACAATGCAAAACATATTATATAACGTATTTTTTTAAAAGCTCTTTTAAGATATCTATAAATTTATAGGGTATGTCATTTAAAAAAATACAACTTTAGCGTACCCTGCTTTTTTAAACAGTTTTTTTAAACACCGTGTATAATAGTTGCATATATCGCAATAAACTGCATTTTATCCCTTAAAATTTGGTAAAAAAATCATTTTTCTATTTTTAAAAATAAGAAAGTTAACTGGGTGGTCAAAATTGAGTCAATCACCCTGTACATCGATTACTCCAAGATGGTTTAACCAATTTGAATGAAAACTTCAGAGCAAATTCAGAATTGTGCTAGAGTGATCCTATAGCATGCACATCGAAAAAATGTTAAAAATGGCGGAGTGGTGGCCATTTTGAACTGTTTGCGTTGCGTTGCTCCATTCCTGACAGATTGGTGAACATTATCTTAGGAAAATCTTACAAATGCAGTAGACCCAACGGCTATCTGTTAAACTTGACGTTTACAATAAAACTAAAAAGATGAATTGAAAATTCCTATAAAAAAACCAAAACGACTTCAAAAAAAGCACTAAAAGGTGAAAAATAATATTTTATTTCTTTTTTACAATTTTACTTTGGAAAGTCGGTGTCAAACTAATATGTACAGTAAGACATCATACTCATGGTATTAGACATTAAAACAATTAGTACACAAATATATTTTTGTTATAAGGTAATTAAAAATAAGTTGCATGGGCGCCGACCACCCACAGTAAAATTTTCCAGATTAAATAAAATATTATTTTTCACTTTTTGGTGCTTTTTTTGAAGTCGGCTCTATATTTTTTATAAATATTTTTACGTCATGCTATTTTATGCTCTAGGGAAGATCGCTGCGATGTCAGTCTCTTCAATTTTGTAATAATGACGATACTTCATATGAAGACCGCATTCTTTGCTATATGCTGTTTTCAGTGAACTGAAAAACTTGTTAGTACAACTCACACAGGAAGAAGCACATTGAGCGAAATTTTTTAACCATTCCAGGAATAGGTCTTCCGTGATCCATCCCGACTTTTAATAGCGGTAGATAGTATCTATGGGTCCGTTTTTTTCCATACGTTTGCGTTTAAAAATAAACATGGAAGGCACAAAGTCCCCTACGTCAGTCATATAGTAAACAACAGTAGTTGTCTGACCCCTTTCGCCACTCGTAATTGCAGCCACCTGTTTTCTGCCATTTTCTGCAAAAAAATGCGATTATTCGGTTAAAACTAGTAACTTCAGGACGCCTTAAACAAATTCGTGGATGGACCGCAGATTTTCTTCTGAACATTAAAATTATGTCTTAAGTGATTTGCAACGACATATTCAAAAGCAATTCCTTTAATTTTACTTGATGTCAACCTGTAGTTTATGTTTGTCAATTTTAAAATGTGATTGGCCAATTCTGTCTCCTGGTCTTATAGAGCGATTTATCTTACAAAAATACATTTTTTGGGGCACCTGCAAAAAATAAAAAACATAGACCTGCACAGGCGGTAATATCGATCATACTGGCCGATAATACCCGCCACAAAGACGCCATTGTTTTGAGATGTAGTTCCTAGCAACAACGAATGAAAATTTTCGTAAACCCTGTATAGAATACGTTTGGTTGCCACGCAAGTATTAGTACTAAAGTAGGATTTTGTAACCTTGACAAGCATATACCTTTTCCAATGAACCGAAAAAATAACAAAAATACTGCAAAACTGTTTGTATTCGTGCACACTCGACGTTATAATGAAACTGGTCGTTTGTTTGCTGTTGGTAATTTGTATGTGCTTTAAGAGATGGCATCACATATTTTATAGCTAGGTAGAGCTATAAAATTATACATAGCACCAAAATTTTAGACTAATCTAGTAAGTAATTTCTGAGATACAGGGGTGCACTTATGAAAAGTGGACCACATCGTCGCGTGTCGCCGGTCATTGTTAGTCGCTGTCCAAACGTTAAACCTGCTGGTACGGTAAGCGACTCAATCCCAATACTGCCACGTGTACGACGTGTTTTAAGCGAAAGGAAGTGCATTGTTGCATCACCACATCGACAAATCTGACCAAAAGGTGAATGGCTTATTGCAATGAGGGAATAACTATTTATTTTGGCAGATATTTAAAGCCCGCATTTTATTCTGTAATCGTTTATATTTAATTTAATTTTGGTTGTGTGGCATTTTTAATTAATTATCTAAATTCAATATTTGATTACGCAATTAAGTATATAGTCCACTTAAATCTTTCAAATCCAGAGCTAAGATAATGATTGCATTATCCTACAACCAACAAAATGCAATTTTTTATACGAATGTAAATAGATATAAGTTCTTATAAATAATGTTATTTGAGGTATGAACAATATAGAATTTTGTCTATATAAGATTTTAATTAGTTAGTTTTACAAATCTACTGAATATTATCACTGAATTAATTGTAATGCTGCTGAAGTAGCCGCAAAATCTAGATTATTTTGACACTATAATTATGCGCTAACACGAAAAATAGCGTGATAGTATGTTTTAAGTATAATATTATTTCCAAATTAAAAATTTAATTTTGTAAAATTTTTAATTATTAACTGTAATATAAAATTTGACGTATTTTAATATTCTGCTATAATATATCAGGTGTTTAAAGTAAAAAAAAGGTTTTTTATCTGGCGATAACCTAACAACGGTTTTTTGCTTTATGCTTGGTCAGACCTAAATCTTAACTCACATAATATTGTATATTGTACTCTTCAGACTCTATGTATATTTGTTTTCGTATAGAGACATAAAAAATATGTATAAATATGCGATGCATAGTATAGTGATTTTGTCCATGATTTAAATGTTCTAAAATCGTTCATATTCCTATTAGATTCTAGCATATTTTAAGAATATAAGCACATTATTCTTGAATGTTCATCGCACGTATCAGTAATGAACGTATATTTCTAAAGCTACCAACTCACGAATACGACCGAATGAACAGCATCGCACGAGTACGCTTAAATATGTGTCCGTTTCTTTCTATATTTGCTGTGACGTCTACATTTAGCGAAGGTATCCGCAGGGTGTGCATAAATATGTACACAAATCACAAAGTACAACGAATTTTTTCTTTGAAGTGTACGGACAAGCGACTGAACTTATCCGCAAAGCAACTGGAGGAGACTTCGAATACCTTTATGATATTAAATATAATAAGATCAATGTGATATTTTTCTTTAAGATAATACCCACAAGTTATTGAAATTTACCCACACGTAACTCAATTTACCAAATAATGCTTCCCGGCGGAAATTTAGCAAGACACGACAACTCGAAAGAGGTATTAGCATCAAGTAGCCAGAGGGAAGAAGCCGTGGCACAATAATGACCCTAATTTGGGCAACAAAGCACGTTTATAGCTTGATAGACTGGTTTAAATGTTCTATTTTATACAAAGGCAATCTTAGGAGTAGCTTTATCGAGATGCAGTTTGCTTTAACCATTAACTTTGCTAAATAATACTGCAGCTTAATTTATTGTAATATTCGTTAGGCTATTAAGAATTTTTTAGAACATTTATTGATCATTAATATTTTTGAACCCTTAGATATATGTTTTTTTTTTACATCTATATTATTGGCATAAAGACAATTTTTAAAAGAACACAGTGGTACAATCTCAAATTACGCATTTTCACGTGCGTACCTAGAACAGTTCCATTTCGCAACTATTATCATAAACAATAACTATTTTCGATTATTTTATTGCTTACATTGCATCCCTAGTGTTAAAAAAAATATGTAAAGTTAACTAGTTGAAAGGGAAGAATAAGATGTACTATAAAAAATAATTTTAAGTTTTGTGTTGCGGTAGCCGTTAGCCGAAACACGTGATCACTTCAGACCCGAGTAAGAAAGTGTGTACGGCTCTTGAGGCGTCTTAATCATTCCTAACAAGGACCAGATAGTCAACGAATTACCCATTCCTTATTTTCAAGGGTTCGCTACCCCCAACGTTGACCTTGGCAGACGACGTTTCCGATAACCCGATGTCTAATGGTCCAAATTCGGTCCTATGGGAAGAGGTGCTCTGCAAGTGAAGATTCTTGCAAAGAAGTCTTTGCCCTCACGTCATCTTTATAATCGAAGCTTGATTGATCAAAATTCCCGTAACTAGGAGTGGTATGGGAATATCCCTACCGACCAATGAAATCCAATCTCAGATAAGTGGACCTCCTTACCCCCTTCCAGGGAAGCAAAGATAGACATACCCGAAAAATTTGCAGAAATCGACTTAAGTCGCTTTGAACGGGACTCGCCTCTATACCAAAGGACGGCGGACGAAGTTCCTTGCAACTACAGACAGGATAAGACTACCCCTATCCTAGGATAACCCATAACCCCAAACCAACTGAGTCCACACCACTGAATTAAGGGTTGACGTTACCTATGCTCAATGTTAGTCCTGGATAAAAACCATGGCTCTCAGGCTCAAACGTGCGGCTTTGGAGTTCAATCAAGGAGCTATTCCCAGGGGAGAAGGTATAGTGGCAAAGTTTTGCCATGCGAAAAAAAATTTATCCTAATCTAACATAAGCCAGAGACCGAAAATGAAGTAAGATCTAGTATTCACTCCTTAGCAAGTTACCCAAACTGCGGTGAGTACTTGGAGGGGTAGCTGATTTTTTTACCGTTTTTGCTACATTTCTATATTGTGTTTGTCAAGCCGAAAGTAACCGTTCTGTTGAAGTGTAAATAAGAATGTATGACAATACATCTATTTTATTTATATATCTAACAATCATTCAGATTGCAACAAATGTACATTTTTCATCTCTATACTGCCCAGATATAATATACATACAGGCAATTTATAAATATAGCGCTAAACATAAAATTAATTGATTTACTTGACTAAGTGAACTACTGTATAGAGGTACAAAGACGATATAATACGGCATTCGAAGGGGAGAGCCAAAGTGATACAACTTGTAGCATTATATTTTTCATGAGCTAAATTGTTTCATTTGGTGAACAGTTTAATTCACGCCGATATATATATATTAGAAGTAATTTGGGTTGTCTATAAGTGGGATTTATAACGTAATATTTAATTTTAGGGTGGAAATGTCGTTTTTTTATAATTTGTACATAAACCAAAACAAGTAATTTACTTCATATTTATTTTTACGTTGCCATCCAGATAAAATCACAGTATTTGCCAATCATTTCAATATTCAAAGCAGGTAAAGGAATTTTATATTTAGTATGAACATATCCTTTTGGTACTTTCAAGTCATGGATTCACGGCGTCGACGTCGACTTGCCTTTCTACTTTCGGTTTTCAGTTGCAGTGTTGCCGAATCGTGTTAACGATTTTTCTTAAGTTTCATGGTGAATTTGAATTTGCCGCTTCCTTTCACGAGTCACTTTACTGACTATTTCCGTGCTCGACCTTCTTGGTTGGCCAACGGTCTTTATCCCTTGGTATCGTCATTCCGGTTGGTAGTCGAGGTACCTTAGACAAGGAAAGAGAGAGGACGCGTAATCTATGCATATGATTTGCTGCCAGCTGCCACCAGGCTGGCTCGCCCAGTGGCGTAACGCTCGGGTTTAAGTAAAATGATGCCTGAAATGAACATTTAAATCTTACTAGTGGAAGACTGATCAAAGTGTTTTTATCGATATATTAGAGCTAATTGAAAAGTTCATTAAATAATGGGGTTATATAACAAATTTTAAAAATGAAGGGAATTTGTTTAAAATTTCAAAAATTATGTCAAATTTCCTATTTTATTTAGGGTTTCATTTTATTTAAAGTTTGCAATTTTTTTGATTAAAACGATGCATTTAGGTAATTTATTAATAATTATAATAAAAGTTAATCATATTTACAGAAAACTGAAATTTCAATAAAGAAATTGTTACATACCTCATTTAATCACTACACTCTTTTAATAGCTCTAATATACCTACATTTTAAGATAACGTAGGAAAGATCTCTAAGACCAACAACCAATTATTGTTGATGAAATAAAATATGCAATCATTATAAATCCATATATTACCATAAAAATACATTACTAAAAATATATTACATAAAAAAGTACCTAAGTAGGTAAAAATGAAAAGTGATATCCAAGGAAAAAAATAAACTTGAACAATAAAAATTAACACTCATTTATTGTCCTCTAAATAAAATAAGTTTTGTATATTGATTTCTAACAGGATCTGTTTTGCAGACAATCTTTTAGTTATAAAATGTATGCGAATATTAAGATATTTTGATACAACAGATTCTGTTAAAAAGTATATATGGTTACAATTAGCATTAGAAATTAGAACATGTTGTTCCAAACTTCTAAAACATTGGGATTCAATGCATTCAAACATTATTCTCCTTTTTAAGACATTAATGCTAAAATTGGCTTTTACCAACTCATTTTCATTTATTCTTATAAAATGCTCGCAGATATTACAAATTTTTATCACATCCTCTGAGGGATACGTCAATCCACCATGACTTTTTTTTGTTATCAGCGAATGCAAAAAGTTTTCTCGGTTACCACTTAATGCAGTCAAACAGTTTTCACATTTGACAACCTTAATAAGCTGACGGGCAACAAAACCAGCAATATAAATAATAATTTGTTTTGAACAATTGCTCAACATCTTACTATTTATAAGGTAATTATGATCATGCCAAACACTTTCCAAAGGAAATGGTTCATTTTGACAGCTCAAATACATCCTATTTGAATTAATATTTTCTTCAGATGAATCGAATCTACTTGATCCTGTTAAAATAGGTATATCGTCTAAGGGTATACAATTTCCCATACCACCCTCCCTTATTTCTGCTCTTACTAATAATCTCTTATACGATGCCATAAACTGCCGTGCAGTAGGGTTATTATTGAAGCCACCTTTTGATCTTATTGAAGAAAAATATAATTCTAAATGATCTTGACTGACTTTATATAAAGGAAGATAAATTAATTGTTTGTTATTTGTAACTAATTCATCATACACCAATAATGCACTTTTTAAAGAAATTATAAGACCCATAAAGCCTGTTTTTCTTTTGGATTGAACTACTAATTCCCCATCATGAAATTTTAATAAAGAAAGATAATCAATAGAGTTAGCAATAAAACTTTTTGTCTGTTCTATATTTCTTTCACAAACTGCCTTTTTAAAACCTGGAGGAATTAGTGAACTGGAGTTTAAAATATCAAAGCAGTGGTTAATTATTCTAATAAAGTCAGAGGTTGCCTTACAACCCATAAATTCTCTTAAATGCAATTCTTCCTCACAATAATTAAGCGAATCAGCAACCGATTCACTTAATAATTGTACTGCTAATCTGACTTTCATTTTTTGTTTGAAAACATTTATGTGAGTTTTTCGTAGTTTATTCCCTAAATGCAAACCTTCTGAATCTTGCAATTTCTCTAAATTTTCCATATATTCCCACTTAATTAAATGTCCATTGCCATCTATAAGAACCTTTTTTTCACCAAAAGCATTACGTATCAATTTAACCATATGACAAGGGTCATAAAAATTATAAATATTGTTTCCTCTTAAAGTAAAAAAAGTTTGTAAGGTTGGCATATTATTATCACAACCCAAAATATTTGACATTGCAATGTTGGATGGCGCACCATCAAATGTAAGTGATACTACACGTGCCCCTGTCTCAGTTAATAAACTTATGCATTGGGAGACAAGAGCACTTTTCTGTTGACCACTCAATCCATCAGTTAAAAAATAACCTATTGGCAATTTACACTGACCATTAATGCACACAACCATTAAAACAAAAACCTCTTTTGCCATAGGATTATTGTCATCTTGTAAGTCGATGCCATAATTTATATAACCGTGAAATTTAACTCCATCCCAATCAATATGTTTTCTGATAGACATCTCATCTACAATGAGGGCAAGAAAAATAGGCTTATGAGAAAGGTCACATTGTTTTTTTCGAATGTCAAATGACTCACTTGTAAAGCTAGGATCAGCATTAATATTTCTAAACCATTTACCTATAGTACTTCTGTGTGGTAAACATGTATCGAACACAGAACGAACATAATCGTAAGCTTTTGGAGAAAAAAAAATTAAAGTTATCGCAAATTTTCTAAGGTCTGGAGAGTACTTATATTTCTTTCCTAATTTTCTTTTTTGCAGGTCTTTAGTTATTTCTGGCATATTTTCAAATAAATAAGAACTTTCTGATGACAATAGTTTTTTTTTGTTTTAAAGAAGTAATCAATTGTTTCAAAGAGGTAACCTTTTTTTCAACCTTCATACTTTCTCTCGCAAAACTTTAATTTTCTTAGACTTTGCACGACTTTTAGCAACTTGACTAAAAAGTTTTCGCTTCAGTTTTTGTTTTCTAGGAGTATCTAGAACTGCTGTGTCTGGAACCTCGTCTGGAACTGAAAAAGTAGATGCTTCTTCCTGATGAGGTCTCTTTGTCCCCTGAAATAAAATACACAATATATCAAAAAAAAGTTAGACAAAAATTTCTATATTTATAAAAATTCATCAATGTGTTTTTAAATAAATGGTGTCATAAAAAAACTTAACAACTAAGATAAAATACAAACAAATGCTAATATTAAATTTAAAATCAAACAATATGTTAGAAAGTAAAAAATATTTTATGAAATAATATGTGAATTATGAATGAAGATAAATAGATGGGATGAATTAATATTCTGTCATTTATATTTTACACAAAAATCAATATTGCTAATAAAACTTACCTTGCGATAATGACTACTTGGCTGCATATATTTTGGTACATCAGCGAACACTGTTGGTACTGCTTCATCTAGCAGACATTTTTTTTCGCCAACACGATAAAACAGTTTGGTGTCAAAATGTTTCGAGCATCGCCTATCATTTTTTGTAGGTGTCCAGTCTGCAATATGCAGCTCCTTTACCCATAAAACAATTTTTTGCACTTGCATCTTTTAGAGGAAACCTAAAAAGAAAAATACATTTAATTGAAATATAATAATATTCACCACACATGAAGGTTTGAATAACTATTATTTCTTTATATCCATGAAGCATGGCCTACGACACTGGAATAAATCGACCTTCACGCCTAATTAGATCATAAATTAGATAATTTTATAAGCTATTCTAAATGAAAGAGGGCCAAAATGCTGAGTTTCTTATTGGTCTACCAGTAAATATGAACTGTGTGGATAGAAATATGGGTATTAGGCCGCCTTTAATAATGAAAACGCGAATTATAGGGACACCTAAAATATACAATTTTCTTTTATTTACCTGTGAAAGGTTATTCCAGCTTCTTTTCTCTCGCTACGACTTTTGCAACCAAAAGCACAACAATTTACCATTTTAGTTCGATAATAATCATAATGTCTTTAATTCACTTAAAATTCACTAAAAATCACACTACAAAACCACGCTGCCACCACAATTGTCTGCCACCAGAAAATGGCGTCGATGGATAAATTGGCCTCACTTCTGAGACGGCGCATAAATGGTTGTTACGCGTCCTCTCTCTTTCCTTGTCTAAGCGAGGTACTTACAACACCTCCATGTGTTGATCCGAAGAAAAATCGGGAATCATCCCGAATATACCCAGTACTGGTGATTTGAATTTTTGTTTCATCGCATGGATTAACTATCTGCTTTATTTGAGACCCAAAGTAAAGTTTGTGTGTTGGAGAAAACCTGGATTTTTATCCAGCAATCTTTGGCCATGCCGGAATCAAACGTTTTGGAGTTTTTTTTTGTATAGTAACTTTGGGATTTAGTTAAGGTAAGCCGCTTATAATAGTTTCACATACCTTTTTCTTCGTTTTGAAAAATGTTATGTATTTCCCAGTTTTAGTTTTTTTTTGGCGTACTCATCCATGGTTTTCCCTCTCCTTTTAGAATCCACATGGGAGTCGACTCTTAAGTTTTGGCATACCATACCGTACCATGAGTTATGAATTATGGTCTTAAAAGAAACGTAATCTGTTGTCCCGCCTAGACTTCTTTATTTGATCAAGTTCTGTTCGAATGCTGTTAGTTCCAGACACTGTAACTGTTCCTGTGATTTTCAAGTGATCCTCTTTTGATGTTTTGATGCAGCCCTTGAAGTCCTGATATCCCTGGAAGGATTTATAAAGGCCAGATAATATTTTTTTTATTAATTATCCATTTTTATTAATTTTTTTACTACAAGCATTATTTAATATTATACATTTTTACATTTGATTTACAGTTTAAACGATTTATGCTATTTAAAAGTGAACCAGTTAATTAAATATTTCTTTCTAACTTTCATTTATGTAACAATAATTAAAGGTGTTAAAATTATTAATGAGTTATGTGAACTATAGTCGACTATGGGGCTTATTTAATTTTCTTTATGAAAATATTGGCATTTTAAATTCCTTTTTTTTTACCTATTTTGAATTATCTTATTTAAATTGTACATTTGCTATATAATATATGGTGTCGTAAGTATAGAAAATTTACCTCATATTTTCATTTATCCTGCCTACACTCACCTAATTTTTATTTCAGTTTTTTTTGCTATAGGAACTAGCTTAGGCTAAAGTTTATTTATTTTGGTTCTTTTATTAAATATATAAAAAAAACAGCGTGGCGCCGTTTTAGTAGTCTACTTGGATTATGTAATGTATTTTTTTTAAGATTTACTTTTGGTTTTAAAGAACACACCAAAATTTAATAATTCAGTTCTAATATTTAACATCAAAGTTAATTTAAGAAAATTATTTTTCATTTGCCCCCGAACCCATAGTGCTCTCCAGATGAAAAGCTGCCGTTAGCTGAGCGTAAAAAAAAACAAGGGGTATGATACGTTACAAACTTAAAATATGATAATTGGTTTGCTATGGAGAAAAGACAAGAACTTAAAAATATAATCCTACTTTTTCACATTATCCGTAATGGATGTCGCCTGCCAAAAGAATTACAAAACTAATGATAAACAATTTAAATTTAAGATACAAAAGTAAAGTATCACCTTGTTTACAATGAAAAAACGCTTCTTTCGTAAATCTCTAATTTAAAATGTATATTCATTACCATTCAAAAGATATTACAAACTATATTGGAGAACTTTTGACTGACTTTTTTTAGATCTATAGCAAGATTTGAGGACTCAATAGATAAAATTTTAAATACTAAGTATTAGTGGCTGAACATAACCTTATATAAATTGGCTTTAGTCCCTCTTTGTTAATAATTATAATAAACGTTTAATTTGGTTTTAGCCTATTAATATACTGTAAATTATGAATATTGCAAATATATGTATTATTATTAGTATTATTATTATTATTATTGTTGTTATAATTTAGCTGTTTTCACTATAACCAATAGTTTAGATTTTCCAGCAGAAAATTATAAATACAGATAAAGACCATTTTGATTTTTAGTTCATAACACACGATTTATATTAAAGTTCTGATTTATAATAAAATTTAAGTTAATTAACTTTAATACAATAATTACAACTAAAATCCAGAACAAAGTAATTAAAGCTCGTATAGATCAAGAAATTCTAATAATTTAAGTTTTTCTAAGGAGAGCTTTCTAAGTTCACCTTAACATTTTTTTAAAAGAAAACAAAATTAAAGGCGAGGGTTTATGCTCATTGGTCGGTGATTTAAAACTAGTTAAATACAATTAATAAATGCAAGAGTACTTTTCCGGTCAAAAAAAGAAAAACATATAAATATTTCTTTTACCTTATTTAATAATAGAAGTTTGAGAGCCCTAAGTGTGCCCTAAAGTTGTATCAATTTTCAAAGGTTTATCTGAATTTTTTTTTCGATAAATTGTGAGGTCACCAACGACAAAGTAAACATATTACACATATCCTACCAGAACAAGCACCGGACGATCAACCTTTTGCCATTAACTAATAGTAACTATTACTACATACATTACATTGTTTTTCACTCGTTGGGTTCACGGTTGGGTATAGGCAGTGCCCGATTTATAAATACTAAAAGAAAAAAAATTTAATAAAAATTGTAGAACATAACATTTTACATATATACGATCTAGTTACTTTTTTGCTACTAGCAAGATAAGAGTTAAGGAGGCTAAAAGTTAAGGGCAAATTTTAAGTAGTCCTAGCAAGCTGAAAAGACAATATTTGTTATTTTTTTATTTTATTATTTAAGGGTTAACTAAAAATCTATACAATTTTTATTTTCAGTTTAAACGACTAAACACATTTTTTGTTCTATAACATTTGATGTATTATTGTACAAATTAAAAATTATGGTTGCAGAAAAAAAAATAATGTTATTCGTTTAAATTAAAAATTTAAAAATAAAAATTCTTAAATATTTTTAATTAACAATTAAAAAGAGTATATTTCTCTGAAAAAAGAAATAAATATTTCTTTTAATAAATTTAAAAAATACTGATTTTTCAGCATTCTAAGATTTTTAAAAATTTGTCATATCATCCATTAAATTCTAGACTCCCTAACTCAATTGATTTTAATAGTATTTAGACAATTTCTATGTAAAATTTTATACTCTACAATTTTATTTAAAGCGTTTTCTTTTAACTCCTACTCTTTTTCAATAATATTGAAAACACTTTATTATATTTTTTTTTCAGCTTTAGCCAGGAGTTTAGAGAATAATTACATCCACTTATCGTTTTCAGATACTCCAAAATAACGCATATCAAAAATTCAGGCAAGTGGACCAAAATGTAGATTTAAAGGTTTATTAATTTGGACCGATACAAGGCAGTCCTATATTATTTTATATTTTAAGTTGGTGATATGAAAAAATATATCAAGTTTAGAAAAAAAACACTGACATATCATTCATTATCTGATTTAGAGATTCTTTTTGCATACTTAAGGTATTGTATAAATATGTATTAAAGCTTTTGACAACCTATAATTAGTTCACACTAAAATATATACCAACCCTCTATGCCCCTAAATTTAATATATTTGCCAACCACCTAACTACTTTTTATTTTACTAACTAATTACTAATTATACTAATTTTACCGTTTTGTATTAATTCAAATTGGGTAATTTAACAACACTAAACTAATTACTGCATATATATCTGTATATTATCTGTACATATAAAATGTTTTATTATCGATGTTAATAAAAAAGTTACTTTTCATTAAATATTCTGATTATTTCAGAAAATATGTTATCCGATATACAAAACAAATACAAAAATAAAATTTTGAAAAACCAAAAAATGAATTGAAACTACAATTTTAAGGCAACAAAATTAAAGAGTCTGGAAGCACACGTCAAAAAGCTACTTAAAATTTTTTAGTTACAGATCTAATTTATTTTTTAATGAAGAAAAACATTCTATGTAGAATGACTTTAAAGTCGACAATAAAAAAAATTTCATTTGTTACTTTCATCCACGCACACGCTGTATGTGTGAAGAAAGCTTATGGAAATTTAGTCCCTGTTGATCCTAAATATATATCCAAATTTTCAACTGTATCAATTGTTCTACAATATAACTTTTTATGTCGAGCTTAGTTACAGCCTGTATAACATTCAGGAAATATCTCTCTCAATATCGTCACACTTACCCTAAGCCAGTAGAATGCACCAAGATATTTAAAACTTTGCATGGTAACCCTATGTAGTAGCAGCTGGAACTGCGAAATATTCACCTCAACGCCTCAGATAATAAACCATTGTAAAAAAGTACTACTCGGTTTATTTTCTTTAACTTAGCTATCGTAAAAAGTAACCTGTGTAAAGTTTTCGATTTAAACAAATATTTATAACGTCATTATATGAATAAATAGTTAAGTTACAGTTGAACAAAATTGAATAATTTATTGAAGAATTTTTTACCAATTACCAAGAAAAGTAAACTCGACTAGTCCCCATAGTAATGTGTATGTATCTAGTTCCTAAACTAAAAACTATATTAGTATTGTTGTTGCATTTTAGTTATTTTTATTTTGCCAGGTGCTTCGGGTTTTTACTGAAAACATACAAAAGTGCCAAATTGTATCGTAACAAAAAAATGTGTTTTAGTAAACACAAAACTTTCATGTATACGCCAATGGTTTTCTCACATTCAGGTTTATATGCAAAAAATATAAAAAAATTGACGTGATTTGCTGTTTTCTCACCCCTTTAACCACACATATGGCAACAAAAGTGTTAGGCGCGGTCTCATTTTAGATTGCCATAGGTGGCAACAAATGCTAAAATGCAGCAAGGAGCTGGAATAATATTCTGGTTGAGCCTATATGTCGTGAGTTATGTATTTAAAAAAATATTTATGATTTTTATACGCCACTGCTTTTTTTTTGTAATTTTTCACGAAATAAAACTAACGTGAAAACCGAATAAGTATATTGGTAATATTCACTGTATTCACATTATTTTGAATCGTATATCTCAATATTTTCATTCTTACAAAAATTCTTGTTCAACAACACAAGGAATAATAAAACCCAGAAAAATCACTAATTAGAAAAAGTGGATATTTTCTCCAAATTTGGGATAATATTGCTAATTCAAATAATTAAACAAATAGTACTGTTTATTAACAAAAGTTTTTCTTTCATATTACGTAGCTGATATCAGTTGAGGGCCCACTGCGTTGTAATAGCATTTTTAAACTACCAATTAAACTGCTTTCGGAATTCGTCCGGTAGCTAGCTCTAAAGGCATATATCGTTCGATTGGACTAACCACTTATCTTTAAGTTAATAGCTAGTGTAGCGATATTCTGTTATTTATCATTTATTGCACTCCTCGCTCTGTTGACAATGATGGAACGTTAAAATAACCGAGACAAATGAGCTTACTACGCCTTATCCATGGTTTTCTAAATTGGGTAATTTTATTTTCAGAGAAAAAATGGTCTTTCTTCTATAATATTAGATCATAATAAATCAATTCGTTTGAGATTTACTAAAGAGCAGATCTAATAATAAAAGATATTTGTTTAGGACAATAACAAATGAAGCTGGTTAAAATTGTCCAAATCGGAATAATTAATGACGTTAGTAACGTGCAGTAGCTACATTTATAATGATAACAATAATATTCAATAATAACAATCGGTTGCAAAGGCGCAATTGGTTATGCATTTGACTATTACATAACTTGCAAAAACTCTTTGTTTGTTAGTTACATTGGTCCAGTATCAGTTAAAATTGGAAATGTATTTAAAAATGTTTTACAAAATGTACGAATAGTTTATAGTTCTGTAAGGAATTTAGGTAGAATTTTGTCACATACCAAAAATAAAATAGACAATCTTAAGAAAAGTACTTGATTGTAGCAATTGCAGTTCTTCTTACATTGGTAAAACAGATAGGAGCTTCAAACTGAGAATCCAAGAACATTTGTGTTCACGTTAAATAAACAAAACATTCTTTCCCCATTGAAAATAATTTTAAAATGTTACATAACATTTATGCTCTTGAGAGCTTGCAAATTGCGAAGATTTCAATTAACGAAAATTTTACTACACTAAATGAATTAATCGGTAGGCAATATAATAAAATTATTTAAATAGTAAATAATAAGCATTTTCCATATTATATTCATGTCTTAAACCAAAAGTTTTTTATATGCTTTTTTATATACTCGACTTGTAAATAGGTTTGACTTTCATAGCCAGGACATATTTACATGCTATTGAAGATGGTTGTTTAACCGAAACGTGTCTAACCTAATAAATACATTTTTGTGAAGATTTGGTCTTCACAAAAATGTATGTAGTCATTTTAAATCATTATGTTCCGCGTTCGCCCTGGAGATGAACTCGACAAATTAGAGAATCTACTAGAATGATTATCCATCCTAAACATTTTAATAGAGACAGGGGTTAGACAAAAACATAGACATAGATGGGGAGCCCGATAAGGGCAGCACTTAGGCTCACTGGGGTCCATTGTGCTATCCCCCCAAGTAGGCGTGTCAAGCCAAGAGCCCACTCCTTTTTAGAAAGGAAAGGACCATTTCAGGTCGCGCACGTCCCACAAGCTCGGGTTCCACATAGGTGTCACCCAAGCAAAGCAGTCTGGCGTTGACTAAAGTGTCACATCGACAGAGTAGATGCTCGGTACTTTCATCTACCTCAGCACAAAACCTGCAGTATGGATCGTTGTCGAGTCCAATCTTATGCAGGTATTATTTCACCAGCCAGTGTCTAGTTAGGACCACGGTAATGGTTCTAAGTTGACCTCTGTTTAGATTTAGAAGTCAATTAGACTCAGAACGGCTATAAGGGCCTGATATGAAGACCTTAGACTGTCTGAGTCCTGCTAGCTCGTGCCATTCAGCACGGAATTCCTCGACAGTGCGATTCTTAATCCTAGCCTTGGCAGCTGAAAAAGCAATTCCAACAGCAGGTTCCGGCCCAGTGAAAGCAGTGTTGCTACCTTCCCGAGCCAGCTGATCCACCCCAATACCCTGATGGCCAGGCACCCAAATGAGGCTAACCCTATTGCACTCACACAGCCTCTTTAGGGCTCACGGACGGAGCTTTAATCGCGGTTTGACTATCAAAGCATATATAGATATGCTTGTCGTGATATCCTCTGGAAAGGTTTTCCTGTACGCAGTCCATGATTGCTGTAATCTCAGCCTGATATACAATCGCATACCGTCAAAGAGCAAGACTAATTCTTGCCCTGAGACTCTCCCCATAGATTCCTGCCCCAGATCCTTCATTAGAGAGTCTGTAAAGAGACAAGGCCCCCCGGTTTAAGGAAGGACGGGGAGGAATCCCTCCATTGTTGTCTCTCAGGAACAATTACACAAAACCTTTTAGAGGCAATTGAGACCGGAATAATGGCATCTTTCCTTGCTAGGAGAGGGTCTGATCTGCTCAGTTCAGCCCAAACTCGCGTATACCCAAAATTCCAGTCTCTGTGTATCCAACGACCGAGCCTCTTCTTCTACAAGCAAATGCAGATGACTTAGTCCCATAATGGCCTCCATAGATCGGGTCGGTATGGTTCTTATGGCTTCAGTTATACCTAGACCGGCAAGTCTTTGGAGCTTGTCAAGTATCCTCCTGTATGTCGTCCTGCGAGTGGCGGGCCACCACACAAGAGTGCCATAAGTGATCATTAGCATTATCACTGACGTCACTGAAAGCCAATGCACAATACGAGATTTTAAACCCCAAGTTGATCCGAAGGACCGTCTGCACGCCCATAGACACGCTGTGGTTATTTTTGTGATCCTTTCAATATGATCCCTCCAGGTCAGTCGGGAGTCTATTAAGATACCCAGATATTTTACCGACCCGGAAGGTCTCAACTCTTTCCCAAAGAGGGTGAGCCTCTCAAGGTCCACTTTCCTCTTATGGGTAAATGATACCATTTCGGTCTTATCCGGATTAACAAACACACCTTGTTTTTGGCACCAGTTTTCCACCATCGCCAAAGCCCTCTGCATGAGCCTTATAATTGGTGTTTGGGAACTTGCCTATTACTATAATGGCAAGATCATTACCGCAGCTCAACCACAATCAGACACCACAAGAGCGGAGAAAGAACTCCTCCCTGCGGACATCCTTTGACCACGGACGAGCATACTGTCATACTCCCAAGAGAAGATGTTATGATTCTGCTTTCAAGCATGACGCGAATCCACCTAATTGCAGCTTTACCCACGCCAAAACTCTCAGCAGCCTCACTAGTGGAGTCAAAGGTTGTGTTGTTAAACGCCGCCTCGATATCCATAGTGAGTCTAGTTGGTTATCCAAGAGTACACCCAGAGCTACCTCCTTGTAGTAGATCCCCACCTCCAGTCTACTGACTAGACTATGAAGCGCCGTCTCCGTCGACATGGCCGTCCTGTTAGCGTGCTGGAATGGGTGCATAGGATTTCTACCCAGCGCGCCGTTTCTTATATAAGCATCCACGAACTTCTTCATGGTTTTCAAAAGAAAAGAGGATAGACTTATTGGCCTAAAGTCCTTAGCCGTTTCGTAGCAATTACGACCCGGTTTAGGACTAAACGCTACCCGAACCCTGCGCCATCGTTCGGGAATATATCCCAAAGCCAGGCAGGTCGGAAAAAGGCGCAAAAGATGTGGGATCAGTAATTCCTGATCCTTCTGAAGAAGCGCCGGAAATATTCCATCTGGTCCCGCAGTCTTAAATAGGTGAACCGAAGATATTGCCCACCTAATAATGTGTACTGTAACGACCTTAGCGGTCGTTTTCCAGTCAACCGGGCCTGCCCCTACTTGGAGAGCCTGCCCAGTAACCTCATCATTAGATTCCGGACGAGAACCTGGAAAATGAGTTTCCAGGAGCATTCCTAGAGTCTTCTCTGCGGTGGTGGTCTATCCACCGGTCGGAAGCCTTAGAACCCCCACGCTCTCTCTTCGACCTTTTGGGAGAATCCTTTGAAGTCGAGAGGCTTCCGGAAGACCTTATAAGCTTTCGCAGTAGGTCCTCCAAGATCCTCTCTTTGAACTGCGTGTCAGTTCTTTGTACCTGCGTTGAGAATTTCTATGTTCTTCCCAGTCAGCAGGTAATTTCGATCGCATGGTCCTGTTAAAGAGCCTGCGTATATCTTTACGAGCCTTTTCAAGATCCAAGTGCCACCAAGGTGTTTTCTTGGTACCTCGATAGGTCCGCAATGCATAATTCTCCTCATAGGAGTCTATTATGCCCCTTTTTTTACTTTCCTTACTCTACAGCATGGTATTAGTGGCGTATCTAACCGCACCTTAAGCGACTCCACATAGTGAGCCCAGTTGGTTGTCCTCGGGTTTCGAAAACTACTGTGCTTCATATCGTGCTCAAGGTTTAGCTTAAAGAGGATGTGTCTGTGAGCCGATAAAGATAGCTCATCAGACATCCTCCATTCCCTAACAACGAAACCAGCAAAAATGATCCCAGAGTTACGTCAATAACCTCCTGCCTTCGTGACGTGACAAAAGTTGGGGTGTTTCCCCGATTTAGAATTTCTAAATCAGTTGTACTAAGGTACTCTAAAAGACTTGCGCCCCTCGAGTTGGGGTCAGTGCTGCCCCACACAACGTTGTGTGTGTTGGAGTCACATCCAACAACAAGAGGAAGCCCGTTGTTCCTACAGTATCCTATTAAGTCAATGAGTTCCCTGGAAGGTGGGTCCTCTCTTGAGTCATAGGGAAGGTAGGTTGAGCATACTACAATGGGTTTGCGATGCCCTGCCTTATCCTTAAGAATCCATTTTAGAGCTACTAGGTCCCCGGAACAAAATTCCGGTAGTGACAAGGACTCAATACATCTGTCAACGTAGATGCATGTCCTTGGGTTCAGGTGGATGCCTCTTTTATAATGTAGAGAACTTTCCATCTGCCCAAGATCTCGCACATGCCCCTTGTGAACCCAAGGTTCCTGTAAGAGTTAGATGTGAGTTTGCCCCACAGCTATGTGATGGCCTATTAATGAGGTCGCCCCTCTGCTGTGCTGCAAGTTACTTTGTAGGAAGAGCACCCCTTTGTCCATTGGAACGAGCTAAGGGTGATCCTCCGTCATCCGGGAAGTTGTGTCCTCCGATCAGATGCCGCGCTATGCACGTCTATCTGAGACAGAAGCTCAGCAACTTCCTGCTCAGCGTCAGACTCGGGATCCAACCGCAGAGCTGGGTTTGACGGGGATATAGGTCTCCCCGCTGTTCCGGTTTTGGTATCGGTGGAGGTTTCGGACAGGGGTTATGATCTACATAATATGTGGATCTAACGTATTATGCATTAAGATCTAATCTTAACGCCGAGTCAATGTTCGGTGAACACGAGTCGGATATACAAGCCCACTTGAAACTCTGCGAGCTTATTCAGTTTTTAGATCTCGTCAAGTAAATATTCTTAAAGATGCCTCGTGCATGGAAGGCGAAAAGTCGAGTAGACATTTCAATTTGATACGGTCATATCTTAAGAACTATGATTTTTAATTAACCAAAGCCATGAAAGGTTCCGTTCTATGTAAGGTAACTTCTATATGGAGTAGGTAACTTTCATTGGGAGGAAATTAAGAAGGATACTCAAACCTTAGGCGATCTTCGGAACAGCAAGAAGAAATTACTCTGCCAGTTAGCTTTTTTCCTAAGATGTCTAAACGATCCTGTAATATCGAAATCACTCGAGATAAGATAACATGTTACATTTAGGAGAGCTAAAAATATCTATAAGCTGACAAGCAAGACAAGGGATTTAAGACAATACATGGAGATTTAGACTCAAATCAGCTTTTCTTACTTGACCGTATTATATCTACAATCCTCGAAAATATTACCAATTAAGCAGCAAAAAAATGTACCTTATTTATTTTTCAGAGAAACCTCGGGGGCAGCAATAGGATCATCTCACCCTCACCATTAAAACCAAACATTGGTTCAGATATGTAGATGACAATTTTATCATTTGGCCTCATGGACAGAAAATCTTGTTAAATTTCTGGACCACCTAAATAAACAATACCAGATTATTAAAATTACAATGAAAATTGAGTCAGTTGATACCAACTCGTTTTTAGATACACTAGTTCGAAAGAAGAAACATGGTTTATTAGGACATTCAATATATAGAAAATCAACGCAGGTCAACAGATTAGTAAACAACAGAACTGTTATTTACTCATTAGTAAATATAGCCCTCTTAATTTCTGATCAGGATTCCTGGGAAATAGAGAAACTCGCTGAATTTAAGAGGGAATGGCTATTGCACCGAGGATTTTACGCGTTCAGTTAGGTGGCAGCCACACAGGGCCGTCCTCAATAGTGATCGATCACATAGAACCAAGTACTATTGACAAAAAATGGATGATGCTGGGTTGGGACATTGTACCGTGTGCCACCAGACGTTTAATATTTGCGAATTTTGACATTGGCATTTAAACTGTAAAGCTAAACTATGCATTATAATGAAAATAGCAGATACAAACAACGTGCTGTTTGATTCCTTACATTATTCACATTCATCCCAAGGAAATTTTAAATGGTTTATCGTCATATACATAGAATTGACATTATCAAATAAGATATAATATGTTATGACAATCATTAAGGGTCGGATAAAAAAAAAATTAAATTCAAACCGGTCCGTAACGCTTGGTCGTACCCGATCGCACTTAGCTGATGCTATGTGGCGGTAGATTAAAATTATCAATTTAAAACAATGTTCACATAATTTGCTTTATTTTTAGTCGGTTGTAAATGGTCGAAATCGCTCAGTGTGATCGCAGTCTTAGAAGATATAATAATCTAATCCCGCGATAAGATAGTGATAAGGAGTCACTGTTAGGTAGCACTATTATTTTCTACACGCATGGTACCATAAACAAAATAGCCCAGTTACGATTCAGCAACGTACAATCTTCAACACCCCTCAGAACATTGAACAGTTCTTGTAAACCCTTAAAGATTTTATACCTTTCCTCATTTCTCATGTAGAAATGTATGTGGGAGAAACAGCTTGTTCAGTATCCACTAGACACATGAATATGCGTCAAAAAGAAACAAGCTGTTTAATTTGCTCTAGCGAAATACCAGTATATCACGGATCTAGTGTCAGATCCAGAATTAAATAAATAAAAAATGAGACAATATGTCAACTGTACACAGCTGGTATAAGTACGTAGCTCCATAGTGGGAAGAAAACAAGGTGTGCTCGCCAGCCAGCGCATCTACGTCAGATGTGAGGTAACTTTCGAAAAAAATGTAGTAGGCCTTGTCATAAATGTCAATGAAAATTGTAGGTTAGGTTACTAGTTTGACAACAATTTTCTTTTTTTTGTACGAAATAAATTTTACTTTGGCAGGAAAAGAATTGTTAGATTCATTTAGGAATCAAGAAAAATATCCCACATACCACATAGGTGGCTTCAGGGGGTATGGTTTCAGTGTTTGTCAAAGTTATTTCTCAAGTACTTATGAATATTAAGGAACCTATTCAGCTACATGTAAGATATTTGACTTGCTATACCATTTAAAACCAAACATATTTTTAAAATACTTGAGTTTAAAATGAATAGCGTAAACTAGTCCAAATAAAAATATTTCTACACACTGTCTTGAGTTCTTTTACATCAGTCTAATGACTATTTGTGTATTTACATACATCATCTAGTTTTTAAGATTTTTTTGAAATAAACAATTTGGTATGCGAATCCTAACGAACTACATAATTTTCTCATTATATATGTATCATTAGAAAACTAAATAATACATACTTGCTCTTCAAACGATATATAAGTTTATTTTAATAAACAACTTAACGATCTGCAGCTATCATACGTCCAAAATTCGACGAAAACGCACAAATAAGTAAGAAAAAAAATTACAGAAATATATTTAACCTATACCTGTCAAATTAATGTTCGCTTATAACTACAAAAAACAAAACTGAGAAACAAGGCCTAGGACGATTTTATAATTAATAGCCCTTCAATCGATAGACGTATTTCCGTCTTTCTTTTCACCGTACTCGTAAAAAAAGATGGAGTTATGATCGGTCAAGAATTTCGTTAACAAATTTTAGCAAAGGTGTACTGTAATCTTTTAAGGCCTTTACGTAATAAAAACATGGCAAACCTATCATTTTTATTGGCCCTGGATTCGCCTCACAATATACGTCATCAAAACTTGCGCGTAGGCACACCTTGTCTTCTTCCCATGCGTAGCTCTAGGATTTGCTTTTATTTTGCACTTGATATCGATCAGGTATACTATACCAGTGGAAACGTCGTGAACAAATTAACAATAAAGGAAGTCCGACATGTAAGGTCTTTCATAGTCTTTAACTTCACCATATATGGCTTCGCAAATTAAGAACAACAACACTGAAGTTACAAGATTAAATCATGTTTTGTACACGGTGCCCCAATGTCAGTATGCTGTTAGAAGTTACTGGAGAACCAATGAATTGATTATATAGAAAATTTGGCTCTGATAATTGTGCACTGTTGCCGCTTCTAGCGGCAACTGGTGGCAACGTCCGTTTTCTTCATGTAATGTCCTATATATTTATTATTAAATTTTTGTATTTTTCTGAACATTCTAAACACTTTTAATAGTTCTAAATAGTTTAACTATTTACTGAATTTGAGTATAGAAAATGCAACACAAAAAATCTCTTTAGAATGTCCAGACCCAATTTTCAAAATATTCTTCAAATACTTTTAAAATGCCTGACGAGATCGAAGAGTGTAGTTAAGTCTATCCACCAAAGAATAATATTCATCAAGATTTTCCGCTGAATAAAACTGGTTCAGAAAGAAAAATAAAAACGCTTGGCAGCTTTGGAACATTATTGTTTCACATGGGCGTCCTTAGAAACATTCTAGAGGGGGCAACAATGTTCTGATACAGGAGCCTGGTGCGCCTTTAGTATGTAAGGTCAGCGACTAGAGTACATTTTCCAAAATTCAGGGGGATTTTGGAGTATTTGCTTCTTAAAATACTTCAGAAATAGTACACAGAAATTTAAGGCTACTCATATTGCGTTCCACGGCATTATTTGTTTATAAAATGAATTAAATCTTCCGACGGAGAATTGTCACAGTGTATTTAATAATGTCTACATTTTATTTTTAGTTTATTATATCAGGGTTTTGCAACAAGGTCTGTTGGAAACTTCTTAGCTCCATAAACTATAAATAAGATCGCTGAAAGATGTAGCCGTAAACGATATTCAGGAAAACACTTTTTCCTTGAAGATGACATCTGTGGGATAATAAATCTTTAGTAACCCCGCAAAGAATAATTTCTTTATAGCCGACATTCGAATAGTTCCCGTTATATTTTCACCATAAATAACAAGAAGCAGAGAAAAAAAACTATTTCGTAGTCCTTGAAGCTGTTTTCAGCAAATTTCACTGTGAGAAAATATTATGGCCAAAACTTCATAAAATAAATAACCTGAATGGGAAAGAAAATAGATGGGTTTTGTGCTGCAAATAGATGGATTTGGGGGTCTTTCTGGTTAAGATATTAAGTGAATATTTGGCCATAATATGCCGTTTAGCTTAATTTAACTAAAATAATAACATTAGAAATGGACGTTAAAACTCAGTTTGCATAAGTTTCTAATTTTAGATAATAGAAACCAGTTCTTTTAAATGCATAAAAAAGTGGTTATAGAGTATAATAGTAAAGGTTGTTGATTAAGATTAAAATGTCAATAACTTATTTATTCATAAAAAGCTGAAGTTCGGTATATTTGTTCGAAAAAAAATCGACTTTCAGCAGAGAAATGTGGCATATATCTAATAACAATATATAGGGAAAAAACTAAGATATTCTAATTTGATACCCTTAAGCAACTTGCAGACTATTCCATAAAAAATTATCTGAATATTATAGTAAAAGCTAGAGTGAGCGAAATAAACAATTTATTGTGCTTTAGCACCACTTAGGTCTACTAACGTATGTTTTAAGAAAAACTATCCATTGTGGTTTTATATAGAAAAAATGCTTTCGATCAAGTTGGTGTTGGAGTCAATACTTCATAATTAGTCAACATTTATAATGAAATGTACTTTTTGTAAACAATTTTGGTTTCAAACTTTTACAAGCTGATATTCGAAACAATATTTACCAGCCCGCCAAACTTACCCTAGGCGAGACTAACTAAAAATTTTTTGGCTGAGAAGCTCAAATAATCAAGTTAATTACATGGGAAAAAAGAATACCTACCTTGCAAAAGGTCGGGTAACCGCCATTTTTGGATATTTTATACAGGTAGAGGCCCTTATTAAAAATTTAGGTTTCTGACTTTGGGATACTGCCGCGGTCTCTGCCATATCCATAAAATGAGCAGAATTTCGACGTTTTTTAAGTTTTCGTTAAATAAAACCTAAATTTTGGGTTTTAGAGGTTTAAAGTTGTGTAAAGGAATATTATTTTTTAAAAATAATTTTAAAATTATTATTTTAAAACGACATTTTTCTAAAGCAATAGTCGGTTTCTCATGACATATCTTAAACTGATATATTTCAAAGAAGTCGTTTAAGTAAAGCTATCTAATATTAGTGTGAGAATTTTTAAAAGCTAAACAAAATAATAAATAACACTTATCTCAAACGCTGTCTTCTAGATTGTGCAGACATATATAAACTTACTTAAGATAAACCCGTCAAGTTGTACTCCACTTTACATTTCCTTAAAAAGTTTATGGTTATCATATGGCCCTTTTCGTGTGAAGATTTCTTTGCCCGCTTTCACTTAAGTTAAAACTAATAATTGAAACATTTCATTTGGTTTGATTCATTTGTAATAAATTGCCAATTTAATTTACAGTGTTAAAAATCAATAGAATATTTTATGATAGAAGCGTTTTTCTAAAAGACGATGTTTTTTTTTGGAAAAGCATTAAGTGTTTTCATCATGCTCTGGTTTCACTAACTGCTGGTCTCAAACGTTTAGCACTGGTCTGTCAGATAATGACGTCTTGATAGCCTCTTGTGTAGAACATGGTGAAAACGTTTGGTTACCGATTTCAAGTGACAGCTAAAGAAAATGATTGTGTTTTGATTTTGCAAAAAAATAGTAACAAATATAGAGAAACAATTAGCAATTTATGTGTAAAAGTTTATTTTTTAATAGCAATATTGAACCTGCAATATGTAATTTGTCATTTTTCATGAAACTTTCACCATCAACCTTAATCATCATTTATTTAATGTTAAAAATAAATAATTTCGCTTTTTCCAATTTGTAAACAAATCGCTATATTTTGTTTACAAATTTCTGGAACCGCGATCGGGACCATATCCACGACATAGTTAGCAATTTGACAGACCAGTTATCGAATCATTCAGCTAGTGACGTCACTACTTACATCGTGAATTCTTGCGGTTCGAAACGGTCAGCCCAACCAGAGCAAGGTAAAAACTTCTTTTGTTTCCCTTCAGAACAGATTGGCTGAAAGGGTTTTTTTTCGATTTCTTTTTTTTCGACATCGTCTGTTTGATCCAGAATGCTAATAAGTTTAGTTTAAATTATAGACATTTATATACATGGTACTTTTATCTTATTTAGACGGAATTATATTCATATTTCAATCTAATACAATTCTTACATAAAGTAGAACTCTAGGCGACACCTATTAAATATTTATTAATTAAAGATCAGGGTGTGTCTATGACGACGATTCGCGTGCCTGCCAATGAGATGCTTCTAAGGGGGCAGTTCTTGTTAAATTAGGTGTCGACTTTTTTCTTCCCTCGTAAAAGGGAAGTATTGTAATCTTGAAAAAATCACCCTCCGAGATTTTTTCAGATCTTAATATTTCAGGGTCGCTAGTTGACGAAAAATATGTTTTCCGATTCCGTTGGTCTCTCTGTCTGTCTGTTGGTCTGCCTGCTAAAAAACTAGTTACCCGATTGACTTCAAATTTTGGTCAAAAATAAAGGGTCATATGGGGATGACCTCGTAACATTTTGGTATAAATTCAATGTGGCAAAACAAAATGGCGGCTTATTGAAATTGTGTGTCATAATCAACTGTAGTATAGAGATGAACTAGTAAAACTGGTACTAATTCAAGATGGCGGAACAAAATGGCGGCCAAATAAAATTTTTGTAATCTGAAAAATCACTTTTTCAGAATTTACATATCTTCGCGTTTTTTAGCGTCCCTCGATGCCAAAAAACATGTTTTATTATTTCCGTCGGTTCGTCTGTCAATTTGTCTGTCTATGTGTCAGTTCGCAGCAAAACTTAAAAACTACTTATCAGATCGACTTTATATGTTAGTCAAAAATTAAGGGTCATATGGAAATGATTTGGTAATATTTTGGAAAAAATCCAATATGCCGGAACAAGATGGCAACACTAGTTATCCAATTTACATCAAATTTTGCACAAAAATCAAGTGTCGTATAAGAATGAACTGGTAACATTTTGGTATGAATATTAGATAGTAAAACAAAATGGTGGCCTAATAAAAGATTTAAAAAATCGGCCTGAAAAACTAGTTATTAGATTAATTTTAAATTTTGTGCATAGGTAGAAACTTGTAAAATATTGGTAAGAATCCAATATGTTAGAACAAATTGGCGTCCAATAAAAACGTTCGAAAAGACAGTATATATGTATTCCTAAATAACTATATACTGAACTAACTTGGATCGCAATTCACTATTCCGAATAAAAGGAAATATTCATAACGAGGCAAATTCTGGATAAAGAAAATTTACCGATTTTTCTGATTTCTAAAACAAGAGTTAGACTATATCAAAGTTCTAATTTTTACGGTTGATTTTAATTTTAATTTCTTGTTTTGTGGTGGTTTATGGGGCTTTATATATACAGCGGGTTGTCAAAGTTGAGGGGTTATTAAAGATATTTTATTTTGATTCTAGTATTTATTTGGGGAGTAATTTTTACGTATTTTCAGGAGTTAAATTTATGGCTTATTTAAAGATTTTTATTTTCTTTTTCTTTTGTTCTAAGATTGGGTATTTTAAGTAAATTCAAAAATAATCATATTTTTTGTTATAAATTTAAGGTATTATGTTTTTTTGTACAGTAATTCACATTTCTTTTATTTTTATTAATAGATAGTTAAAAAACCAAATCTTTTATCTAATAAACCACCTGTTCGTCAAATGCCCTACAATTTGTTTGTTGAATCATCTTTATTAGCTTTAGGAATTAGTTCCCAAGATACGACACTTTTAAAAATTGGCGGTTATGACTATAAACAAAGATTTATAGGGCCGAAGGGATTTGTGGACATTAAATATTTATACACGACATTTAGACCAATTGATATAGACGAACTCCGAGGAGAAAAGAAACTTGTGGTAGAGGACTGTGGCCATCTTCTTCACAAAGTCTTATGACCGCGCAACGCCTCTTTTGGGACCATAATTAAAAGTTATATTAAATGTTTAATGACACATTATGAAGCGATAGGCCCTCAAGAAAACTTTTTAGCAAACGAGAATATCAAGACGCCTTTTATTGAATACGCTGAAGAAGACTTTGGAAAGAGCTAATATAAAAGTGTGATACGCAGCAGATTGTTGATGGTGAAGATGTGGATATGTTCTATTCACAGGATCAGCTAAAAGGGTACCATCATAAAAGAACAACATATTTTTAAAAAAATGTGGAAGAAAGATACCACCTGATATTTTTTATTCGGCAAACTCTTTCAAATATACTGCTTTAACTGATATAGTTCTTTTCATTCACACCTTCAGCGGGTGTTATATTGTTTTCGGTCAAGGTAAAATCAAAATTTGTCCTTTTCTTCAAAAAGACCCGAACCTTAGTCACACAATTCCTGGAATGCGATGGAACTCCTGAAAAGGTCAGTTTGGCGTTTAACGTTTATTAGTTGCACTATATGGGGGTGATCCTGATACTCAAAACCTCAACGAGTTAAGTTACAGACTATTTATTTGTTTTAAAAAATAAATTTAACCTTGTTACATTGCCAAAAACTAAAGGTGTTGCAAGCTTTAATTCCCTAAGATCTTAACACCAAGACACCAAGTACAGAAATGGTTGCGAATTGATAAAGACTTTACTGTATGGGTTGGATACGCAGTCAACGTATTCTCTCTTTATTAAAAACCATGAAGGACCCAGCTCCAGAATCAAGCCTCAAATTAATTTCATGTGGTTGCACATGGTTGTGTCAATACTTATGGGTGCAGAAGACCTGGGCTCAAGTGTTCAATATTATGCGCGATTTATATTGGTGAATCTTGTAAAAATATTCCAGATGACATTTGAAAGTGACGATGAGAATACTAATTTTAAACCTTGAAGGCACGATGACATTGAGAGTAATTAGCAACGACACACCAGGTACCTCTAAACGTCGAAAATTGTAGCGTTTCTGTTCTGCATAATTACCGTGTACATTTCTTATTTGTTTATTTTTTTGTATGTAGGGTGTTAATCTCTGGAACTACTGAATCGATTCTAAAAATTATTTTACTGTGAGAAAGCTACAATATCCCTACATATTGTTTTGCAAAAAATAAATTTCAGTTCGAAATCTAAATATTTGTAATTGACCTTTTTTAACATTTGCTGAATCTTTGCAAGTGTCGTATCGTTGGAACTATTAAATATAAAAAGATGATTTAAAAAGATAATTATAGCGCATTTAGTCTAGTTTATACTTCTGTGCAGTAAAGCCTACAATTCAAGATCTATTTGATAAAAAATGTAAAATAATTAGAAACTTTGTGGAATTACTTCTAATTGCTTATATTTTTTTGGAGTGTCGTATCTTGTGAAGTATTAAATATATAAAGCTAATTCAAAACCAAATTGCAGCCCATTTAGTCTAGTTGATTCCTGTAGAAAACAATTTTGCTCTAAAACCCAAGTGTCGGTTTTATTTGATGAAAACTGGAAAAACGACGAAATTTTTTTTGTTTTGTGGACATGGCAGAGCCCGCATCAGAACCCCAATGTCGAAAATTTGGCATATTAATAAGGGCCTTTACCTATATAACGTATCCATGAATGGCGCATATACGACCCTTTGAACGGTAAAATGTATAAATTTAATAAATGGTGAAAATGTTGCTCAATCAAGAAAAAAAATCGAGCGACATCAGTATTATCCAAAGGCTAATGGTCCGACTCAAGTAGCACGATAGTAATATTGCAATATATATTGTAATATTTAAATGCGGTGACTAATATCATTTACTGATAGCCATGGGAATTTTTGCGGCAAAAAGCCATTGCCAAAATTTGATCACAAATGCGCCTTTAGGCCTTAATAGTCAATATCAAATAGCCAAAATGATTGCGTTGGGTTTTAAATGCTAGTAAGAGTCGAGGTTACTAGTAAAGAAAGCCAAAGGTATGTTGATAAAGTTGGTGGAAATATCTTAACAACAAACAAATTAAGCTTTTAAAATAGGAGTTTAGTTTTTTGCAAATAACTTGGAAATTATTAACATTTTAGGAATTCTAATTCTAAATGTTTCTTAAAGAGGAAGAAATTTCCAACTCGCGAAATTCTATCTCTATTATTAATAATTCTATATCTATTATTAATAATTTTAATTTAATGTTGAAAATAGAGTCCCGCGCGGCGAGCTGTAAGCCGTTACGATGCCCCGTAACAAGTAAAAATTTTCTTTATACTATTAAATATTAAATTAAAAATAATATCCAACTGAAAAAAAGGGTTTTCAGTATTTTTTCATAAAGTTTTTAATTAACAAATTTGTTAAGAGTTTTCCTTTATATTTCAAACTGTTAAACAAAAGCCGCTAAAATTATTTGAATAAGTTGAATAAAAAAAACATTAAATCTATACTATACTATGAGATTATGTCATTGCCATTGTTTTAACTTTTATAACCAACTAGTTATTAATTGTTGAAATAAATAAAAAACTAAAAAATTAATTTTGTTAGTTTCAATAATTAATAACTAATAGATTATAACAAATAAAACCATGTATAGTCGTAGTCTCATATAGCATTGATAAAATAATAATAAAAAAAATTTAATGGTTCTTGTTTAACAATAAAATTATCCCACATGAAATATAAAAAAAAATCTGAATGTTTATTAGCAATAGGCTCATTTTATAAAAAATCAACAAAAACTTTTTTTACTGGATATTATTGCTTCAAGTGTCGAGATTATAACATAATTTTTAAAAAGTTTTAGATAAATATTTAATATTTTAAAACAATATTTTAATTGTTATGGCCGGTTTTGGGGCATCAGAACGGATTATAATTCGCCGTCAAGAGTTCTATTTTTAATATTAAATTTAAACTATTAATAATAGAGATAAAGTTCATAGAGTAAAACTTTTTTATAGAAAATTTTTTTCCTCTAAGAAACCTTTATTAAATTTTTTTAAATGTTAAAATTTTCTGATTTATTAGCAAAAAATGAAACTCCTTTTTTATTTTAATTTGTTAATAACTTTTAAAATTGTTTATGTGCGGGTTTGAATTTTTTGCTACATTTTTCTAGGCGTTATTCCCAATTGAATGAGCTCTCACTCATAGTTTTAGTAGCAATAGCAAGAATTAGAATTTATATTTCCTTTACAAATAATTATTGTAAAAAAAATAACAATAAGCCAAACAACTTAAAATTATCTCAGTGTCATTTGAATTATGGGTATTATTCGTTGCAAATCTGCATTCCTGACCCCAACTGACCACAATGTAACTATTATGGTGTCTTAATTATAACTTAATTACAAGTCATAAAACAGCCATTCTGTAACTACAGATACGTAATAGAGTCCAAAATACTGCCAGCAAATATTTCAGCCTTATTTTTTGGCTAATAGAGCCAGTGAATTACGGCTTCAACATAACTTGCTGTGTTTTGGCATCACCCTCACTTTTTCTCCTTTACAAATGAAAAAATGTCAGTGGCGTACCTTTTTTTCTTCAAAACTATGCAATGCAAATCCCGTACGGACGCCACTGGCAGAAATAAAAAAAAATATGTCTAGATGCGTAGATAATGTGTATTTCACGAAGATATCTAGAATGGTATCCCAAATATTATAAATAAACGATTTTTCTCTGAAAAGTTTAACACCCTATATCTCAAAAGTTATGAGGTTTAGGACATATGTTCATTTAAAGTTTTTTTCTTAAAATGAACTCAAATGAACTCAAAATCAAATTAAGTTTTTCGTTTGAAACATTCTGTATATATAATATATATATATATATATATATATATATATATATATATATATATATATATATATATATATATATATATATATATATATATATATATATATATATATATATATATATATATATATATATATATATATATATATATATATATATATATATATATATATATATATATATATATGCTGTCCGCTTTGCCTCTCATATTTATGTCCTTTTTAATTAAATACTTAAATAGCTTTAGTGGTGTCGGCCATCCCAATTTTCAAGCGGTGCGCCGGTTACGGTTCTTCGGTATCCCTTTCCTGTTTTCCTATGCTTAGTATTCAAATGCCCCCCACCAGATGAGGTGCATTGACAATTATCGGGGAATCTTTTCAAACCCTGTGGTTTTACTTCAAAAAAACATACGATTTTTAGGGACCGTTCATCTCATTTCCTGTAGCTGGTAATTGGAAGAATTCCCATTGGAGGGGGGGGGCGAATTTTGGAACATATACGTATTTCTTATTACAACACAAAAATATCACGCTATTAATGCTAAAATTCGATACTGTTTTTTTTATACTTTTGCCAATTTTGACGCCACATAATGAAGGGAGTTGTAAAATAAATAAATGTTTGAAAGATTACATTGTGGCTAATATTCTAGTCCCCAGGCCGTTATGTATTTTAATACATACATAATTGGATAATAATAAAAACGCGAGAATAACGCCAAATAAGGTATGTACGTCACGCTTTCATTGTTTGTCAACTTTTTATTTAGGCCTACATGTAGTAAATTAAACCAACAGGTAAGATTATATTTTCTTTTTTGGTGCATAAAAGTTGGTCATTTAGAAAGTATTTTTAGTATTGCTTTAAGAATAAATGTCGTTCATTCAGGTCAAGTTTTGCATATAAACATTATATATAGGGACAAACATTCGTAATTTAAAGAAGATTTTTAAATGTTAATTAATGAGAGTGTGTACCAAAGGCAAAACTGTCTTCTCTTCAAATATATAAAATTTTAACAACTAAACCAAATTAACTGCTGGCCTTGCACAACCAATGTTTCGTTTAAGTTTAGAGAAATATATCTCAGATACGATAAAAGATATTGGGATGCGCTTTTCAGTATGTTATGAGCGCTGCTTTTATATAAAATGTCCCTAGTGCTCATAACATTCTGAAAAGCACAATGCCGTGCCTTTGTTTATTTGTTTGTTTGAGGCAAAAATGCTGCTCGTAAAGTTAATATGGGTAGCAGTTTTTAATGGTGTATGCAATTGCGTTTCGCGATTGTTTCAGTAAGCATAGCAGAAAATTTGGGAAGAACTTAGAATAGTATATCAGCTATTTTATTTGAACTTGAAGCTTTTCCGTATTCTTCTTTTTATAGATGTCGAAATACGCTTACTTATTTATATAAAAAGTGCAAAAACCTATCTGAATTATACCGATATATGTATGTTAAATTAAAAATTTATTATTAAAAATATCATCCCAAAAACGGAATAATTTCATATTAAGACGTTTCTGAAAAAGAATAGTTAAATACATACATTGCACGCAGGAAGAAGTAGTTTTACTTGGAAAGTTACAACTAGTTGTTTACCTGTTGTGAGTCAAGTCAGGATGGCCATGGATGAATCATATGGTATTAGCCTTTGCCTTTTACTTGTTAGAAGAAAAAAAATGGCAAAATAGTTATACGCATAATTTATAAACGAAAAAGGGGAAAGAGAAGGCCACGGCATATGAAGTTTCAACATAGAAATCAAGAAGAAATTTTTAATAATTTAATTACCAATTATCTTATTATCTATTAAAAGATCAATGTGATTTTTTAATCAAGACCATATTGTCAGTTGAATTTTGACAGATAGCAGTTTCAAAACTTTATAGGAGCCATCGACAAAAAATTCCTTAGTGTTATTTGTGCCAAAAAGTAAATCCCTAATTTTAATTATATAAGTGTCTTTTCTGTCATATTTTTGCGATTCTGGAGTATGGATGCGTATGGCCAAGCGAGTGATAATAGAATACTTTGAAACTCTAACGAAGGTAAATAAATTTACAGTGGAAGATTTAGTTTACCTTTGATAATAGATTGCTAAGTTCCAAAGCATCTTTACCATGTGCCATTATTGGGCTTTTCGATTACATCAAAATGTAATAGAACCTCTTAGAAAAAGAAACAGATTAGGGACATTTTTAAAAAAGCAATTTCTAATATATTTATGAATGTAAGTTTCTAAGCAAAACTAGAAAATATATGGATGTAACTTTCTAAGCAAAACTACTTCTCCTGCTTGCAGTGGGCATGTATTTAATTATTTATTTTTCAGAAACGTTTTAATTTAAGATTATTCAGTTTTTGGGATGTTATTTCTAATAATAAATTTTCAATTTAACACACATATATCAATATAATTCAGCTAGGTTTTTTAATTTTTTCTATAAACATGTAAACATTTTTCGATATCTATAAAAAGAAAATATGGAAAAGCTTCCAGTTTAAATAAAATAGCTGATATACTATTCTAAGTTCTTCTGAAATTTTCTGCTATGCTTACTAAAACAGATTGGCAAAATACATTTGTATAAACCATTAAAAACTGCTGCCCATATTAACTTCACGAGCACCATTTTTGCCTCAAAGGAACAAATAAACAAACACATGGCATTGTGCTTTTCAGAATGTTTTGAGCACTACAGAGTGCATCCCAATATCTTTTATCGTATCTGAGATATATTTCTTTAAACTTAAACGAAACATTGGTTGCGCAAAGCCAGCAGTTAATTTAGTTTATTTGCTAAATTCTTATTTATTTGAAGATAATTTTGTCTTTGGTATACACTCTCATGTATTAACATTTAAATTACGAATGTTTGTCCCTATATAACGTTTATATGCAAAACTTGACCTGAATGAACGACATTTATTCATAAAATAATATTAAAAATACTTTCTAAATGACCAACTTTTATGCACCAAAAAAAAATATAATCTTACCTGTTGGCCTAATTTACTAGAATGCGGGCCTAGGTAAAAATTTGACAATGAAAGCGTGTGAGACTTATTTGACATTATCCTCACGATTTTATTATTACCCAGCTATTTATATATTAAAATGCATAACGGCCTGCGGACTGGAATATTGGCCACAATGTAATCTTTTAAACGTTTACTTTTTTTACAACCCCCTGAATTATGTGACGTCAAAATTGGCAAATGTATGAAAAAAAACCAGTATCGAATTTTAGTATTCATTGGGTGGCATTTTTATGGCATTCCCGTTCAAAGAGGGGTTGCAAACTATCGTGGACTTTTGAATATTGTGTTATGATAAGAAATACGTATATATTTGAAAATTCGGAAAGATTTTAAGATATACAAAATCGCCCCACCCCCTCCAAATTGGGAATCCTTCCGATTACCAGCTACAGGAAAGAAGATGAACGGTCCCGAAAAATCGTATGGTCTTTTGAAGTAAAACCACAGACAGATTTAAAAGGATTCTCCGAAAATTGTATTCAATGCACCTCATCTGTAAATAGGAGCCCTTCGAATACTAAGCATAAAAAAACGGGAAAGGGATCCCGGCACACCCCTCGAAAATTTGGATGGCCGATATCACTAAAGCTATTTAAGTATTTAGTTAAAAAGGATATAAATATAAGGCAAAGAGGACAGAATAAAGAATATTGGTCGAAGAATGATGCTGTAGTCAGGGATGCGCGGGCCGGCGCGGTACCTTGAGGCGTCAAGAGTATTGTTCCCTCAACTAGAATGGACAGTCTACGGTAGGTCGCGTGGGAACATTAGAAGAAAATGAGGTATCCAAAGAAAGAAAGTCATACTCTTACGATGAACAAATTTGACCCTTACTAGGTTTCATAATGGTTTGCTCCAAAAGGTTTTTGTTGTTTTTGTTCTTCAACAGTATCATGTTTTTGTGCGTATAACTGGCATCTCAAATAAAAAAGTCAACAACTAGGTTCTGGAATATATTTTTTAAATGTTGTATTTTTAGCATCTGAACTATAAACACTATTTAATCACAACATTTTTCTGCATGCATATACAATCTATGAGAAATTACTCTTTTTTTTGTTTCTTTCACAATGCGGGGAAATATGCGTACTCGGCGGCGATGAAATTAGGGTCAACTCTCGTATTATTTCTAGAGAATTGGCTCCCCGAGGAAATCCTTACGTAATCCTGTGTTCCTAGTTTGTATTTATTTTATCGTTTTCGCCGGAGGCATTTAATTGGTAGATTGGTAGTTTAATTCTTAGGGTTATTTATCAATTCAATTATCCACTTGCTACATGTCTTATACAACATCTTATCTTATATTGCCTTGGTTGTTGAGCAGAGTAAACATTTTATAATTTAGATTTAGGTGACACAAGAAGAATTATTATTTTTTAAAAGTCGTTTGTTATTATTTCTCTACTAGAATACTAATCGCAGATCTCAGATTATCTACAGCATCTTAAATTACAAAGTATTTATCTTCTGGATGTTCTATCCCAGATTAGGTATATGAGGCTAAATCGGTCTAAAACATTTTGTAGGTATATTTCAATATCCTAGTTTCTTTCAGCCGATCTAATGAAAAAGTGTTGTTCCAATATAATTCTCTTTTTATAGATAATATTCGCTTACTGGATATATTATAATCTTTGGTTTAAAAATTAAAATATAATACATTTGTAGATACAGGACAAAGGCGCAGTAAAACTTCAAAAACTTTACTAAACTTCTGTAAATGAGTGTCACTTGATAATACATTTTTTACATATTATGTATTTTATATGAAAATGTCTTCTGTAGCTCTCTGTTAGAAATGAAAATATAGAAAAAACAAAATTAAATTAAAAACGCCCATGACACATTTAGTTAAACCGGAAACGGTATTGGATCCTTGTAAATTCTACTACATGTGTTCTGGTTACTTATGAAAAATATCCCTCTCAGAAATGTATCTTATAAGGTAAACATGGCACCAAAGCCTATCTCCGTGATCATCGTCTTTGTCATTGTCTGCTATAGACTAAAAACAATATATCCTAATCATCACATTAATATACATATACTTAAAGAGAGAGTAAAGGACTTAATTAAATTTAATTTAAGTCCACACATATTAAACACTCTGGAACGCCATTGAATATTTTATTGCCGGACGCTCAAATTAAAGGTCATGTGGCGATCACAAAATTATCCTCATTTACTCGATCTGAATAATGTAACTAGAGGATAGGGGGGCCTGGCCAAAGAAAATGTGTACCTTTGAAACGAGTTGAAAAATAGGCGAAAAACTAAAGTCAAAAACATGAGGAAATTTTCTTTACCCGAACTTCCCTCGTTATGAATATTTCCTTTTATTAGGAATAAAAAAGCTCCATTTTGTTTCGCCACATTGAATTCGTACCAATATTTTATCACTTTCTCCGTATACTACACTTAACTTTTGGGCATGATTTAAAATAAAATGAATAAGTAGTTTTTGCACTGATTTTTGTTGATGGTGAATTCGTACCAGTTAATTCTTGTATCACATTCAATTTTGCTACAAGATTTGAAGTCAACTGAGAAGATAGAAAGAATATTTTTTGATATCGATTTTTTAGACATTTTATCTGGCCGCCATTTTGTTTTACCATCTTGAATTCGTACCGGTTTATATCTATGTCACACTTAATAATTGGCCAAAATTTAAAATTATTCTAATAAATAGTTTTCTTGGCTGATTTTTTAAATAATTTATTATGCCGCCTTTTTGTTTTGGATTCATACCAAAATATTGGATTCGTACCAAAATATTACGGGTTAATTCCTTTTTAACACTAGATTTTTGTGCAAAATTTGAGATAAATTGGATAATTTGTTTTTACTAATAATTTTTTTAATATAGGCCCACATTTTGTTTCGCCATATTGTATTTTTACCAAAATAATACCAGGTCATCCTCATATAACCCTTAATTTTTGACCGAAATTTGAAGTCAATCAGTTGACTAGTTTTTAGCTATTTTTTTTGTCACCTTGGATTCATACCAAAATTTGACTACTCGAAATACTTGATTTTTGTGCATAATTTGAGGTAAGTTGGAGAAGCAGTCTTTTAGATTTTTTTTTAACATTTGACTATGCCTTCATTTTGTTTCGCTATACTGGATTTTGACCACAATGCTATCAGGTCACTACCATATGACCGTTAAATTTTTGACCAAAATTTGAAGTCATTCAGATAAGTAGTTTTTCACCTAGTGTCGTAATATCACATTTTTCGCATAAATCAAGCAAATTCTACATTAAAAATAAGGCTAAAATAAAGAAAAATGAAATTTCTATGTATTTACATACACCAGACATTGGAAACAGGCCTAGAAATCATCTTCTAGGGCATCGAACCAAATCGAATAACAAACGTAACCACACCTAATCTCGAAACTTCGATGGAAAAATTCCATCCAATGAAATCAAAGCATTCAAGTGTTCCAGCCAATCAGATTCAACTACGCTGAACTCGGATTGGTCTGATCGATTCTAGAAATTCTATAAGTATAATAATTAATTAAAAATAGTTTTAATCAAAATATCTTAATGAAACTTTGTACAAATGATCGCTATTATATGCGCAACACGCCCATATAAAAATCTTTTCAATATCACCTTTATTTCTACCTAAAATAAAACGGTTAAATTTTTTCAAAAATCTAAAAACTAAATATTTTACAAAACTTTTAGCATCCCCAAAAAGGCCTTAACAAAGCGCACATTTTGGTAAAAGAATGATCAAAATCCGTCCAGTAACAAAAGAGAAAATTAACTTTAAAGTAAAAAATTCAAAAATGCGAGTTCGTTAAATTTAAATTTTTTAATTTCAATCTTGAATAAAATTTTTTCTAAACAAGACAGACAAGTGCCGTAAGGACTAGTCGAAAGAGACCCCTTAGGGCCACCTTGTATCCAAATTTGAAAATGAAATATATAGAAATGACAAAACTATGAACAAAAGAAGATAGGCGTCGTGAATGCCACTCCCAGGAAAGGACGCTACGTCCGTAGCGCCTAAACGCGACGTCGTACGTAAAAAAGTCACTAGAACAAAAATGTCCCCAATCTACATAATATCAAATTTTCAAGATGATAGGAAAATGTTTGCAAAGGAAAATTTTCGAATTTTTGAAAATTTTAAAACAACAAAAAACCAAAATTAAGATATCGACACAGGACCTTCATAGGATGAAAGCCCTAATAAAAAGAAACTTTTTATATCATAAAACCTTTTTCGAAAAAATCAATAGGAAACCAGGAAATCGACGTTGGAAGGACAGCACCAGGACCTGGTGAACACTTCCAAAATCTCAAAAACGACTGATAGGAAAAATCTGATTTTTTACAGGAGTAAATAATTCATAAAGAACAATCGATTAACAAAGTTTGAAAGCTATACGAATTTTTATTTTTGAAAAGAAAAAAGTTGGAATAAAATAATAAAACTTGGTCAGAATACGTATAAAGTGATACTATTCTAGGGAAAAATCCCAAACTGAAAAAATTCTCAAAAACAAAGATCCCACGGGACTTCAAAGTTTCCCGGGAGATGTTTCCTCAAGAAATTCTTGCCCGAAAGTGAACAAAAAATTCACCAGTTTCGTTCACGGGACTCCGCCCAGAATGATCAGGATTGGTCTAGAGCGTTCAAAGGGGAGTCGCCGTGACGTAACAACTCGATTAATATAAATATGGACAAAAATTTGTTTCGACAGCATTCGATCTCATTCTTACGACCAGTATTACGTGTTAACTTCGTGTGTGATAAAGCATATATTCAATTGCCCTCCTAAGCGTCGGAAGCAGTGTTATAAGTGCGTTTCTTTTTGTCATTCTGAGTGATACAGCCGAAGACTACTAGAGGAACCTTGCACTTTGTTCCCAACGTTGGATTGCGCCGGATCTTTGCCTTGAAAAGTTCCATTGCACTAAGGTTCTTAGTAGAGCTTAGATTGTGAAGATCGTCCTCTGGAATTAAATCTGGTTCTCCTGATTTATGTCCTAGTAGGAGGCATCTGGAAGAAAATATACAGGCTGTCTAAATTGCGTGAGGAAGAAACTAGGTAAGCTGTGCCTCTGGTCTCCTTCTCTTTTAAGCGTTCTCCAAGCTCAGTTTCTCCAGATCAAGTTTCCTTTCTAAGCTACAAAGGCTCAATTCTGACTAGTGTTCAAGTGTAAAGTAAAACTTTTGTAACTTCTGGCAATTAAGTATCACTTTTTTGAAACGCAAACCTGTTTACCTTTTGCTTATTTTTGGGAAAATTTTAATAACTTTTTAAAACTGATTTTTAACGAATTGCTCACTCATAAATTTTTAATAACTTTGTGATTTTTAAACATACCGATTTTTGACTGCAAATTATTTTATTATCTTGTAACATTTTTGTATTTTATTTGATTTGTATTTTATGATCTACCCTTAATTGGGCGAATCATATTTTTTGTAAAAATACTGATTGTGACAAACCCGATTTTTGATATTCTCTGATTGACTTAAACTTGATTGTTTAAACAAATTTTGTAAATAATAATTACTTGATCTTGTATAGGTAAGATAGGATCCTAGCTTTTAAGTACGCTTGGTGAATCCGATCTTTTAAAACTTTAACAAATTTCTCCAGAGACATAGCACGTCAGTTCCTGAAGTTCTCAATCTCTCTTAAGTGTAGAGGATTGTTTATTCTAAGGAACACTTAGAAAAAACCGTGCATTTATTTTGACTTGACTTTTACTTCATTATTAATAATAAATAAAAACTTAAATTTTTAGTGTAAATAAAAAAGATATTCACTTAGTTAGTTCATCTAGGCTAAGTTAGATTGTAATTTGATTCTGAAGTTGTTACCGAAAGATTTTACTGAGCAGTCACAGTGTTAACTTTTGATTGTTATAAACAAAAAATAGCAAATACGAGAGATTTGTTATTCTCCTTGATTTTGACTTGAGTATCGAAAAAGTGAGCAAAAAGACAGTTCTAGTAGTTGTGGTCAATTACTAGTTGTTTGGCAAAAGACTGTTGAGCGAACTTTGCGTAAATCTCAACATTGAATAAACTATAAACAATAAACTTAAAGCGTCAAAGTAACTACATGAACACTAATAGTGACAGTGCGTAGTGCTTTCTTTGAACGTTTCGACTTAAAATCGAAAGGTGAACTTATTTAGTGGTGTACGGACTTAGAAAAGCCTACACACGGCTAAGGCCATAAAGGACAGGAGTTTATAAGTAAATAAATCATTAAGATTTTTGTAACTAGATTTAGATTTAGGGATAGGACACCGCTCGGGTTACGTTACTTTAGTTTTAAGTGACTTTCCCCCGACTGACCCCCGTTGCTCCCTAATTTGTTTGTTCGGCAGGGCCGGACTTTGAAAATTTAATTAAATTTTTTTCTCAACTGACTACCAATGGCTACCCCAACTTCTGGCGTAGTTCCCAAGGGAGGTAGATCAGCTATCCATTCGCCCAGCAACACCGTCCCGAAATGGAGCACAGCCTCCCCGCAGGGGAAAGACATGGTAAGAAGGCTGTGGCTCCGCCCAAAATTAAAACTTATTCGAATAAAATCGATCACATTCGAGAACATGGCATCCTGAATGGGGAAACTCATCGTGCATCAGCTATGTTCGAACCCACAAAAAATAATTTTTCGAATCAAACTCCTCCCCTACGAGAACACTAGGACGAGAACAGACCAGCAGCAAACAGACCGGCGGAATTGAGAAAACTTGTTTTCCAGCATTTAGGTTCCCTGAAACGTAAATATCTGAAAAAATCTCGGAAGGTGATTTATCACGATTACAATACTTCCCTTTCACGACGATAGTAAAAGTATAAAGAACTCGTGTCTAAGTAAACTAACTTCCAGAGACTCTAATATTTATACAAATAGAGTAATGTTATTCTAATATTAGAATACTAAAAAATATTCTAATCAAGATTTCCTGATAACAAGCTTTTATTAAAATTTATTTATTTGGTTGAGTCAACCTTGCAAATCAGTTTTGAACTACTTGCTCTTTCACAAAAGGCCTCGTTTTTTTATTCTTTGTATTCAAAAGCCTCCTATTTCCAGAAGACAGGGGACTACAGTCTTCGGGGAATCTTTTTAAACCATTCTATTGTTCACTTTAAGGGACTGTATGGTTTATTATGACCTTTTTTTTTCTGTAGCTGGTAATCGGAGGGTTTCCCACTTCGAAGATAGATAGATTATAATTATCGGGGATTCTTCTGCAGCTCTTTTGGGGCGTTACTTCAAGAGGTCGGACACTTCTGAGGGCAGTACACTATTATTGATCTTTGCAGGCCTCAGTCTTTCTATAACTTCGCTTTCATTTGTCCTCCTCAACACTCATGTCAATATTTTTTACTGGGTCCACCTTCGCCACGCGTGTAGGCAAGACGCTCGGGTTCGGGGCTGATAGCCGATAATCACCTCTGGAGGTATCAATCTTTGATACCTCGATTTGGCTACCAAGTTTCAGGCGCCTTCACCTATATAATTTTGACCCTTATCCATTTTAAAATTAACAAGATTAAAGTAAATTTAATTTTTTTTAAATTTTACTAGTCCTAAAAAAAGTTAAAAGTTTATTCTATTTATTGCCTTATACTCAAGATTTCAAACTTCAAAAAAGTTCCAACGTTGCCATATTTCGCGTACCTATCTCATTTTTTTTTTTAAATAGAAATTTGACCAACTATTTCAAACGCTGCTTCCTAAGCTAAAAAAAAATAAATTGCCCTTTTCAACTGATTTATTAGTTTTTACAAACTACATAAAAACTTTCCTTTATTGCTTTTTGCTTTTGTTGTAATTCTTTACACGGTAAAAACACAACAATCAACAATCAAAATAAGAAATACGAAAATAGATATTCAAGGTTATTTACCTTGCAACATATAGTACTTGACATAAAAGTAAAATAAAAACAAAAACTACAAAAATATTTAAAACAATACGTTAGAGATCCTTTAATACCATATCACCAAAAATATATCGTAAATTCCCCGAAAACATCAATAATAAACATAACACATTAAAATTCAGAAAACTTCTAAACAATATTTAGGAACGTATGTGTATGCTTGATTAGCTATATATCCAATATATTCCTTTTTTATATGAACTGTGAGAGTTTATTGAAACACTGTTAAAACGAAATAAAATAAGTCTATTGAACTAGAACAACAAAATTCACATCCGACTTCTTGCAAGTCCAAAAACAGAGTCCTCCTCTAATATTAATACAAATCTCAAGAAACATAAAGTTCCACCCCCTGTGCCAAAATTCCTCGCTTTGATTGGTCCTATTCGTTGGCAAAAGGGTTTTTTTTCTATCTTCGTAAACTTTCCCATGGTCAAAATAAAAACATTCATTACAGATAGTAAAATGGGAATTTGGAGAAAGCTTTACTAAGAAGGGTCGTTTCAGTATTTTCCTATCATAAACCCTAAATGCAATAAACAGTTTACTATCGGTGATGGTTCCTACTATCGAACGCGCAACAACATATTTTAAAATCGTACAAAGAAGTGTTGTAAAAATAAAAATTAACGGAGAGCATACAAGAACCTTAAAACTAAATTAGACTCTAAATGCCGATGGAAATTCCCACAATTATGTACAGAAAACTAAGTACCTACAAACTGTTACATTTCTCAATAGCAATAGATAATTAGTCTAGATTAAAAAAGTAAATGTAAAATAAAATAAATATGTACAGTATGTTATGCAGTAACAATGAAAAGAAAAACAAATATATATAGTGTGATATGCGCAAATTTTAACTTTGGCAGACAAATGTGGGAGACATTCAGTCGCCACAAATATATTACTTGTGACTTCAAGATTATAATTAATAATACATTTAAATTTTTTATAAAAAGAAGGGTATGGCTGGTTTTCAATTTTTGATATTATTTCTTTTAGTATTATTATCTTAGATGTTTGTGTTCGTATTAATTATTATACTATTTATATTATTTGTAGCTTTAAACTGCAAGTGTAAAATTTTAACTATCTACACACAAATTTTGTTTCAATAGGTTTCCTTTTTTGCATTTATTTGCCTTATATATAATTATTGTAATTATTATATTTGTTTTCTATAGTAATATATGATCTGTGTTCTAGAGGCTACAAAGTTTGTTTGCGACTTCAAACGCTGATAAACCATTTTGAAACAACTTGTTTGTCAGTCAGTATTAAAGTTCTCATTTTATCAGTCCTATGCAACTGAATATACAGGGTCAAATATACAGGATGGGAAATTGAACTGTAATAAATTTAATCTCAGTGGCCCATACTGACAATTTTGAGACGCAATTGTCTCTAAAACCATTGAATTTAGGTATAAGACATGTTACAATATTTTTATAATGTTTTACTGATCTTAAAAATATATACAAGATGTTGCATTTAAAAAAATAAGTGTATGACGTTGTTCGGCAAACTCTGGAACCTTCTCTGGCTGTATGCCAGAACTCGCTTCAAGTGACAAAATAATTTAAATAGGAAAAATTCAAACTCCACTAATCAACATTTTTCAACTATCAAGCCTATAAATTGGAAAAGATCTCAGAATCTTAACTCACTAATTCGCCAGGAGATATATGGACATTATATCACAAAGTAATTCACAACGGCAAGAAAACCCTCATGAGCAAGATCATCATTCTTCAAATGAAGAAATTTATTCTTTTCATACAAATAATCTTAGTTTCAACAAAATTTCAGCAAATAATTCGATTAAGCTTCTCTCTACAGTAGACCTTACTGTATATTCAGAAAATGGAGAGCCGTATGGAGCAAAGGCTTTACTTCACTAAGCAAGTCAAAATTTCTTCATAAGGAAAACATTTGTAAATAAATTAAATTTAACTTGTGTAAATAAATCTGTAAATACTAGTGGCATTTCTCAATATATATTGAGTTCGGGATTCGCAAAAAATGGCAATCATATGTATGTAATAATAACAGTTTAAACTGTCCTGTGCTATTTTGCCACAAATAACTTGTCAACTACCGCAAGTATCAATAGATACTACAAATTTTAAAATTCAAAAGGCATTTGCCTATAAGTGACCGTATTTTCTTCTGAGATTGACATCCTGTTCGGTGCAGATTGTTACTACATTCTTCTGTAGGATGGTCTGTATCAGTTGGGACACAACTTACCTATTTTACAAAACACCCACTTGGGATGGGTTATTGCTGGGAAGGCTCCAATTTCGCGAATTCGCAATAAACTAGTTTCAATGGTTGTACACTCAAGTGTACATAATTCTGTGTCTAAGAAAAACTCCAAAGCCCAATTCTAATATTCCTAATTTTCAAACTCAAAATGTTGGTTCTAAGAAAAATTGACGACAAGCCAAATTTAATTCAAAGTTTTCTTTTTTTTAGAATAAAAAAATAGGGAAGAATGACGACATGCCAAATCAAATTCTAGCTTTTCTAATTTTTTGCGTCATAAAGTAATACTTCGTGGCAATTTTCATTCCATGAGGCAAGGCCCCTGAATTTTCCCAAAACCCCAATCGAGGCATTTTAAATATAAGAACAGAAATTACTGAAACATTTCTTAAGAATCACCGTACCGTGGTAAATACAAAAACAAACTCCAAAACATATTTTTACCTAACTTAGAAAAATGTATTCGTAAGAATCAAATGAGATTTACGCTATCATTCACTTGATTTTTTTTTGTTTTAAAGTTTCTTTAAGATTTACTACCTCAATTTAATCTTAAGCCTTTAATTAATCTTCACCTTTGAGTAAAATTGATTACTCATTCTCTGGTGTTTCACAACACGATCCGCAAGTTTTTCTTGTCAGACCAAAGAGTGTCATTTTATAACCAAGACTAAATTGTCTCACTACATTATGTAAACTGTGTCTGTATATTTTCGCAGGTTTCTATCCTTTAAGTACGTCCTTAGTAGTGAAATAAAAAAGAACAAATAAATTTTAATTAGCACTTCTAATTAGTGTCAAATATTTTTTGGAGGGATAGACCTTAAGATATTCATATGTATCGTGCTTCTTCTTTCGCAACTCAGGAAAGCCGATTGCCGAGACTGCATTTCTAAAAAATAATAAACATTCTGTCAACTTTCAAAAAGGAAACTAAATCGCAATTTTCCAGAAGAACGAAAATTATTCTTCACGCTATCCATAATAAGAATTAGAATTCAGAACAAATAATTGTTCTAGATTTTCTTGGTTTAGTTCTTTACTCAACCAAGTAGCCTGCATGCTATATTTTTCACGCAACTTTTCAAAATAAGCAAAGGGATATTTTTTGAGGTTCATGTCCTCAAATTACACTCCCTATTGTTTATACTCTCAGGTTTTTTCAACACATTGTGGGTATTGTGACTATTTAATCCAAAATGATTGATTAATTTTTTACATCAAAATAATGTTAGTATTTTTCATTTCATTTTTTTTTCTCTTTAATGAAGATAGAATCTTCATTGGTGGGAGAATATATTCAGGAAACGTTCCCTAATATACTTTTAATATAACCATATGTACGCCCAAAAAAAAACAATAAAAAATCAATTAAATAAAATTTACTCTGTTTAAATGCCCCGCTGGATTCATAAAATTTTAAAATCCTGTTCCTACAGTTTCATATTATACAAGGTTCAACGCATCATATTCCGCACATTTGTCTGCTAAATAAAACCCGGCTACGATGCTATTTCTCTTCAAATATTAAAATATATTTCTAAAGTCATAACATTACACGCCAAGACTTGATAATTTCCTAAAGTTATTTGTATCTATCAACAAAGCAATGCCATCATTTCTGACAGCAAAGTTTTACGAAAACATGTTGGTATAGGTTGTCGGAAGGAAAACCGCCTATAATATTTTTTTTATTTGCTTTCTCTGTTATTCACGACGCCCATATTTCCATAGATAGAGCCAGTAGATCAGGCCACGACTCAAAAATCACAGCATCCTTTCTCTCCATCTCAGTAAAAGCTGTTAGCACTGATTGGCTTCGTCAAGGTTATAGCAGGGTGAAATAAAGAGCCAATAAAAGGCCATTGCTAAATAGGTTCTTGCAAAATAAAAAAATTATATCGATCGACAGTACTAGGTAAATTTTGACCAGATTCGCAGCTTTGTGCCCCACCTACTACAACTGAAAAGTTTACCTTTTTACAATTTAAAGTATTTCAAGGTCTTTAACCTTCTACTCTAAAAATTACAACTTATTGAAGATCTTACGTTTGTGAGATTCTAGTGAATTTACAAGAATTAATTTCTTGAATTTTTGCCAAGTGTAAGGCAGTAAGCTTCCTTTGTGCCTATGTCAGGTGGAAGTTAATTTAATTTATTAAGGAAGGTAGTCGTGAAAGAAGTGTGAAGTCTTAAGAATAGACAAAAGTAAACTTCTGTATTTTAGCTGATTTGCAGCTTTAATTTAAAATGAAGTCAAACGAGAACAGAAAAGAACTGCATTTGACTATGAATATTCATTTCATAATTTGTATTTTTATAAAGGTGTGAATGAGTTAAGTATATTTTTGAATATTCGTTTTCTGTTACATATATGTTATTTATTTGGCTTTGTTTAAAACTTCATGTCTTATTCTTAGCATCAGCTAAATTTGAATCTAAAAATGATCATGATTAAAAAAGATATAACAGTTCACCAAATAAAGTAAATTACATTTTTTACTAAACCAGCTACTAATAAATTAAAGGAATTTGTTTTCTAAAAACTAATAAAAACTACTTTCGCCCCAGACGTCACAGTCGTCATATTCAAATCGGTTTTACCTAAAGATATGAAGTCGAATAAATCATATTGGCCGGTAACACAGACTGCACAAATTTTGAATAGTTTGTGAGCCATAGAATGTATTAAAGTAAATTTTTCCACCCTATATATCCAAACCGTCGCGACTGGTAAACAACTATGGAACTCCCGCATGACTTCCGCAAATGTAGTCCTTGTTCAGCTGTAGCGCGGTGGACTTGTAAATGTAATAATATAATCTGCATGTGTTGATTTTTTATTTTAAATATTTATTTCTTGGTTTTTAGGGTGAATATACTTATAAAACTAATAAAATAAACTAGAATAATATTTGACGTTCCTATTTTTGTAATAAAATATTAGGGTATAAAATTACAAAAATAAGTTCTTATGTTTTAACTTAGAAATATATTAAATAACTTAAAACAAAAATTAAGGCTTAAATATCACATTTTAATCGCCCACCGTTCTTCGGATATGTCAATTTTCGGAAATTTTTAAAAAACTTAAAGAGATTCCTCAACTTTGATATTCATCAATTTTTCTTAAAAGCAGCTTCCCAGTTTTTTTTAGTCTGGAACTAAATTACAGTGGAAATAAACCAGTGTGTAAAACTTATACTGTATATCAGTATATCACTATATTTTTCGATGTTTATAATTAGTAAATATATATGTTTCTAATTTTCTTTGAAATAAAGTTAAATTGTAATGTAATTAAATACATCACAAACCATTCTCAATTTGTCAGAAGTTCAGACAAAAAAACGCTCGTCAAAGTAAAATCTGTTTCTATAGAACAGTGGCAGCTCGTGGAAAAAATATTTGGGGATTCACAATCGCATAGTTTATAATATAGGATATAAATCTCAATAAAAAAGCTACCAGTGTTTTAAAAAGGCGTGAGAAATATAAAAATACAGAAAAAAACATTTTTTTTACAAAATTATTGTATGTAGCTGCAACAAGTTTAATTCGACAGTCTAATTAAGCACAATGCTTAATTACAAAGTTCGTGCGTCTTGCTTTGACTACCACGAATTATTTATCACTAAATTATTGAAATATGGAATTTCTTGCACTAGTTTTATTGCCGGTTTAGACCGATATTTATAAGTTTTTCTTCTAAAGAGTATCCCCAATAAGTATCTTTTAAAAGCTCGACAGTATATTAGGACATACGAATCGATCCCACTTCCATGTTTACCTACTTTATGAAAAAAGAAATAAACTAATAATAATAAAACAATCTAAAAACCGAAAAAAAATTCCCCGTCGATCGATCACACGCGTCAATTATTTACAGAAATCCAGGCGTCAATTATTTACAGAACTCTACACTATTGAATTCCGACAATGCTCACGCCACCAAAACAAAAATATCTCGTCACAAGAAATGTGTGCTACAAGAAACAGAAAAAGAGCGATGTTTAGACTGAGTTAGTTAGAGATAGAGAGGAACATAGGTATATCCAAATTACTCTCGGCCCATTTGAGTAAATATATTTAGCGGAGGATTTTTATAAGGGGATATTTGAACAAATAGCCTATTAGCGGGGCGTTAATTAAATAGAGACCTTATAATTCAATGTAAGTTCTTTAAACTGTCTAAAACTTAAATAAAATAATTAATGGACGTTTTTCTTATTTTCGAGGAGGGCACGTTCTTATGTGCTCTTATGCATGAGGAGTATGGTGGCTCACCGTGTAACTTTTTGGGACATCGATGAGTGGTTTCCTGTGTATGACTGGTTCTCATGTGGCTGGGCAAATACACTTTGCTTAGAGGACAAATTTACATAGACGAGTGTTAAGTGTATTTCAGGTGCCAACACATTTATGTCAGTTAGTGGCCTGAATAGGGGAAGTTGGTGCAGATGCACTCTTGCTAGTCGATAAGTCACTTGTTAAGGACTAAAGGCTGTACCGTACTCTGGTGTGCACAAAAGAGGGGGTTCGAAGTGATGTTAAGTTGTAGGTACAGTTCAGTTAGACATCGTCCCGGAAAGATAACGTTAAAAATAAAAAAAAACGTATGACGGATTTCAAGTATTCAGTATAAATAAACTTTGCCATAAAATAAATATAAAATATAAATTGTGGTTTTAGTTTCAGACAAAACTTGCAATAAAGTTATCCTCACAACAATATTGCCTTGATAAATTGCTCTCAGTAATTTTCGACGCATTTTTTGTTTTATTTAGGGTGCCACAATTTCTTTGCCCTTACATACTTTTTAGTAAAATATCTAACCTAACTAATGTGCTAATATTGTAGCGATATATTTGTTTGTATATTTTCAATAACTCTTTCGGTGCTTTCCTTATTCTTACGGTAATTGCAATATCCCGCCCCTTTTGGGCAGGATGGAAACAATAGCTGCTAGAGTTTGAATTAATAACTTGACTTCAGACCTTCAGACCCATGTTATGTTGCCATTTTTAATACTTTGAAAGCTGTCAATTGTAAAGGTAAAAAAATATACCTATATCTAAATATTATGCAGGACGCAAACTCCTAAACAAATACGTTTTAAATACCGTTTAAATTTTGGACTCAAAATTAGCTTCGACAACTGTCAAATATTCTATCATCGAAACCCCAAAATTGCTATCACCCCATCAAAAAACGAAAGTCAATCAATATGTAAAAAATATAAAATAAAATATTTGTTTTGTTACTTTTTTAAATCATTTTCATCGTTTTTTTTTCAACTAACAGCTTTAAAATAAAAAAATATTTTTGAAATACATATAGTTTTTTTCGTTTTCGTGGGATCTCTTTAATCCTTCTAGTAGGGCATAGTGGAAAAAATGTTTATATGTAAGTTTACTGATTCTGGAATATATTGTATATTTGAAGAAATTGTTTTCTTTACAAAAAAAATAAAAGATATTTATTTTGCTTGTATATTCTTTTTTGTTTTCAGGAGGCTGCCTCATAATTTTAGAGCTACCTCGTATAGTAAAAAAATGTGTACAACAATTAGTATAAATTTGAGGTATTTCGCCGTTTTTTTTAAATATTAAGTATATGTTATATATAAGTAAACAAAATTTAATATTATAGGTAAACGAAAAAAATCCAGTATCTACGACAATAGCATCCAAACACTTACCATGTCAAACAATTACCTTAACTACGGTTTGTGCGTTCTCAAAATACGATTTTTACGTTATTATACCCCTTAAAAATATCTGAGATCTACGCCCATGGCTTACAAAATCTAATTCCCGCCGGACTCATATTATTTTTGGTGCAGATTTGAAACGAATTGATTTGTCTGTTCTCAAGATATCGTTAGAGCGAATTTTGTGTTTACATATACACACATCCGCACAGGCATTATCATTTTTTCTCTGCAAATATGTTTTTTATTTTGTAAGTTCTCTAAAACTCCGAAAACAAAAACTTACTTATATTTTTCAAAACATTTCGCGATTACAATATATCCTATAGATATATTGTAATCGCTTTATATCCTATAGATTAAGATGGAGAGTTATATATGAGAGGTTAATGGTCTTAATAGAAAATAAACACACACACACACACACAAACACGCACACGCACACGCACACGCATACGCACACACCCACACGCACACACCCACACGCACACACCCACACGCACACACCCACACGCACACGCACACGCGCACACGCACACGCACACACCCCCACCTACACGCGCACGCACACACGCACACGCATACGCACATACATCTGTACAAGCATCATAATTTCTAAAAATACTTGCAATCGAGAAGATATTGGCTAATCCCTGGACCTACATATACCAGATTAAAAGTGTTTAATTTAAACTTTATTTTACCCAGTTTCTGTACCTCCGACAAAAAATCATGTCATTATATGTCTTGTAAAAATAAAATCGAGATTTTGATCTAGCGACTTAATTTTTCAATCCCTCGAAGGAGCTTTGGGGTCACGTAAACTATTCCTGCCTCTCATTACTCTTTTTGTAAAAAATAGTGAAATCTGCGAACATTTTAGAACTCAAAACAGCTTTTTTTAGTTTTTTTGAGTTCCGACCGCTTTCCACGCATTGAGCTATAGGCACCCTATTTCGATTTTGAATCTTCTTTATAATCTCCATTCAACCCCCGTCTCAGTTTGGTAAAAGGGGTCAGGTTTCAGCTCCACAAAAGGTCTCAAAAATTGTCGAGGTTCTTGGACGAGAAATCCGAAAAAAACCATAGCGACCTGCATTTTGAATCATGGGGATATCATAGAAAAATTCTCTATCGGACGCCCCTGCTTAGTTATTTTAGACTCCACCGAAATTTCATTAATAATTCTAATATGTAAAGACTTCAAATATGGCATTTATATATTTTTTCTAGAATTTTCCGATGCATGTTCACATTATAAACGAAATAATAATAATTAAATATGACCCATTAACATTTGATTACCAGTATTCTGGGAATAGAACAGATAACAGCAATGGACGCTGCTACTTAGGTTATAATAGTGAAATAAAATTTTACTGCCAGTTTTGAATGCGAACATATTTTAATGATGCTATAATTATGACAAATAGATAAAATTATGGCTTATAAAACATTATTATTTTGTGCAGTTTAGTTTCCGTTGCAATGTTCAATTTATTTGCAATTTTTAATTAATTAATGCAATAATGCTGTATCGGCTTTAAATTATAAAAGTGAAAGAGGAAATATGTGCGCAGACATTTTAACATTTGAAAGTATGGCCATTTTATGCAAAAAGTCTTAGTTAACTAGGGGTCAAAACTTTACCATTTCCTAGAAAAAAATCTATATATATTGAAAATAACATTTTGTTGTAATCTGAACAAATTACTAAATATTTGTTCCGTTTTATTATCCAAGATCGTTAGCTACATCATTATTAATTCAATAATCATAGTATTTGTACAAAAAGTACTAAAACTAAGACAAAATGTATTTATGAAATACCCGTTAAACCTGCTACAGACACGTAGATACACGAAGTCGAACAACATTATATCTCCTCATATCTCAAGTTGTCGCACGACATGTTGCTCGACTGTAACATTTCAAAATCAGTTGTTTGATACTGTTGGTATATAAAAGTCACTTGTCTATTGTATCCCATTGAAAAGGGATAGCATTACACTATGTTGGGCAATAATTCTTTCTCTGGACGTGTTTCAAAACATAAAAGCTGTTTGTTGTGAAGGTTAAGAATTCGTCAATGTAATTATCAATTCTTAGACATAGAGAAAAAATACACAATTTAAAATCATAACTGGAACGTTTTAGTTATATTGAATACACACATGGGAAAATACTCAGTCCAAAGAAAGCAGTTCTATTATCGACCTTAGATTAAATAAATAATCTAAGCTATCTATCGCGCAACAACTACCTCGAGAAAGTGAATAGATGACACTGTTTATATATAGTCGCAATGCTAATGATGAATTGCTGCATCTAAACTATAACGTACTACATTGAATCGTAGTCACTTTCGCGACATATAACGAATTAGCTTAAATTAAGTAGAAATTAGTAATGTGAGAAAAGTATCTACCCGATTAAAAAGATCGAATACTTTGCTCAATTTGAAATATTCGATACTTTATTTTTAAAAGCTTGGATATACTGGATACTTTTATTTATCGGCGGAAAACTATAACTTGTAAATAATGTAAATGCTAAAGTCACTGAATCAAGAGCTTTAATCATAATATAAAGGTTTACCTTATGATTCAGTGACCTTAGTAAATACGAATGAAGCCCGCTATCTAGCGAGTAGCAGTAAAATTATCTTAAATAGCTTCCGATAATTTTCATTGATGCTACTGAAAAATTAGTTTTGTTTTGATTAGTTTGGTTTATATATAATAGTAGCCAAACTAAAATACTTGCACCTCGTCGATGATACTATACATATTCTTATGAAATTTACTGGTTTATTATGACCTGCACGCATTAAGCAATTTAGCATAGCTACTATTGTATATTTGTATATTCGAAAAATCTTAAAGTAATTTTTTAGTAGCAACAATAAAAATTATTGTAAGCTATCTTTTCCTATTAGTCCGCTACTACTGTATGTATGTAGTTATTCTTAGTTCTCTATTTATGTTATTAATATTTATGTAACAAAAACCAGAATTTGATTTATTTTTGATTATTTAAATTAAATACTAAAAAGGGTCGTTTTTAATTGTAATTTTTCCCTATTCCATTATTAGGCACATAGATATCCAAAGTATCCGATACAAAGTATTCGATACTGGTTAGTATCTAAGTTGCACATGACTAGTAGAAATGGGGCGGGGAGATATTATAGTCAGCTTGATCTATCTTAAACAGGCATAACCGAATTATGTTCGCAGTAAAATTGTGTAGATAGTCTAGGCTTTATTTCAGAACACACAAACTGAGAATAAGCGAATAAACTCAGTTGTTTTTTCGCTACTGTAAAGAGATAAAAACCTCTCAATAAACAAAAAAAACTATTTTATTTGTCCCTACTTATTTTCATGTCATATCGGACAGCGACATTCGCGTGCGTTTGAAGTTGAATATGTAGAGCCTACAGTGAACCGTGACAAAATGCACATGTAGCTGCAAAAATTTATATGGCAATATTTCCCAACAGAAAAACGATCGAGCCTTTGTCTCATTATTAGCGCGTACGAGAAACAGGAGACGTAATTCCAGCAGCCTAATTTCAATACATTTTTATTTTTGGAATCATATTAAGACCCTAGTACGCTCTTGTTAACTATTACTCCCACCGAATTTGATAAATTGAAATATGTAATAAAGAGATTACCTTTTTTCAATTACTTAAATACACAAAAAGTTACTGATGGACCACTTTCTTCTAAAGTACAGAAAAAAAACTATAGTTCTTGGAAAGTTGTAGGTGCTTAATTTATTTTTCGCGTATAGACAGTATTATTTTCTTATTAAATATTTTCATAAAGCGTTACTAGGAAGTATGCTCAAGTTTGCTAGATTGATGATAATAATTCTTTATAACACAGAAACGGATTATTTTGAACTAAACTTAATATAACTTAAAAAACTTAATTCCGGTTTTGAAAGGAAATTGAATTTGCTATACAACCATGTATTGCACGGATATGGCTCACTACGCTTCTATCCAGAAAATCCATCATCGGGAAATAAAAAAATTACCTGTGTACGGTCCTGTCTTTTTTCTTGTACTTTTTCTAAATTCAAATATTTGACATTTTTACAAGAAAAATATAGTTAAATAGTGAAAGCAAAAGTACTACAAAATTCAGTTTTAATAAACGCAAACTCTCAAATCTTCAAATAAATTAACAGGAACGATTCAAATATTTATTTAAACATAAACTTTAAAACATTTAAAGAAAATAAAGGAAAAACTATTCACGATAAACGAAACTATTATATGTGTTGGAAATGACCACCATTATTTCGTAAACATTTTTGTGCACTTACAATAACCTTTTTTTGAATATTTTCTAACATCCTAGGATTAATTTCGTTACATGCCTGTTGAATTCTTATAATCAGGTCATCTAAATTCTGTGGGGTAGTTCGATACACCTTGTCTTTAATAATACCCCATATGGAGAAATCCATTGGGGTAATATCAGGTGATCGCGCTGTTGGGTTTAAAATTGTTTAAAAATCTTACACATCGACGGTCTCGATGGGCGGGAGCACCATCTTGTTGGAAGTATTTAAAAATTAAGAAGAATATCTAATGGAAGGTTATCTAGAAGATCTTGGAGAGAAGTGGATAAAAAGTCAAAGTAAATAAAACCAGTCATATTTTCTTGAAAAAAGAATGGACCCACCAGTTTTCTGTCTAAAATCCCAAGCCACACATTGATACCGAACTTTTCCTGGAAAGCTGTTTCACGGTGGAAATATTCATTGCTTTGAGTCCACCGGTAATGTATATTACGATTGAACCATCCATTGTTGCAAAATCTACTTTCATCCGACCATAAGATTTTTTTACAAATGTCGGGGTCTTGCCTTCGACGCCTTAAAAGCCAACGGCAAAATATCCTTCTCCTTGCGTAGTCAGTTGGCCTTAAATGCTGCACTTTTCTACAGGGATAGTGCCTAAATCTATTGCGGTGTAGTATTTTTTTGCTGAATCTTTTGATACACCAGTTTCTCTTACTATTTCCCTTAAGGAAACTTCCCCGCTGTTAATATTTTTGTAATGTACATATCCTAAAATATATTGCAGAGTAGGTATTTAATAAAAATTCACATTATAATTAACTAAGGAACCGTATCCCCGTCGGCAGTGTTGCCTATTTAAAGTAAAAATTCAAATTTAGGGGGTGCTTAAGAAAAGCGGGACAGTAAAACAATTGTTTCTAAGATAGGGAAAATTGGAAAATAGTTTTTTTTTCTGGTTTTATTTTTAAAGATGTTGCCAAATAAAGTATCTTTGTGGCCCCTTTTGTAAGCTATGAGAAGGTTTATATTTTATATTTAAAGTTTCGTGTTTGGGCCAGCACCATCAATTTCATTATTTTTTAAATACCGACCTTCAATTCTCTTACTTCTTCAAGTATGTACTTTAATCCATAATGTCGTACCTAATATAATAACAATTAAATTAATAATAAAAAATGGAGGGATAACTTTATGAGGAGTGTTTGTATTATTAAGTATATGGAAACTTTGATACATGTTTTACTTTCCTCGCAAGAGGAAAGTATTTTTATGTCAAAATTAGACTGATTATGGTAATTCAAAAGTCTATTTTATAGGGCGCAAAAAAATATCATAATATGTTATTTTAGATTGCAACAGTCATTGCATTGTACAGGTATATTCAAAATAACACTACCATAATTTATTATTTTTAATTCTTACTTTCCGGTAAAAAGCTAGACTCTTTATGGCCGGTAAATAGCTTATTACACCACTAAAACGTTGTCTCGCAACGCCTGGTCGCGCGCCGGCGCCGTTAGGTTTTTAAAGTCGAACGTCATTTTGACAGATAAAACAACGTCTGGGAATTAGGTTTTTATTAATTAATAAAATATTATAACGACAGTATGAAATAAAATAATATAAGATGAAAGCCCGTTAGATGTTATTAGAGTACGAGAAATATAAACTAAGTCATATACCGGCCATATAACGTTAATTACTACTACAAAAAGGAAATATTTTTACACTAATTGAATATCTTGATTCAACATCCCCCGTTTTTAATTAGGTCTGTATTACTCATATCTTTTGCAAATCAGCACACAGAGAAATAAATAGGTTGCATTCTAAAAACAAATAAATAAGAAGATACATTTCTCTGATAAATATTCGTCAACGGAACCCAAGAAAAGAAAAACGAAGAAAAATTAACCTAATTTTTTCAAGAAGCAAATTCTGTATATGTATATTTCAAACAAATGAACCAAAGTTAGGGTATCGAGGTGATAAAAAGGCTTATCCATACTCAGAATTTGATTATTTTATGTTAAAAAGTTTTTGATATGTGCCATCAAAGAACCGATAGACGGAACAACAGAACTACAGAAATACAAAACATGTTCGGATTTTGAGGACCTAGACACGTGAACATAATGATCTCTCGAGTTTTTTCAGGATAACAATACTTTTCTTACAAATGAACTAAAAAAGGCCACCTCTCAGTTGATTTTAATTTTAAATTTGCGCCTTCCTTTACAATGTACAAGTAGGTATAATTTTTAATGAAACATTTTTTTTATTATGAAAACATTTAATGAAGCTAAAAATGTTCCATATAGTTACAAACGCCGCTAAAATGTGTACCTATATTTTTTTGTATTTTTCATTTGTCAAATATATTTAGCGCCAAATTCTTCTTATAAGTTTAATATTTCTCTCAACTCCCACTCTTATTTCTTTATTTTTTTATTATTAGTTAAAAAGTACGCCAAAAATCCCTCATACAAGCTTCGTTAGTAAAGTAAAAATGAGAAAGTCCTCCTTAAGGCGAAAGTCTTAAAATTATATACATATTCTTTCCGCTTTCTAGAAAATTAATTCGGTTTAAGGGCGGAAATATTGTTATAGGTGTCTAAATTCCGCAGAATGGCGAAATTTTTGCCTTAAATACGCAACTCCGCCGGCAGATATACTTATAGTTACTCTGTATAATTAAAGTAAAAAAAAATACCTAGCACGTTGTTCTCGTCCTCTCCATCTTCCAATGTAACAGTGGAAATCCTCTTTTGAGGTTTGTTAAAGGATCCGTGCTCTCGCATTCTTCTTTCTAATCTTGCAAATATTTTGCGATTGGGCATGCTTCTTTCTGGGTACAAATTTTGATACATTTGAAGCGCGTTAGTAGCATTACGAAATGCCCTCGCATAAACAAATATCATATCTGTCTTTTCATCATTTGAGAACTCCATTTTAAAAACTTGGTTGTAAAACGACTCGATTTGTCATAAACTGATAATAAACTAAGTTTGACACATAATAAATATCTGTTGATTTTTTCAATTGTTTTCAAAGCCTACTTTGGGAAAGACGCCTTACTAATAATATTATAATACTTACGGGTATACTTGAATCGATTTACCATGTATTTTTATTAATTACTATGCAATATTTTTCTAAGATAATACTTATATTACAGAAGTATTAACAACGGGGAACTTTCGCCACAGACAAAGTGGAGTAATAAAGTTACATATTAGACTTTATTATATTTTCTTTGCAAACCCCGTTTTTTTTCCAAAACTTATTTAAAACAGGTATGACGAAAAGACAGGGCCGTACAAAGTATTTTTTTTTATTTCCCGATGATGGATTTTCTGGATGGAAACGTCATTGGCCATGTCCGTGCAATACATGGTTGTGTAGCAAATTCAATTTCCTTTCAAAACCGGAAACTAAAAATCCAGGTTCGTATTGAAAAAAATTAGGTTGATAGTGGTGACCTGATTATGAAACTTCAGAATCAAAATTTAAAGATACCGCGTTGTAGAGCGCATAAAAATATAACTTTCCAATTTAAACTTTATCTCTAAAATTAACAGTTTTTGAAATATTCCACTAAATTGATTTAGGCGTTATTTACACATCACACTGTATCACATAAACTAACACGGTAAAAAGATCTTAAATGAGTACTAAAAAAGACAACTTTTCTCTAACCGAACTCGTAGCACTTACCGTTTCGAAGATAGTAATGGTGGCACACGCTATATAAGACATCCTTGCGATTCGTTTGTGAACGCTAGCTAGATTAAATCTTTGTATTCGTTAGAAGTTAGATTTTAAATTCTTGTCGTTTAATTATTCTAAAAATCTAATCGAATAATTATTATTATTGCTTTATCGGGATAGAATATATTTTGTTAGTTAAGAAACCTATATTTTTGAATAAATAAAAATTATTGATGAGAAATACTTACAACTGTAATGTGTAAACACACTAATGAAGGTATTTTTAAAGTAAGTGTTGAAAATGAGCACCGTTACTATTTACACAAGCACAGCAACAATTAATATTGGGATCTTGTTAAATATATTTTTTTGTTCTTACAACACAGTTAGGTACCTATATCTTAAAGCTAATTTTGATTCGATTCGATCCATGCAAAGCTGCTTCCGCCTCCGATGATCCGAACGCACTAATTTACATTAATTCTATAACAAGCGAACAAGCGCCTGCAGCATGCAGCAGCAGTTTTATCCCTCTACCATCTCTATTTGGCTTACGGATATTTACCATTGCGTTGCCATAGCAACTGCCGTAAACAAATCTAAGCGCCAAAGCCAATGTGCGGGGGGAGTCTGATGCGGAATTTGTTACTGCTGATTGTGATTCCTCAACGGGTCGGTCTTATGAAAATGTGTTCAACCCGCTACGTTTTTAAGTCATTATTATTTTTAGAGTATATAACGCACTAGTTTTGATAGAAAATACTGGTATAATTAAGTAAATAATGTGAATTTATATAAAACATACTACATTTTTATAATAAAAATGTAGATTATAAAATTTGAAAATGTAGGTGAAGCGGCGTTTCACCCGCGTCCCTTGGCGAGCCGCCACTGAGCCTGATTCCCTTAGTACGCAGTACATTTCAGATTCAAAACGATGCCCTAGAGAACTTAGTAACTAAATTATCCCAAAAAAATATTTAAAACAAAAATAAATCTTAAGCTTGTTATTAGGTAAAGTTAGAAATTCGGAAAAAATAAGGCTTGCTTTGTATGTTACTAGAGATCAATTTATTTTTAAGAATTTAAGAATTGTTATCAGTACGCGTGAAACCAGCAGGATGGCGAATTTACAGTAATTAGCCCACGATTAACGCTTATCAAGATATATTTTACTTCGACCGCACTCGGAGTAAATTACGTACTTCCTAGTTGCGTCTGAAACTATGAATGCCGAGCTACCTGCTAAAACCATGTCATACATTTAAATTATTTTAAGTTGTATGCATGTAAGTAGCTAGGTATACATATTTTTCAATGTATGTAAATATGTAACTTCTAGATTATCTACAATCTAGATTATCTACAACCCACAAAAAATAGCCCCAAAATAAAATAAACTTAACCGTTCGCGGCCAAGCCACAAGTTTTACAAAGCTCCCGAGTGGCTGAAAAAGTTGATTGATTCATCGGATAAACATTGCCCTTAAGAGTAAAAATCGGTGAATTTCACTTCTACAACCGTGAACGCTTAACTGAAGTAATTAAGTGTATTCGGTGTGCGTCCGACATACGTCCGATGCCTATAGTGAATGCGGGCCACAGTACTCGTTCTCTCCAAATTAAATTAATTTAAAAACGTTTGGGAAGCGGATTTATTTAAATATTACCTGCATTAATTAAATACCAGGTAGAAGTATTTCTTCGCAAATCAGCTAATATCTCCTATAACCCTGTATATCCAATCTATTCTGAATCCCTCTATATAACCCGAGAATAAAATACATTTTTGGTCAAATTTCATGTCTAACATCCCATTTAATAATACTTTATTATTTAGCTTCTCCTTAAATTCAAGTGATAAACGTGACAACATGTAATTCTGCCACTCCACGGAAAATACGGATAAACCGTTTGTGATTTCAAATTCGCCGACCCGCTTTTTATGCACGGCAGTTTCTTTGCCCAGCACCACTGTATTATAGTGCCAGTTGTTTTAATTTTAAGTATGTAGTTTTTGCAAGTGCAAGTGTATAAAATTGTAGTCTCAAAGTCATAGTTGTGATAATTTAAGCCTAAAGGTGCATTTAGGGTAGTACAGACTACAGACCAACAACATATCTACAGACCAACCAAGCGAGATAGGGCGAGTAGAAGCGAGCATTCGTTAAAGTTTTTTTTTGGATTGCTCGCTTAACCAACTGGCAACTATGTACACTGGCCAGTTATTACTTATTTAGCTTGTGTTCGCAGAAGATCCGTATGTTTTGAAAGCAAATTATGGCCGATTTAAATGTGTTGTATGCAAGTGCTGATTTTCTTGTAGTGCATGATTTATTAAAGTACAAAAAGAGAAAAAGAAAACGACCGTGGTAGGTGACAAGTGGTTTTAAAAACAGGAAAACATATAGAAGTTATTTGTTGGGGGACATAAATATCGAAAAAGATTATAAATTGTTTCAAAATTTTACCAGGATCATGCTTTTTATTTTTGTTTTAAAAAAACGGGTATTTGCTGTTCCACAAAACCTGCTTTTCTCTATAAGCTTCTCTTAAATTATTAAAATATCATTTGAAAAATTCACTTTCAAAACGTAATAACTCTTCTGCAAGATTTAACTGAATACGCCGAATAAAATGAAAATACAAATTACGTGTTACTACCCGTCTACATCAAACGTGCATAAACGCTATTTTTCTCTGATGTGCCGACAATTGACGGATCATTGGAGAACGCGAGCGTTCGTTAATTTGACCGCGTGCTTATAGGCCATCGCAGAGGCATTTGCATAATGCATAGCACAATGCATAACAATCCGTTCTTGGGGAAAATTCGTATGACATGCAAGGATGGGAAACAACATGGCGGCTCGTATGCTGCTTGTGATTGGTTGTGCCTTAGGCTATGCTGTTAAGTAAAGTTGTTTTTGCGATGGCTTTATGTGCGCTAAACCGTCTACACCGATTGAATTGTTCAGGTGAATTCTTGTTTGCTCTCGTTTGCTCTTGTTCGCTTTTTTAGTGACTTTTATAACGATTCTATAGTTTTCTTATCCTTGTTTAATACTTCTAAAATAGTTTATAAAAGTGGACCCTTTTCAGAACCGCAAATATTGTATAAAGGTATACAATAGGCTGATACTATCTGTGTTATTTGAGGAGCGATCGTGTAGCATGTTATACAATTCTTGTAAAGCGAATTTTGTTAGTTCGGATATAACCTTTAATTTTTGACCAGAATTTGAAGTTAATCTGGAAAGTAGTTTTTAGCTATGCCCCGAACTGACAGAGAGACGGAATTTCGATAGACCGCAATTTTGTTACGCCATATTGGATTTCTACCAAAATGTTATAAGGTCATCCTCGTAATCTTTTAGCAAAATTTTAAAGTTAGTCTGGTAAGTAATTTTTTAGCTGCGGCTTTTACAAGGCTCGGAGTCTTCAAAAAAATGCAGGCCTCAGGCGGTAAATTTCCTTTACCCGGAACTTCCATCTTTATGAATATTTCCTTTTATTAGGAAGAGTGAAGTGTGAACCATTTAGTTCAGTGCATAGTTATTTAGGAACCCATATATACTGTCTTATCAAACATTTATATTGGACGCCACTTTGTTCCAATATATTGTATCCATACCGATACTTTACCAGTTTCTACCTATGTCAGAGTTGATTTTGGGCATAACTAAAAATTAATTCAAGAAGTAGTTTTTAGATTGACACACATCGCATATTTAATTTTTCTCCAAAATTTACAGTCAATCTAATAAGAAGATTTTTTACGTTAATGTTTTTAACATGTTATTTGGTCGCCTTTTTGTTCCGTTATCTTGAATTCATAACACAAATTTACCAACTTATCTCTATATCACACTTAATGCTTGCACAAAATTTTAAATTAATCGGATAAGTAGCTTTTTCAGACTGGTTTTTTAAATATTTTATTAGGCCCCTATTTTGTTTTTCTATTTTATATTCGTACCAAAATGTTATAAGTTTATTCTTATGTAACACTTTATTTTTTTGCAAACTTTGAGCTAAATTGGATAATTAGTTTTTTTAATAATAATTTTTTTACGTTTCACTATATGAGCCCTAATTATTGTCTAAAATTTGAAAACAATCTGATGAGTGAAACTACTCATCTATGCCGCGAACTGACAGACAGACAGACAAACCGACAGACGGACCGACGGACTTGACAAAACATATTTTTTGGCATTTAGAGACGCCAAAATGCGAAGATATGTAAAACGTGAGAGGGTGATTTTTTGAGATTACAAAAATTTTATTTGGCCGCCATTTTGTTCCACCATCTTGAATTAGTACCACACTTTTACTAGTTCATCTCTAAACCTAATTCACCTTTAAACCTAAACATCTCTATACTACAATTAGTTATGGCACAAAATTTAAAATCAGTTCATTAGGTAGTCTCTTCAGGATGAATTTTTAAATACTTTATTAAGCCGCCATTTTGTTCCGCCATTGTGGATTCTTACCAAAACTACTTCTTGAATTAATTTTGCTAATTGATTCCTACATAAGACTTGATTTTTGTGGAAAACTTGAGATAAATTGCATAAACACTTTCTTAGAAATAATTTTTTAACAATTCACTTGGCCGCCATTTTGTTTTGCCATATTAAAATTTCACCAAAATGTTACCAGGTCATTCTCATATGAATAGACAGACCGACAGACAGATAGACAGACAGACAGAATCGAGAAAACATCTTTTTCGTCATTTAGAGAGTCTGATACGTAAAGATCTGAAAAAATCTCGGAGTGTGATTTTTTCATGATTACAATACTTCACTTTTATGAGGGAAGTAAAAAGGGGCCATATAACAGAAACGTGAATGGAACATAATAATAATAAATTATTTGGGTAGGTTTGACTGCACTAATGAGTGTTTGTCCTAAGGCTGATAATACAATGACTTTGTATTAAAACACGCAACGCAATTTCAGTTTTTTTTCCACCAATTACTCATAGAAAATTTGCTTTTATACCACTTGATAATATTCTTATATGGTGTTCTAACGACAGATTGTTATCGAATTTCCGACTAATAGCGTGTTTGCTCCGAATAATGTGGTAACTTTGAAGCTATGTTGTAAATATATACCAATGAAAATTCGAGTAACATAATGCCGAATGACTCTTTTCAGTAACAACCTCACACGTTTTGTCGAGCAAGCCAAACAGGGCTAATATGCCTATCATTGAAATATAAAATACAAATACATAGATGATTTAAGGGTTGTAGTCTGTTGTTAAAACCATCGGCGGGTATTACAAACCCAAAAAATAAGCTCTACATATATATATATATATATATATATATATATATATATATATATATATATATATATATATATGTTGAGAAGAAAACAAGGTGTGCTCGCCAGCTAGCGCATCGACGTCAGATGTGAGGTAGATTTCGAAAAAAATGTAGTAGCTAAACTAATTTAAATTAGTTTTTAAAAAATTGCAGATGTCTTTTTATAATTAGACTACTAATTATAATGTATATATATATATATATATATATATATATATATATATATATATATAATGTGTTTTCATTCCGGGTGTACATCCGTTCACTACTGTAGTTCTGAAAAGAACCGTTTTGCTGACGTTTCGCCAAAAAAAACATTTGCCATTTTCGAAGCTTTCTTCCTCGCGTCCAAATAGAGACTGAAGTGTTGGTGACTGCGACGCTTCCTTTTATACCCCCACTCGGGGCCGAAGGTTACATCTGCGTAGGCGTTGGTCGTTATTTATGTTTTCCGGATGGTGCTGTTGTTGTTGCGCTAATTGCGCTTGAGTTTTTGCGATTTTAGATTTGTCGATTATTGTCTTCCATATTGTTGGTAGTTTTAATGAATAAACCAAGTAGTTGAAACGTCAGCAAAACTGTTCTTTTCAGAATGACAGTAATGAACGGATGTACACCCGGAATGAAAATACATTGTATCTTTCCATCCGTGAAGCAGTAAAAATCAACACACACACATATATATATATATATATATATATATATATATATATATATATATATATATATATATATATATATATATATATATATATATATATATATATATATATAACCATCATCATCTGCCTAGAAGTTTCTTCTGAATGAGGGGTAGGCTCCGGGGGTAGGTAACTGTTAAACATTTTCAGTTATATTATCTTTCCTTTGGTAATTACCATCATTACATGTATGATGTTTGTTATCCGTAATGTAGTCAGCATTCTTATATATCAACTAAAACAAAAATATCTAGTTAGGTACATATAAAAACTATTGAAAAATACATATGTATGCTTAAATAAGATTATAATCTACATAATAGTAAATAATGTGTTTTATTTACGATCAGTTGTGTTATGTGAGGATTCAGTGGTCTGGTTTCAGTATTTGTCAAAGTAATTACTCAAGTACTTATGAATATTATTAAGTAACATATTCAGCTACACGTCGGATATTTGACTTACTATAACTATTTGTAACCAAACATGTTTTTTAAAATACTTGAGTTTAAAATGTATAGCTTGAACTAGTCCAAATAAAAATATTTCTATATACTGTCTTGAGTTCTTTTACATCAGTTTAATGACTATTTGTGTATTTACATACATCATCTAGTTTTCTAAGAATTTTTTGAAATAACGGTTTGGTATGCTAATCTCAACGAACTACATACACTTGTCATTATATATTTTTCACTGGAAAACTAAATAATACATACCTGCACTTCAAACGATATATAAATGTATTCCAATAAAACGAAATACACAAATACGCATGAAAAAAATCACAGAAATATATTTAACCTCTACCTGTCAAATTAATATTCGCTCATAACCACAAAAAACAAAACTGATAAACAAGGTCTAGGATAATTTTATAATTAATACCTCTGTAAGCGATACACGTATTTCCGTCTCCGTTTTCGCCGTAATCATAAAAGAAGATAGAATTATGACCAATACACGAATTCCGTTAACTTATCGCTTACAGTAACTCAACAACTATTTGTAGTGTGACTGAGGAAGGGTCAAAATAAACCCGAAAGCTTTCACAAAGTAAAAAGAGTGATCAATTAAATGTCCCAATAACACCAACGAAGGTTAATTGGCTGCAACCCCGCTATCCCTTTTTAGTCATTTTATTCTCAAACAGCATATTGTAGAATTATATTTTTCATGAGCTAGATTGTTTCATTTGGTAAGTTTCATGGTGAATTTGAATTTGCCGCTTCCTTTCACGAGTCACTTTACTGACTATTTCCGTGCTCGACCTTCTTGGTTGGCCAACGGTCTTCATTCCTTGGTATCGTCATTCCGGTTGGTAGTCAAGGTACTTACAACACCTCCATGTGTTGATCCAAAGAAAAATCGGGAATCCTCCCGAATATACCCAGTAGTGGTGATTTCAATTTTTGTTTCTTCGCATGGATTAACTATCTGTTTTATCTGAGAGCCAAAGTAAAGTTTGTGTTTTGGAGAAAACCTGGATTTTTATCCCGCAATCTTTGGCCATGCCGGAATCAAACTTTTTGGAGTTTTTTTTGTTTAGTAACTTTGGGATTTTCACATACCTTTTTTCTTCGTTTTGAAAAATGTTATGTATTTCCCACTTTTCGTTTTTTTTTTTGGAGTACTCATCCATGGTTTTCCCTCTCCTTTTAGAATCCACATGGGAGTCGACACCTAAGTTTTGGCATACCGTACCGTACCATGAGTTATGAATTATGGTCTTAAAAGAAACGTAATCTGTTGTCCCGCTTAGACTTCTTTATTTGATCCAGTTCTGTTCGAATGCTGTTAGTTCCAGACACTGTAACTGTTCCTGTGATTTTGAAGTGATCCTCTTTTGATGTTTTGATGCAGCTCTTGAAGTCCTGACATCCCTGGAAGGATTTATAAAGACCAGATAATATTTTTTTTATTAATTACCCATTTTTATTAATTTTTTTAATACAAGCATTATTTAATATTATACATTTTTACATTTGATTTACAGTTTAAACGATGTATGCTATTTAAAAGTGAACCAGTTAATTAAATATTTCTTTCTAACTTTCATTTATGTAACAATAATTAAAGTTGTTAAAATTATTAATGAGTTATGTGAACTATAGTCGACTATGGGAGTTATTTAATTTTCTTTGTGAAAATATTGGCATATTAAATTCCTCTTTTTTTACCTATTTTGAATTATCTTATTTAAATTGTACATTTGCTATATAATGTGTGGTGTCGCAAGTATAGAAAATTTACCTCATATTTTCATTTATCCTGCCTACACTCACCTAATTTTTATTTCAGTTTTTTTTTTGCTATAGGAACTAGCTTAGGCTAAAGTTTATTTATTTTGGTTTAGCAGTTTTTCTTTATTAAATATATAAAAAAACAGCGTGGCGCCCTTTTAGTAGTCTACTTGGATTATGTAATGTATTTTTTTTAAGATTTACTTTTGATTTTAAAGAACACACCAAAATTTAATAATTAAATTCTAATATCTAACATCAAAGTTAATTTAATAAAATTATTTTTCATTTACCCCCGAACCCATAGTGCTCTTCAGATGAAAAGCTGCCGTTAGCTGAGCGTAAAAAAAAAGGGGTAATTAACCTTTATTAAAATTTTTAATTCATTCATTTTCCTAAATAAATTCAAGTCTATTTGGAAAATATTTGTTTTAATTTGTTGGTGAGTGGACAGAGGTATATTATTCTCTAGGCAGATATATATATATATATATATATATATATATATATATATATATATATATATATATATATATATATATATATATATATATATATATATATATATATATAGGTTTGAACACCAGTATAGGTGTATCAGTATTTAAAATTTTTCAGGTTTTATTATCAACGTCAAAATATATATTTTCGGAATATTATCTGATAATGCATTTCTTATATGGATATAGAATATAGAACTATATATTTAAAATCAGCTGATAATTATTTATTGTTGAAATCACACTCGATTTAATGCCGTTTACATATTCTGATGCAAGGAAGTTTCTTATTGATAAAGTGTTATATTTTTTTTTGCTAGAATTTCGGATACCTGTACTTTTTAGACATTTTATCGTATGTTCAGAGAGAGATATGTTTTTTAAATATGGACTTGGAGTTTAACGTTTTTAGATGTTGTCATTTTCGACAAATTTTCGATGAATAGCTTTGCAGTACGATATTTATTAAAAATTATTTATTTGTATATCGGTGGATATAACAGATCCTGGGGTTATGATTTTATTGTTTTGGTTTTGAAGTTACTACGTAATATAGTACTGCGATTTTTTTTGTTTCTTTATTAATATTCAAGTTTAAAAAAGTATACTCTAATATTGGGCTTAGCTATATGTATTTTACTTCATTAGCTATTGAATTGGTAAAGAACTTATTGAATAATCGCCACAAATTTTGGTTTTGTTTTTGTAAAGGTATTGCAAGTAACATTTGAACTTGATAAAATTTTTATTTTGCATAGGATACTACTAGAGTATTCATTTTTATTCAGATATTAGTAGATAAGTTGTAATTTTAATCTGGCAAAATTTAGTGATTGATGAATAGTTTTTTAATATTACTTCTTTTTGCGTGCAACACTTATACAGAGTGTCCTAAGTTTCAATTTTTTTTAAGTACAATGATTTAAATTTAGGTTCGCAGAGAATTTTATTTTTTTTAGAAAATAATATAAGCATAAATTATTAAAAATGGAAAAATATTTTAAACCTAATCTTTTATTGAAAGACGAGCTAGATTATGAACTTAGAATTCGCGCGATAGTTACGGATAGAAGTATTAATGATAAAAGGAAGATGCTTGCGCGGCTTTTATACAAAGAACGTCAATCTAATTCAGATGTTCTAAAATTAGTTGACCATTTTTTTGATTTTGATAAAGAAAAAAATGAAATAGAATATATTATATATAACAGATTCTATTAAGAACTTAATATCAGATTTTGAAGGTCCATCTTCTGATTCGGTTTATCTTAGAGCCCGAACGCGTATTTTACATCTCACTCAGCGAATTTTAAGAATGTCTTTTGATGAGAATGAGGTTAATGTAAGTCAAAAATTAAAATTCAAAAATGAAGCTTATGCTTCAGCAATGTACTTAGATGCTGACTTATACGATAAAGTTAGGGAACCAGTTTTAATTGTAAATGATTCTGTATTACAACCTTCTAGTTCAGGTGTTATGCAACCACAAAGTCTTCCAAGTTCAAGTTCTTTAAGTAACAATTATTTTAAGGGCACTCCAGTTCATAAGTTAGGAATTACGTTTGATGGTAATCCAAAAAATGTGATGTCTTTCATAGAAAGAGCCGAAGAAATGGCTCACTCTAGACATATTTCTAAAATAGATTTGTTCGAGTCAGCTAGTGATTTATTTTCTCACAAGGCTATCTTTTGGCTACGGCATGTAAAACCATCTGTTGGTGATTGGGATTCTTTGATTGCGAAATTAAAGTCCGACTTTTTGGATTCTGATGTAGATGATACATGGAAACAAATTAGGGAGAAAAAACAATCGATTTGTGAACTAGTTGTTTTGTATATAGCTTCCATGGAAGGTCTCTTTAGTCGATTATCTAATACTCCAGCCGAAGTAACGAAGATCAAATATATTATACGGGGTTTACAAAAAGAGTATCGTCAACGGTTATCGTTACAGGAAATATTTACGGCCGATGAATTATGGTGGTTATGTAAACGCTTAGAGCAAGCTGATATTTTAGATCTTTCTTCTACTTCATCTACACGTCAGCTGTTTAATAATGATGCGGAAAGAAATAAAGAACAGAAAGTAAAATTAACTAATAGGAAATTTAATAGAAAAAATAACAACACTAATTATAACAGTAAAAATAAATTCCATAAACCGCAAAATCATAACAACACTGATAGTAATAGTAAACCTAGTAGCACAGATAGTAGTGTTTGCTGGAAGTGCGGTATACCGAACCATAGGTTTAGATACTGCCGAGCTAACATAGATAAAAGGTTTTGTTTTAAATGTGACGCACCTGATATCACTTCGAGAAGCTGTTCTAAATGTTCGGGAAACGACCGAAGGGAAAACGTGTAGTTGACTCGCGTCTTGCGTCAGATAGTCATTTAAAGAGTAGTAAAAAGTCTGTAAATACTTCTGAAAAAAATAATTTCTGTAAGAAATTAGCTCCCGTTTTCTTGATGAAGAATAATGATAACAGGCCTTATTTGTCGGTTAAATTGTTTGACCAAAAAATTACTGCTTTGTTAGATAGTGGTGCAAGTATTTCCATAGTCGGGAAATTCGGGTTAACCATATTTTAATACTTTAAATTTAAAAATTCGCAGTTCGTCTCTGGAACATGTAACAGCAGACGGTGCTAAACAAAAAATAAGGGGAGTTGTTAATCTACCTATTATTATGGGGCAATCAGTGCAACTTTTGCCTTTCTATGTAGTACCTTCGCCTTCACATTCTTTTATTTTTTGTAGTGATTTTTGTAAAAAATTTCAAGTTAAGATAGACTTTAAAAATAAGGAGTAGTACACTCAGAGTGATCTATCCGGAAGTAGTGTTGACACTTTATGTTCAGAAAAAAATTCTACTTTTTCAAGGTTGTGTTCTCTAGACGCTTTATCGGGAGATAAACAAGTACAAGCTAGGAATATTATTGATTCTTTTGAAATATTGAGTAGTAAAAATAGGCTAGGTCTTACAAATAAGATGTCAATGAGTATTGACACAGGTGACGCTAAACCTTTCAAATTAAGACAATATTTAATGAGTTTTTTTATGTTCAAAATCCTAAATGATGAAGGGGTGTAGTTGAACCATCCCAAAGCCCGTGGAATAGTCCGGTACTGTTAGTGAAAAAATCAACTGGTGAATACAGGCTTTGTTATGATGGAAGAAAATTGAACCAGTTCACTCGTCATGATAATTACCCACTTCAAAGGATTGATAGAATTCTCAGTTCATTGTGTGGTGCTAAGTTTATTTCTAGCATAGATTTGCGAAAAGCTTTTTGGCAAATTCCATTGGATCCCGCTTATCGTGAGAAAACTGCTTTTACCGTCCCATCAAGGGGTCTTTTTCGTTTTAGAGTTGTTCCCTTTGGACTTTGTAATAGTGCTCAGACTCAACAAAGACTTGATGCTTTGTTTGGTCCTAAATATGAGTCTAACATCTTTACCTATTTGGACGATATAATTATAACTTCGGAGAGCTTTGAGGATCACATTCGTCTTCTTGGTGAGGTTAGGGATATTTTGTCGGAGGCAAATTTAACAATAAACTTGGAAAAATGTGAATTTTTTAAGACACGACTCAAGTATTTAGGTTATATTATTAAGGGAGGCCAAGGAATTCGTACGGATCCAGAAAAGGTATCAACAATGGTGAATTATCCCAGACCATCCACTACTACAGAGATTAAGAGGTTTATCGGCCTGTGTAGTTGGTATAGGAGGTTTATTCATAACTTTTCATCTTTGGTGTCTCCAATAAATTATTTACTGAAAGGCAAGAAGAAAAAGCAAGCGATCGTTTGATCATCAGAGGCAGAGGAATCTTTTATAAATATTAAAAATGCTCTTATCGCCGCTCCAGTTTTATGTTCGCCTGATTTTACAAAGACTTTTACTATTCAATGTGACGCTAGTGATACAGGCCTAGGTGGTGTTTTATCGCAAGAAATCGACGGTGGTGAAAGGGTTATTGCGTATTGTTCCAGAACTTTGTCGAAAGCTGAACGCAATTATACGGTTACTGAGCGAGAACTTTTGGCGTTACTATTTTCTCTAGAGAAATTTAGGATGTATGTTGAAGGCACAAAGTTTAAGGTTATTACAGATCACTATAGTCTCCTCTGGCTTAATAATCTTAAAGATCCGTCAGGCAGGTTAGCCAGGTGGTCAGTTAAGTTACAACAATATTCATTTGAACTTCTTCATTGAAAGGGTGCTTCTCATAAGGTCCCTGATGCACTATCTAGAATTCACTCGCATTCTCCAGGTTGTAATGAAGCCGCTATCATTGATCTACCACTCGACGAATCAGATATTTGGTATTCTAATCTTCGGAATAAAATAAGTCAGGATCCTTCTTGTTATCCTCAGTGGAAAGTTGAAAATAACTTTTTATATAAGTACATCCCTAACAATTTGCCGATTATTAGTAATATTTGTGAATGGAAACTTGTAGTACCGAAAAATTCCCGTGCTTCAGTTATTAAGAGTTGTCATAATCCACCTTCTTGTTCTCATTTTGGATTCTATAAAACTCTTTCACAAATACAGGAAACCTTCTATTGGCCCAAAATGAAATATTACATTAATAAGTTTGTTAGGTCTTTTAAAGTATGTCAGTCACAGAAAATTGCCAATTCTTCACCTTTGGGTAAGATGGGCAAGGAAAAGTGTGTTCAGTATCCATTTCAGGTAATTGCCGTAGATATTATGGGTCCGTTGCCGAGATCTAAAGGGGGAAATTGTTTTTTGCTTGTGGTTACTTGTTGGTTTTCAAAGTATACCCTTCTATTCCCGATGAAAAAAGCTGTTGCTTCTACTATAGTGAAGTGGTTGGAAAATAACGTATTTCATATTTTCGGAGTACCTCAAATGATCATTTGTGATAATGGGTCTCAGTTTGCTGGCAAAACGTTTAAACAACTAACAGATTTGTATAAAATTAAGATATGGTTTACACCACGATATACGGCTCAAAGCAATTTCGTGGACCGTACAAACAAAACTGTTGGTACTGCTATCAGAAGTTATATTAAGGATCATAAAGATTGGGATCTTCAGTTGTCAAAGATTCAGTTTGCCATAAACTCAGCTAAACATGAGGTTCATAATTTTGCTCCATCATTGATTATTTTTGGAAGATACGTTCCAATATCTGGTGATTATTACGGTCAAGTTTTAGAAACTAGAGACATAGAACTTGATTCTCGTGATAGGAATGAGTATGTTAAGGATATTTCAGGTTTAGGTAAAATTTTTGAAGACGTGAAAACGAAATTAACGTTGGCTCATCAACGTTATAAGAAATCGTATGATTTGCGAAGGAAGGATATTGCGGGCGACTGGCATGTTAAGAATTTGAAACCATATTTTGGTTAAAATTCTGACGTTTCCGTAGGTTAGGAAACTTCTGTATGAAATTTCAGTTTTTTCTTTTTTGTTAGTCACATATCTTTTTATGTGCAAAATTAAGGCATTTTGTTGTTCTTGGTCACATATTGTTTTATGTGCAAGATGTAAAGTATTTTTCATAAGAAATTTCTGAGTGAAATGACAGTTTTTGCTTTTCTTGGTCACATATCTCTTTATGTGCAAGATTAAGGCATTTTGTTGTGCTTGGTCACATATTGTTTAATGTGCAAGATGTCAAGTATTTTTGATAAGAAATTTCTGAGTGAAATTTCAGTTTTTGCTTTTCTTGGTCACATATTGTTTTATGTGCAAAATGTAAAGTATTTTAGTAAAGGAATTTCTGAGTGAAATTTCTATGTTCGCTTTTCTCGGTCGCATATCGTTTTATGTGCAAGATTAAGGCATTATTTTGATTATCGTCACATTTTTCTTCATGTGCAAGTAAGGTATTTTAGCTGGAAAATTTCTGAGAAGATTTTTTTATTCAGCATGTGCAAGGCTTTAGCAGTTTCTGTAAGCTAAGAAATTTCGAATATAGCCTGTTTTTTTTTTAGATCCAGTTTATGTGTAGGGTTTAAGTAGTTTTTGTTGTTTAAGGGTACCCACACTACTTAAGGCTATCTGTATTCGACGTCGACCTATGTTTTGAGCTCAGTTTTTATTTTTCTATTGACATTGCAGTTTCCGGTTATATTTTAGAAACGATAGTTAGTGGTTATGTTTAAGATGACGTTCAAAAGTCATATTTAAGATGAAAGGAGTTATATTTTAGTTATTATTATAAGTCTTATTGTTGGATCTATTAGTTGTGTATAACATGTTAGATCGAATGCAGACGACGTCAGTAAGTTAAATACTTTTCAGTATTGCTAAGACGTTTACTTGTATATTTAGCCGTTTAGAAGAGTATATCCTGATCAAGACCTTACCGATTTTTACCTCCCGATTTTGACCTCCTGATTTTGACGCTTTAGGCCGTATGGTACGCGTAGTTATCAAACTAAACGGAAAGTATATAAAAGAAACTCGTTACAACTCGTTCTGAGTAGTTTACTATAAAATATATTGAAGCGGATGTTTTTATAAAAAAAATATTTAAGGGTTAATATTTTTTTTCTTTTTGGAGGAGGATGGTGTAGCATTATATTTTTCATGAGCTAAATTGTTTCATTTGGTGAACAGTTTAATTCACGCCGATATATTTTAGAAGTAATTTGGGTTGTCTATAAGTGGGATTTATAACCTAATATTTAATTTTAGGGTGGAAATGTCGTTTTTTTATAATTTGTACATAAATCAAAACAAGTAATTTACTTCATATTTATTTTTACGTTGCCATCCAGATAAAATCACAATATTTGCCAATCATTTCAATATTCAAAGCAGGTAAAGGAATTTTATATTTAATATGAAGATATCCTTTTGGTACTCTCAAGTCATGGATTCTCGGCGTCGACGTCGACTTGCGTTTCTACTTTCGGTTTTCAGTTGCAGTGTTGCCGAATCGAGTTAACGATTTTTCTTAAGTTTCATGGTGAATTTGAATTTGCCTCTTCCTTTCACGAGTCACTTTACTGACTATTTCCGTGCTCGACCTTCTTGGTTGGCCAACGGTCTTTATCCCTTGGTATCGTCATTCCGGTTGGTAGTCGAGGTACTTACAACACCTCCAGTAAAGTTTGTGTATTTGGAGAAAACCTGGATTTTTATCCAGCAATCTTTGGCCATGCCGGAATCTAACGTTTTGGAGTTTTTTTTTTGTATAGTAACTTTGGAATTTAGTTAAGGTAAGCCGCTTATAATAATTTCACATACCTTTTTTCTTCGTTTTGAAAAATGTTATCTATTTCCCAGTTTTCGTTTTTTTTTTTGGAGTACTCATCCATGGTTTTCCCTCTCCTTTTAGAATCCACATGGGAATCGACTCCTAAGTTTTGGCATACCGTACCGTACCATGAGTTATGAATTATGGTCTTAAAAGAAACGTAATCTGTTGTCCCGCCTAGACTTCTTTATTTGATCCAGTTCTGTTCGAATGCTGTTAGTTCCAGACACTGTAACTGTTCCTGTGGTTTTGAAGTGATCCTCTTTTGATGTTTTGATGCAGCCTTTGAAGTCCTGACATCCTTGGAAGGATTTGTAAAGGCCAGATAATATCTTTTTTATTAATTATCCATTTTTATTCATTTTTTTACTACAAGCATTATTTAATATTATATATTTTTATATTTGATTTAGAGTTTAAACGATTTATGCTATTTAAAAGTGAACCAGTTAATTAAATATTTCTTTCTAACTTTCATTTATGTAACAATAATTAAGGGTGTTAAAATTATTAATGAGTGATGTGAACTATAGTCGACTATGGGGCTTATTTAATTTTTTTTATGAAAATATTGGCATATTAGATTCCTCTTTTTTTTACCTATTTTGAATTATCTTATTTAAATTGTACATTTGCTATATAATATATGGTGTCGTAAGTATAGAAAATTTACTTCATATTTTCATTTATCCTGCCTACACTTACTTAATTTTTATTTCAGTTTTTTTTTGCTATAGGAACTAGCTTAGGCTAAAGTTTATTTATTTTGGTTTCGCAGTTTTCCTTTATTAAATATATAAAAAAAACAGCGGGGCGCCCTTTTAGTCTACTTGGATTATGTAATGTATTTTTTTTAAGATTTACTTTTGATTTTAAAGAACACACCATTTTTATTCAAAATTTAATAATTAAATTCTAATATCTAACATCAAAGTTAATTTAATAAAATTATTTTTCATTTACCCCCGAACCCATAGTGCTCTCTAGATTAAAAGCTGCCGTTAGCTGAGCGTAAAAAAAACAAGGGGTATATATATATATATATATATATATATATATATATATATATATATATATATATATATATATATATATATATATATATATATATATATATATATATATATATATATATATATATATATATATATATATATATATATATATATATATATATATATATATATATATATATATATATATATATATATATATATATATATATATATATATATATATATATATATATATATATATATATATATATATATATATATATATATATATATATATATATATTTATATATGTATATATATATAAATATATATATATATATATATATATATATATATATATATATATATATATATATATATTCAACTGTAGGGAATGAATAAAACACCGCCGAAATATGAAAAGATAGGAGAAAAGAAAAAAAAACATAATATAAGGTAAAATTTAAAAGAAAAAAGAGAAAAACTGTGCCATTTTTAAACAGAAATCAGTTACAGAGACAAAAAATCTAAACAGACTGAAGAAAAAGAAAGGATTAAGGAGGTATAAGAAAGAAAATAAGAAAAGTGATAGAGAAATAATAAAAAACGAAGTAGGAAAAAGAAAAAAACACTATAAACGAACAACTTAGTTAAGACTATTAGATGAGACATAGATAAAAGGTAAAGTAAATAACAGCATAATAAATAAAATGCAGAAAAAATCAAAGAAAAAACAAAACAGAAAAATATAAAGAATGATACAAAGAATAAAAAAAGCAATGCTATAAGAAAAACACGAAAACCGAAAAATTACATAAAAAGTAAACAAAATAAAATAAGAAATGCCAATATGAAAAATGGTCATCAAGAGATAGAAAAAAAATCGGTAAATTTCTTTTGCCCGGAACTTCCCTCATGAATCTTTACTTCTATTGGTAATAGTAAAGTGTGACTTAATTTAGTTTCGCATGGTCATTTAATACGTTGTTTTCAAACATTTTGTTCCACCATATTGCATTCGTACCAAACTTTCTACCTAACCCACGCTTAATTCTTGGGCATGATTTAAAATGAATTGAATAAGTAGTTTTTACACACATTTTGTTTGATCGCCATTTTATTCCGTCATATTGAATTCGTACCAGTTTATCCTTATATCACATTTAATTTTTCAGTAGGTCAGGAAGTCAAGGAATAATTCAGGAAAGACAATTCCTGAATTATTTTTTGCTTTATTTCTTAGGAGTCTTAAACGTTCAGTTAAATGGAATGAAAGCGTCCTACTGGCGAATTCGATTCGTGATGTCCTGCGGCTGTAAAGTGAATATTTATTTTTTGGGCTTTTAATAATTCGTTTACTAGTTCGTTATTAATTTATTTTATAAGTCTGTCTCATATTGAGTTAGCATTTTCATCATATATGTAAGTCTGCATATATTTTCAAAATTTACAAAATATCTTAAAACAATGATTGTCAAAAATAAATGTGTCTATATGAATTATCTAAAATGTTTAGAAGGGGTCTCGCTTTTTTACTAAGGGTACGTATGATTTTTGTCTGCTATATTTTAAAGTTTAACATGTTACAGTCATTTATAAATTTAGCAATACCTTATTTCATGTTAGGACAACAATATTTTTGCTTTAGCCTGTCATAGGTGTGATTCTTCTGTGATTAGGTTTACTTTGATGATGATGAGTCATCAATACATTTTTTTATCTTTGTCTTTAATATTACACTGACTGGGGTATGTATCTTATTATTTTTTGTTTTTTAAAGTCTTGTATGTATACCTTTGTAAATATGGGGGTAATTTCTTTGTTATAAAAATATACGTAACACGTTTTGTCGTTGTTCATGTAATCGCGAATAATTACTTTAATAATATCTGGGTTTTCCCGTATTTTTACGTTGTTATTATAATTATTTTCGAATATTTTAATTAATTATTTCATCTAAGATATTTATTCCGCTATTTTCTGTATCATTTTGATTACTATGCACAGCATTTCCTGAGATACTTAAAGCTGGTTGAATTCGAATGTCAGATAAAATATGTATCCTTTATTCATTGTTCTGTTGACCTGCGGAAGTCGAGGACAAATTGCCGTCTAAGATTCGTACTTGATCTGAGTCAGGGTTATCTTTATTTGAGTTTGAATTTATTTGAGAGTCAATGTTTGGTGTCACCGACACGTTTTCTGAAATATTAAGCAAGTATTAAACTATGTCGCTATCAGCTACTACGACTACTAAGAGTTCTTTTTCTATTGTTGAATAACTAGTGGTTAGTATAAATGGTTTTGTAAATTCAGGGTATTGCAATATTGGTGAATTTATCAATCATTTATAAATTCTGGCGTATGCTATACTTTAAAGTTCTTTTTTAAACATTTTGTCATTGGTTTTATTATTTCAGCAAAATCTTGAATACAATGGCGATAACATCCTATTAAGCTTAAACATGATTTTATCTTTTTTGAGTTTTTTGTTTCTATACTGCTGATTTTTTTTCAGGATTTGGTTTAATTCCGTCTTAACGCGCTGGAATGTTGCGGGGCATTCTTTAAAGGGCATTTTTAAATAGTCGTAATGACCAAAATCTGTGCTAAACGCAGTTTTAGGAATATCTTCTTAGCACATTTCAATTTGATGAAAACCGTTAGCAAGATCTAATGCAGAAAAATATTGTGCTTTACCTAGTTTATCTTGAATCCTCTGTAATATTGGGCAGCGGATTTTTTTTTCTGGTCAGAATCGCCTACAAACTACAATATTGCTTATATTTTTATTTTTGCCTTTACCTACTAAAATATCAAGAACATAACATCTAAGACACCTTCTGATATGAATATTCACATTTGTTTAAAAATATAATTAATTGTGATTGTTTTAAAATAATTACTCGTCTATTAATAAATTTAAATAAAGAAAATAAAATTTTCTATGCTTAATTTTTTTTATAAGTAATTATATTGCATCATTTGTGAAAACAATAAGTATATAAAACTATTCGAGCAAAAAAAATTTTTTTTCCAAAAGATTGAATTATTTCGGCGAGTCTATATAACTCGAACCACTGTGCGGTGTAGGTCGCAAACTAAGCGATATTTCGGCTCTCCTGAAGCGTCAAGCTTTTAATAAATTATCCAGATTGAGCATGAATAAAAAGAGTTTAATTCTCTTTGGAACTGAAAGCTTTTTAATTTTCGGTTACCTATAATTTTTTGTATAAATAGTTAATTTGATTTGATGTTTTATAGAATATGTAAATATTAAAGGTATTCCGTGGCGTGGAGAACGGAAAATTGGGCGTTTGATTGCCACGAATAATGGCTGATGTAAGTATGGGCCGGGGGCCGCTCGATAGTGCACAAAATTTGAGAGATCGTCATAATGTAAGCTATTTTTTTCTGGGTCATTTAAGCATTCGATATATGAACACAGGTTTCGACGAATTTGTACTTAGAGTTATAGCCACAACATATCAAAATATAATTTTTCTAGGGTTGATAGACTGCAGGGTCGTGGTGGAGGGGTAGCAATATACACTAAACGAAAATTAAAATTTACAAAACCATCCTTTAACTTTGCATTTAACGACTTCGAACACATAAGCATTGACTTTAAAATAAACAACGAATTGTGTCTTAATGTGTATAGGCCACCATCTGGAAATATTAATTTGTTAGTAGATAATTTAGAGGATATATTTGCAGCAGCCACATCTGATTTTGATTCTATTGTTCTGATGGAGGATTTAAATATAATTTTTTTAAATATATCTAGTAGTAGTGAACGATTAAAAAATATGTTTAATACATTTAATTTGTCACATGCATTTTGAACCCTACTCGAATAAATCTTACTACAGTTCAATTAAGCTTTATTGATATTATAGCCATTAGTGAAAACTTACAAACTCTAGAGTCGGGATCGTTATGTATGAAATTAATCAAGCAAAAAATGTCAATGGAAAATTAAATTCATTTAATCAAAATATTTTAGTATTAATAAATAAACACGCACCTCTTAAAACATAAAAATAAAATTGAAAAACCGTTCACACCCTGGTTTACTAGTAATATTAAACAGCTAATTAGACTAAGGAATACACCACACAATAAATATTTTAAAAATAAAACAATAGGGCATATTATAGACAACTTCGAAACTTTACTAAACGTGCTGTTATTTGGGAAAAAATAATTTATTTTAATAAAATGGCATCAAAACAGGGTAAAGATTTTTGGGATACTGCTAACAAACTATACACGCAATAAAATTGAAGCCGAACTACCAAACAATTTAACTGATCCTGGTAAAGTTTTTTCCAGTCTACTTATGATTTACCTGATACGACTTCCCTCTTATTACTAGATTTCTACAGAAACACTAGAGCTGCAAGCGGTGAGTCTTTAGATTTTCGACTCATAGATCGAAATATTGTTAGTAACATAATATCTTCTAAGTTCTAGAGCTATTGGTGATGACGAGATTTCAATACCAGACATTAAATTATGTTTACCGTACTGTTTGGATCCATTAATTAATATTATCAGTACTTGTATTTTAGAGAACACATACCCCTTGATCTAGAAAAAAGCCAATCGCAAAAGTTTCTAATACTAAAGAATTTAAGGATCTTCGGCCGATTAGTATATTACCAGTTATTTCTAAGATAATGGAAAAATATTAAAGATATTATACTGTTTTAAAAGTTCTGTGTTGTAATCTTTACTATTTTTATTCTATGTGGCTGATATGTATAAAGATGTTAGCTTTGCTATACTCCAACAGTATGCTGATGACTCGCAATGTATTTCTATCAATAACATATGTTTAAATAATTCACAAGCACAACTTAATTTAGATTTTAATAAGCTTGATTTATTAGCAAATAAGCTTAACTTAAAATCTGCATTAAATTCTCAAATTATTCTTTTAAGAGGTAATATTGTGGTAAGAGAAAATATTAAGCAACATCTTAATATTCATATTAATAATAGTGTTATTCCGTTTGTCAGTGGAGCAAAAAACTTGGGTGTAATATTTGATAGTTCTCTCTCATTTGGCTCACATATTAAGACTAAATTACAAGTCGTATATCTGCGAGTTCGAAATTTTTATAAACCTAAAAATGTCTTACCATCAAAACAGCAATATTTTTTATGCGACAGTTTAGTTCTGTCACTAGTTATGGGAACAGCCAACACAGCACCTTATGATGGAAAACTGTAACGATGAGATGTTCCCACGGAAGATGGAAACCGCTGACATACAATTATTCACATATAAATACTTTCTGTAAACATGTTAAGGCGTCTTTTAAGCCACTAACTGTCGTACCAGTTAATTAAAGTCCGTATTTTTCAAATTTTGAGTTTTTTTAAAAAGTCATTCGTACAGGTAAAACCTAAAACTGGCGCAGTCGGTAGGAATGTCCAAAGCGTTTCGACAAAAATCGCGAATAGTGTCCGTATCGACGGTTAATTTGGACATCCGAAAACGCGAGTGACTCAAGAAATAACCAAATTTGGAAAATAAAAACAAGTCCAGGGATCAAGAGACACACATCGCTCAACGTCCTATTGGCAAAACTTAGGATAGGAAGACCAGGGATCAAGGGACAAACATCGCCCAACCTCCTATTGGCACCCTAGCTTTAAGAAGAAAACCCTAGCTGTAAGAAAATTCAAGACAGAAAAACAAGCATCGTTTCAACCCTCGTAGGCTAAGAAGAAAATCATCATCACCCTAGAAAATAAGTGCTTCAGGAATGAAAATAATAATATTCCTAATGTAAGTCAAAACCATTTTGTATATATTTTCGCATACAATTTTTGCTCACGTGTATATATTGCTCATATTTGCGTATTTTCGTAAAAAAGTGAATTTTAAATACATTTTTCAAATTTTCGCTTTTTCACAAAAATCTATTTTAATTTTAATTTTCCCTAATTTTAATGTCTGATTCTGAACAAAAACTTGAAGATATCATAAATTTGTTTAGACTCACAAATATTAATAATACTAATTTAAGAAATAACAGAATGGAACAACCACAAAATGCCGCAGGCGTAAACTACCAACTATTACGTTTATATATAGATACAATTCCTACGTATGATGGTAACCCACATACACTTTCAATTTTTATAAATAATTGTTCTAGCTTAATAAACAATTTTTATAAAGAAGGCGATAACGCACATAACAATTTTATAGTACGAGCCATCATTGGTAAATTATCAGGTCGAGCATTAAGTCTAATAGGTTCTAGGATTCACGAATTAAATACGTGGCAAGACATAAAAATTGCATTAGAATTAAGTTTTGGTGATCAAAGAAATTTGGATTGTTTAGCACATTAACACCTCAAAAAAATGATTTAATAACATTTTAATTTTTTCAAAAATAAATTCAATAATTATGACAGATAGTTTAGATGAAGATTTAGCTTAAAAACATTTATAAGTCAGGCCAACTACAAAATAATGTTAGATAAGAAACCCAGATAGAAAAAAGCAATTTTCTTTACAATCAGAATCGTAGTCATTCATTAAATACACAAAATTTTCGCCCAAATCAAAGAGTAACGCCTATAAATGCAAATATAAATTTTTCAAAACCCATTAATTACCAAAATAATCGAAATACAAACTCGATACCAAATCCCACACAACCAAACTTTAATTATTTAAGACCACCGCTATTTAATAATAATTTTTTCAGACCACAATACCCTAATTTTCAACCAAGACCTATAATACAAAATCAAACACCATTTCAATTTAGACCAAATAATTTCCCAACACAAAAACATCCATATTTTATGCAAAGACCTAGTCAAATAATTAGAAACCAACCGATAAATAATCAACCACAATTTAATTACAATAGAAACCAAAACCAACCCCGAAATCAAAGGCTTGATGAACCAATGGACACATCATTAACCAACACTAGACAAAAACCCAAATTTACTGTAATTGAACTACATCTGCAAGATGTACAAAATAATGAAAATCATGAAAATCAATATTTTGACCCAAATTTTTATTATCCAAATAACGGAATTGAAAATCAATATTTCGACCAAAATTTTATTAACAACGAAAATTATATATACGAAAATCAACCTGACCTACCCTATCATAATTCTCATTACGACGGATATTATGACCATGAACCTCAGTATTATAATTATTCCAATGCGAATATGAATTGTTATTCAAACGCAGAAAACCCACCGAACGATACACACGTGCAATCTAATATTAATAACTTAGATTATATTTCACGAGAAACTGATAACAGTAAAGATGCAAATTTTATTACGGAGAGCCGAGCAAACTCGATACCTTAATAAACACTAATATTACGACAGCTAATCTGCCTCACATATATGTTCCTGAATTAAATGCAAACTTTTTAATAGATACAGGGAGTACCAAAAGTTTAATGTCTCCAGAAATTGTTCAAAAATTTTATAAAAATTATATTTTTAATGAAAACTTTCAAATTCAAACAGCTCACATGATATCAAATCATAATCAAGTAATTTTTATTCCAGTTTTTAAATTATTTAACGTAAATGAAAAACACAAATTTTATATTTTTGATTTTAGTAAAAAATATGATATATTAATAGGAGTAGATTTATTAGACCAGTTAAAAGCCGTCGTAGACGTCAATAAAAGACAAATTATAACACCAAATGTTAAGATACCAATAATTTATGAACGCGAGGACGAATCAAAAAAAGAAAACGATTACACACTAAAAAATTATTTCATAGAAATTCCAGCAAGAACAAAAAAAATTGTTAAATTACCCGTAAAATACGAAAAAGGTTTATGCCTTATTGACTATATTAAATTTAGCGACCAATCGAATCCCCACAAGCTATTACCAATATAGAAGATTATTTTGCTTTTACTACAATAAATAATGGACGCAACGAAGATATTAAGATAAATATTTTCGAACCCCTAGATACCGAACTGTTAAAAAGTCGATAATGACATCGAAATCAATCAATCTCAAGACAATTTATTGAAATCTAACTTAAAAAATTTGCGATTAGAACACTGCAATCTAGAAGAACGTAAAGCTATTAGAGATTTATGTTTTGAGTTCCGTGATATATTCTATTGCGATCAAATACCTTTAACCTTTACAAATCAAATCCAACATAAGATTAGATTGACTGACGACTCACCAATTTTTACAAAAACATATAGGTACCCAGAAATACATAAAAATGAAGTCAGAACACAAATACAAAAAATGTTAGACCAAGGTATTATACAAGACTCTGTTTCCCCATGGTCAAGTCCAATTTGGATCGTGCCCAAAAAAATTGACGCTTCCGGAAAACGCAAGTGGAGGCTTGTAATCGATTATCGTAAGCTCAACGAACGCTCAATTAATGACAAATATCCTATTCCCAATATTGCCGATATTCTCGATAAACTTGGCAAAAGTCAGTATTTTTCAACCCTTGACTTAGCCAATGGATTTCATCAAATCGAAATGAGTCCCGAAGACATTCAAAAGACCGCATTCTCTACAGAAAACGGGCATTACGAATTTAAACGCATGCCCTTTGGCTTAAAAAACGCGCCATCAACCTTTCAAAGAGTGATGGATAATATTTTAAGAGGTATTCAAAACGAAGAATGTCTCGTTTATCTTGACGACATTGTAATATTCAGTACGTCACTACAAAACATATTCAAAGACTAAAAAACGTATTTACTCGATTAAGACAAGCAAACTTTAAAATACAACTTGACAAATCCGAATTTTTACGAAAAGAAGTAAACTATTTAGGGCATGTCATTACCCGCGAAGGAGTAAAACCAAATCCTGACAAGATCATTGCAATCAAAAATTTTCCCCTTCCAAAACCCCCTAAAGACATAAAAAGCTTCTTAGGACTGGTAGGCTACTACAGGAAATTTTTGAAGGACTTCGCCAAAATAACTAAACCCTTAACCCGTTGCCTAAAAAAAGGTTCTAAAATAATTCACGATCAAGATTTCATTGAATTATTTAAAACATGTAAAAATCTATTAATTAATGCACCCATATTACAATATCCCGATTTCTCGAAACAATTTATTCAAACATAGCCCTAGGCGCTGTTCTATCACAAGGAACTATAGGTTCTGACAAACCCATTGCATTCGCCTCAAGAACCCTTAACGAAAGCGAAACTCGATATAGCACTATCGAAAAAGAATTACTCGCAATCGTATGAGCATGTAAATATTTCAGACCATACTTATTTGGCCGGAAATTTACCATATACACAGATCATCGACTTCTTGTTTGGCTATTCAAACTACGAGAACCAAACAGTAAATTAGTAAGATGGCGACTAAAACTAGAAGAATTTGATTATGACATAATTTACAAAAAAGGAAAATTAAATACTAATGCCGATACCCTATCTAGAATCCAAATCAATGCCATAGAAAACCAATCAATGATTAATAATCCTGGCAATTTTGAACAAGATCAATTCGAAAGTCTAGAATATCTGCGTACTATTGCCGAAAGTTTTAGTACCCTAGAATCAAACCCTCCTATTCAAAACCAACCTTCAACTAGTAAAGAAATAAACAAAAGTCCAAAAAAAATACAAATCTTGTCTGATATACAAGTTAAACCGCCGAAAAAACAACATGAAAATAATTCTGATTTACAAACACAACACTCTACTTTCAACGAAACAACTAATAGAGGAATTAGAATTTTAGACGAAATCATAAATAATAAAGTAAGCCAAATTTTAATTTTTCCGCATGTATATCCCAAATTAGACGTAAAACAAGAAAATTATGAACATCATAAAATAATTACTGTAAAAATTCCAAACACCAACAATGAACAATTAATTTTACAAATTTTACGAGACTACACAATGTCCGAAAAAACATATTGTATATATTTTCATAGACCCGAACTATATATAAAATTTAATGAAATATATCTTAATCATTTTTCCGAGAAAGGACCAAAATTAATACGCTGTACCAAAATGGTTAACACCATAACTGACAAAGAAGAACAACTTATTCTAATAAAAAATCATCATGAAGGAAAAGTAAACCACCGCGGAATCTTAGAAACCCTAGAATACCTCAAACACAATTATTACTGGATAAACATGAAAACAACTATTTCACAGTACATAAACTCATGCGACATTTGTCAAAGAGCAAAATACGCCAGGAAAAAGCCCTATTCACCACTAATGCTCACAGAAACGCCTTCGAAATCCTTTCAAGTCGTACATATAGATGTTTTCTTTTACGACAAAAAACTCTATTTAACCCTAGTCGACTCTTTCTCCAAGTTCGCACAAGCGATACTAATACCTGGAAAAAATGCAATTAGTATATCTAATGCCTTAATAAAATACTTTTCCTATTGTGGCATACCTGAAAAACTAATTATAGACAATGGAACCGAATTTAACAATGACACAGTGAAAGAAATATTAAATCTACACAAAATAAAAATTCATTTTACCACCCCACAACACCACGATTCTAATAGCATTGTAGAACGCTTTCACTCAACAATTATCGAACATTTATGGTTACTAAAAGAAAGTTATCCAAATGACAATGACAATTTAATGGATTATGCAATAATTGCCTATAACAATTCAATACATAGTGCAACAAACTATACGCCATTCGAACTAACTCATGGACATACAAGTTCACGAGACGCGAATGAAATATTTAACCAAAAAGAGTTTTTCTCAGACTACGCTGAAAACCATAAAAATAAATTAAAACATGTTTACCAAAATGTCCAAAATAATTTGGAAGCCCAAAAACAGAAAATAATTTCAAAACATAATTCCGATGGTAACGAAAATAAAGACTTTACCTTAGGACAAACTGTATTTAAACAAAACCCCCAAAATAGAAGTAAGAAAAGTAATAAATTTTTAGGACCATATAAAATTACCAAAATATTAGAAAGGAACCGCGTTGAAATTACACAAAGTAATAACCCTAACAAAAAAGAAACAATACACATAAAGGAACTTAAGAAACCTTCTCGTATTGTTTCAGACTCTTCACCGGGGCCTTCAGCAACCCAGGATACGTAGTATTCGAGAACATGAAAGACAATCCGGGACTATTCCCACACAAACTTGGCAATGCCCAAAACCAAGAAAATATATGGTCATTTATTCAAATATTTGATATATCCAACATAATAAGTCAATTTAATGCACTTCAGTCTCAATACGTACGTATAAAAAACGCATTTGAAAATGAAACTAATATTTCTAATAGCTATAAAAATAATTTCTATAATATCTACAACTTGGCATTATCTTACGAAAATAAAATAATAAGTCAAATTACCCAAATTAATCCTTTATTTAAAAATAGACAAAAACGAGGTCTTATAGACGGATTAGGATCAATAATAAAATCAATAACCGGAAACCTAGACCAAGAAGACGCTCAAAAATATGATAAAGCTATAGAAACTCTATCTAGTAATCAAATAAAAATAAAAACACTTGTAAAAAACCAAATTTCACTTCTAGAAAAATCAATCCACACCTTCCAAAATGATATCCAAAACTTAACAAAAAATCAAATAATTCTCAAAAATCGAATAAACCGAATTGAAGAATTATTACATACCATGGAAGTCGAAAATATAGGAACCTATTTTTACTTTTACACCGAAATGATAATTTCCCAAATAATTACCAAATTTCAAATAATATACGAAATATTAGAAAAAATACAAATCGCAATAACTTTTTCCAAACTAAATATTTTTCATAACTCTATAATTGAGCCCAACGAGCTTCTAAGAGAAGTAGAATTAATCTCTAAACACTTAACAAATAATAAACTACCATTCGAAACAAAATTAGAGAACATCTTACTTTTTGAAAAAATAATGGAAATAAAAAGTTACAGCAAAAAGAATCAAATAATATTTATAATCGAAATTCCAATTGTTGAAAAAATAATTATAATTATTTTCACCTATACCCTTTACCGATTCCACAAAATAACTCTTTTAAAACAATAATACCGAATTCTCAATATTTAATAATTAATGAGCAAAACCATATCTTTTTCAATAAAAAATGTAAAGAAATCATTCCTGAAGAATTTATCTGCCAAAATACAAATCCCATAAAAACCACAGAAGATTCCCCATGCGAAACGCAACTTCTGAAATTCTCAAAAAACCTATCCAATTGTCGATTGGTTCCTGTCAAAATCGAAAAGGTCAAAATCCAAGAACTTGAGAATAACAAATGGATTGTGCTTTGTCCCGAATACACAGTAGCCAAGTCAAAATGCGATGAAAATAGTGAAAATATACCCTTACAAGGAAGTTACGTATTAGAACTAAAATATAATTGTGAAGTGCGTATAAAAGACATACTTATTCGAAACTTCAAAAATTCCAAAAACAATTACAAAAATATTTTGCTTCCAAAAATTAATTTTACACACCCGGTATATAAATCCGCGACAGACTTAAAACCAATGAAACTAGACGATGTAGATCTAAAAGACATAAGTGTTATTAAAAGTGCTTTAGAAGTTGAAAAACAAGAAATCAACTCCATCGAAAACACTCCAATTCATTTTAAAACTATTAATGGCTGGACAATACTAATTTACATTATTTTAATTTTACTAATACCATTTTTTGCAATCAAGTTTTATAGAAGGAAAACGAGAAACTTCAAGAAAGAAGAAAATGAAGAAATGAAGTTAGAAGAAATCCCCAGCCATGTATCCCCGAATTCTGTAGCCAACCCCAGAATTCTACACTAAGGGCGGAGGAGTTATGGGAACAGCCAACACAGCACCTTATGATGGAAAACTGTAACGATGAGATGTTCCCACGGAAGATGGAAACCGCTGACATACAATTATTCACATATAAATACTTTCTGTAAACATGTTAATGCGTCTTTTAAGCCACTAACTGTCGTACCAGTTAATTAAAAAAGTCATTCGTACAGGTAAAACCTAAAACTCACTGCTTGATTACGGAGATGTTACATACGAAGACTAATTGTCATGGCGTACAAAAAAATCCATACAAAAATTGCATGAGATTCTCATTCAATATATCATTCAGAAACCATATAACACCTTATCTAAACAACAATGGCATCTTAAATATGGAAAGCCGCAAAGATTTGCATTTGTTGGCACGTTCGTAATTAAGAGATAGCTAGTGAAATAATCATAATTTTTAGGGCTGCCTCGCGCTCTTATTGTGTTAATGGATTTTTCATAATGGGGAAGCTGTCCTTTTTGTCAATAATTTTTTGACAAATAAATGCTTTTGAATTTGAATTATCTCGAAACGAAATTAAATTCATTTGTATTTATTTTCGGACGTTCAAGAAACTGTATCTTAATTGGGTTTTCCGATGGGTTTAATATAGTCATATATGTAAGATTATATATTTCATTCTGTGATATTCACAGGTATTTTTATTTTTGTACACATCTTGGTTAAATTATATAAGTACATTTTTTTAAATAATCTCAGGTGAAATTTGTTTTGGATTTTTACTTAAATAGCTTATTGGAATTTCAACATGTGATTGTAAAGTTTGTGTTTTAAAATCTAAATTAGCGTTAAATTGAAAAATAAGGTCAAAGCCTATCAATTAATACGTCAAATTTGTCTGGCTATTTAAATAAATAGAATGTATGCGTTTTAACTATTTCACTATGAAAGGACATTGCATGTGCTGTTTGGATCTGAAAAATATTATCTTTAACATACTTAGAAAAGTATTTATAAGCAATTTCTGGCTTTATAAAATTTCGAGTATTTCTAGTACTTAAGAGAATTCAGGTATATAAATATATGGTAATGCATGTAATATTATTTTAAAATCCTAGCTCGTTGTTTACGCTCGTTTTCATAAAATTTTTATCATTAGTATTTTCTGTCTTTATATCGCAATTTCCATGTTCATAATTTTGTTCGTAAAAAGGGTTATCGAAATTTCTTGAGTATCACCATAATCAGTATTTTTATAATTTGGAAAATTAATTTTTTAATTTTCATTATTAACAGCATGGTCATTAAATTGAGAATGATTTTGAAGGTTTTGTTCTAAAACTTCCTGGTTATAAAGTTGTTAATTAAGATTGGTTTTTATAAAAGGTCTTTGAAAATTTTGTTAAAAATTAAATCTAGTGCATTAAAATTATTTGTATTTCTTCCAAAATGCTTTGGAATGTGACGTCAATTCATATTATTTGGAAATTTTCGAAAATCAGGATTTAATGTATTATTAAAATTATCATGGGAATAATTGTGATTAAAATTGTGTGAATAATTCGTGCTAAAATTATGCGACTAAAATAGTTTATAAATTGATTTGAATTTCTAAAATAAATAAAATTTTCTACTTCACGCACAAAAGCCCTAGCTTCTTCAATGATTATTGGATTTTTTAAACGTATTACCAATTGCATATTATACGGTAAACCATGTATAAATATTTTCGAAGCAGATTCATCGTGATGATTAATTCTTATTAATTTAGTTGTTGTGTCTTCATTTGTAGCATTTAATTGTGCATAAAGAAAGAAGAAAACATCTAGAATCCAGAACTCTCATATCAAAATTTAAAGGAAGTTTATTTTTTAATGTTTTTATTTTAACTTATTTTTTTTTTGGATTATAATAAAATATAATATATTATAATTTTTGTTATAATTTATATTATTTTTGGGTTAGACAGTTAATAAACAGAGGGCCTGTTTAACTAAAGTCAAATTATTTAATGCGGTTTGTGAAACAATAAGGTCTGTGGCTCTACCTGCTTGTTTACTTGTATCAGATAGACATATATTTATAGGATCATTTACATTATCTGTATTTTGAAAAGCTTTCGGAGGCGGTTATAAATTCAAACCGCCGTTACAGCCAAATTGACGGCCGCCAAATTGTCATCCGCACAAGGGCGTCATTGAGGGGGGACAGAGGGGGCGGTGCCACCCAATATGTATTTTAATAATTTTGGATTTCCGTCAAAATTCGGACCATAATCTGCTTGATAACGTAAAAGGGTATAATTTGCCATTTTTTATTTTTATTCTCAGTTTTACCAGAATCAATTGATAAGTCGTTTAGACAATTAATTAGATCGTCAAGATTTATTTCTCTAAAGAGTTCAATTTTGCTAAATTACATATACACTTTATAATAAAGAATATTCAAGCAAAAATTGTATTTTCAAAAATAAGTTATTTTGTATTTAAATTAATTATATCAAATATTGAAAAATAATTTATTTTTACAAATAATATGGTAATTATTAAATTACAATAAGAGTAGAAAAATCAGCTTCATGTGGGTCTGTTTATTTGTTCTTCTCCTCCTTAAGTGGTGGTTTGTTGGACTGCTGGTTTGGCGAGCTTTGTCCTCTCCAGTGGTCTTTTGTTTGACTTGTTACCTTGTCCCGTTCCTTTTTCCCTCGTTGGTTGCCAAATTTGATTGTCCGTGAAAGACGACTTAAATCGTCATTGTCTGCTTCCAGTAGGCTTCAATTTTTTTTGGGATTCCCTCAGTTCAGAGCGTTCCCGAAAAGTTACCTAAGATCGGGGATATTTACTTCAAAGAACTCGAACTGTTGAAATTTGTAGGTTCAGTAAATACATTTTTGGAGAAAACCGTGTTGTTGCACGTTTCACTATCCTACCCACTGCGCCAAATACGTTGTTAGCAAAAAAATACTTAAATAAAAACTTTAAAATTGATAAATTACGAGACTCAAAACGAGACTGGACTAACTTTGCTTCTATTTATAAGTTAAGTAAGCATTACGGGGGATGTAACTCACATTCTAACTAGCTTCTAGGCTTTTAGATAATAAATTTTTCAAAAAGTCAATAAATTGGCTGAATCCATCTTCGGTTTCTTTTGTGTCCCTAATATTGTTTCTGTCGACGACTTAATGGCCTCCTTGATTTCTTGCCATAGTCCATGCGATTTTCATCAGTGTCTATGTTTCCAATTGCTAAGAATTTTTCGCTTGGTTTCTGTTGGTACTTTTGGTTTACTTCAGGGCTCCTTAAGCGGTTTAGCATATTTGCCACGGGAAAATCTATAAGAACAGTTAAGTATAGTATAGGGAGAAATTGATAAAATTTTGCTACAAATGTAAATCATGGCTTAATAAAATGTTTTAAATATCAGTATTAAAAAGTTAAAAGTAATATAGTATATTAACAAAATATCGGCTAAATAAAATGTATAAAAATTAAAATAAGTAGAATTGCATTTTCTGGAACAGAACTTTATTTTTATGGAAGAAAATAATAAATGGCATATTTTATTTACGATAATTCAATTAAGAAAGAATAGAATAAAAATAAATGTTTTTATTTGAGTATGGTAAGTTCTTCATGTCCGTATGTATGCATATTACCTCTGAACTTAAAGATCTTCACAAATTAATGTTGTAGAGGTTAAAAATATATTCCTTCCTATCTGAAAGTGAATGATTGTTAAATATGTAAATAAAAAAGATGTATTTATTCTTATTTGCTCATGTGTCGAATGGGTGTTTAAGGAAGGTGATTATTAGCTAAAGTTTGAAAAAACTAGCTATAAGTCTTAGCATATTTGTTTGACTTCAAATCATCCTTTTATAAATATTGCCAATATATCTACTAGGCAGATACGATGTTCGAGAGGTGTAAAGCGTTAGATATCGATATTAACCCCAGCAGCGGCTGTACCCTATCGTGAACCTAAGGAGTGTAGAGTTAATGAAAATGTAATATATGTAGTATTAGGGATATTTTTTATCTTTTGATCTTTGAAATTTAGTACTTCTTTATTAAACAGATTTTCGTATTATTTTCCGTTTTTTATTATTGAAAAAATGTTTTTTTTTATTTTTTAGAATGTCGTTCGATGTTGAAAAAATCTCTGCGGTTTTTAGAACCCTATCAAATAAGGGCGAGATCGAGGTATGAACTATGTTTTTTTTTAATTTTTGAATTGTTTTTTAGGTCAAAAGCAAGGGATAATTGAACTCCGTTTGGTGCTTATACGATTCAAATTTTCGATAAAAGCGAAAAAGTTCTGAAGCAGCATAGGTACGAGAAAAATTCATAAAAGGTTTTTATCAATAAAAATTCTCAAGCAAATTACGATTATCGTAACGTGTTTTAAAAAATTCAGTTGAATTTTTTTTTGCTGTCGTTCACTAAAAATTGGTTTTATTGAAAAATATCATTAGACAAAAGTAATAAGGATAAAAAAAATGAGTTTAAAGCTTAAAACTAAATGTTTTTACCGAAAAATGTTTCTAGGCCTATATACTGAAAGTTGCATCTACCCTAGACCCAGTTGAAGACAAGAGCTTTGCGGCTCCAATTGATCGGAAAAGGTAATAGAGTAGCTCCTGATTCAAACAAATATCGGCGATTATCATCTATAGAAAATGACAGCCATTTTTTTTAAGATCTAACCAAATTGAGAAGTATTGCCCACAAGTTACGGTTACCGTCCTAAAAACATCCATATTTTATCCTAACAATCTCAAAAATACTGAATTTTTTAATTTTTTTTATTCTTCTGCTGTTGTTCTCTAAACATTTAGTTTTATTGAAAAATACCATAAGGCAAAATAATAAAAAGGCGAAAAAGTACAAAAGTGTGTTTAAAGTTTGAAGCTAAATGTTCCACGAAAAAATTGATTACGTGCAAAACAATTTATATTTTTCTCATTTGGAGATTTTGTCGGCACTGACCAACACCAATTTTATTATAATTTGAAATCCTAAAGTTTTATTCTAGAAATTCATTGATGCTTCCAGTCCTTACACAAAACTGACCTCATTGTATAAAAACTAAAAAAATTTGGATTTTTTGAAAATTGAATTGGAAATCAAACGATATCCTTACTTTGAAGGATGGTATAGCTTAAGTTGTTTACTTCTTTCACACAAAAGCAAAGCAGGTACGGTTTTTCTACGACGTATCCAATAAAATCTTTTTTGAAAAAAATCTGCATTAAACTGCCATTTTTTGCCAATTTAAAAAATCTCAACAGTATCCAGTTGCCAAAAACGGAGCTATTGCCTCTATCAGAGATAAATAAGTATGTACTTTGATTTTGTACTAAATTGATTTAATTTTAGGACATCAAAAACGATTCTTTGGATATTTTTGAGATTGGCAGGATAAAATATGGACATTTTTAGGGCGGTAGCCATAATTTTGGGGTTGGGCTCCAATTTAGTAAGGTCTTAAAAATAGTTGCTACCATTTTTATGTATGACGAATGCCAATATTCGCTTGAGTTAGGTGCAACTGGAACACTGTTTTGGATCAGTTGGAGTCGCAAAGCAATAAAATTAATTTTTAGCGAACGACTGCAAAAAATTCTTAACAAAAAATAAAAAAATGAATTGCCTTAAACACGCTGCGGTAATCGTAACTTGCTTAGACAAAACCCTATAAGATTTTTTTTCTCATTTTCTGAAATTACAAAATAATATTTCAATTGTTTCGATAATGCATCAAACGACATTCTCAAATATGACAAAAATAATTTTTTTATTAAAAGACGAAAACCGAAAATTATAGAAAAATATGTTTTGATACTGTTCATAAACTCTAAGTATACTTTAAAGCCGTACCAAGTTTTAAAAGTTTATTTAAAACCGTTCCCCAGATATAGCGACGGAAATATAAAAAGTGCGTTCTGACACGATGACGAAGTCACACCCTTATACAAATCCCACCAAAAAAAGCTTCGGACGATAAAGCTTTTTGGCATCTACTAATAATAAACTGTTACTATATTTATTACATTTTCTTTAACTGAATGGGTTAGGTACAATACGCCGTCCGATCTAGATGTGATTTCCTACATAACTGGATCGACTCTGGCTGAGTAGGTTTTTAAATCGAGCAGTCGAACAAAAAAATCCGCACAGCAAATGTAAAATGTATCTACATCTTGCTCTATCCCATTGGCGACGTCAGGAGGTCGGATGAGGCCGGATATTTGATGGAATGGCTTGGGGAATTTGATGCAGATACATACTTGCTAGTCGGTAGGTAACTAAGGCCTACATCGCAACTAGAGAGTTGACAGTTTGAGAGTGTCGTGAAGGCCGGAGTTCAAAAAGTGACCGAGGACAGTAGTTCGGGGCCTTCGTTAACCCGTAGGTCCCGTTCAGATTGACCTAGTTGTAGAAAGAAGACGTTAAAATAAAAAAAAATATAAAAGATAAATAGAAGGGGATGAATAAAACTACCGTATCTGCAGTTTCAGAAAAATATTTATAACTCGTTTAGGCTAAACATTCACAGTACAGTGACTGGTATCTAATATTTACTTAATTTCTAGGTGCAATATTATTTTATAAATTAACATTTTTAGCTGACTAGAATAAAACTTACTTTGGTCCAGGAAATGATGTACCTATGCACATGCCGATAATTTCACAGAATAGGCAAACATTTCTATTGGATAAATCGAGACATATGCTAATAAATCAACTAATTATCTAAGATTATATTAGTCAGCAAGCCAAAGTCATATCTTGCCATTCAATTCTTTATAAGCCTTAAATAATAATGTATCCTAAATTTGCCTTAATTTAAATTTTACGTAAACTGAAAAACTATGCACAATGAGGAGTTAGTGACACAGTGAATATCAATAAGCGCGGGAAACCAAAAAATCGCAGATTCTTACCTAAGTAATAAAGAAAAAAAATTAAAATGTGAAGCCTAGTTTTTTATTTTATAATTAACATTGACTAATTTTAATACATTTGATAATTTATTTAAGTAGCTGATATATTTATAATTTATGTACATTCTACTTTTAGTATGAATTGATTAAAATAGCTACGACATATTTACACTCATGATTTTTGATGCCCTCAAGAGACCAGCATCTATAATATATGTATCCTAGTATGGTCTAAAATAGACACCCTGTATGTATAAATACGCTACAAGAAAAGCTATAATTATATCACATAATAGTTCAATTGTAATTTTAAACTATATAAAAGAGTTAATTATTGTAAATAGATTAATGAAGAATCGGGTGACCACGTGTATTTTGTCATACTTACAGATCTAATTATTAAAGATAGATGAAAATGTTGTATATAAAAGTTATTTGATTTGACCAGAACCATCAGAGTCTGTCAACAAAATAAACAAAAAACAATTGAAAAGTAAAGAATTGAGCTAAAAAAAATCATGATCCTTAATAGGTTTAGAGCATGTCAAATTGGAATTACTTTCCGACGTTTTGCCTGTTATTGCACAAGGCATCTTCAGGAATGTTCACTGTACAAGATCAAAACACCGAATTAATGAATGCATGCATTTCGTAACTGACTCTAGCCGTGAAAGTTTTCGAACTATGTAAAAAATTTAGCCCCGACTTTGTTATTTTAAATTAATGTAATATTATTGCAATAAAAGGGCATCTTCTTGTTGGATATAAAAATACCAGGTCTGACATCTTTATCTTTAAAGAAAACCGAGAAATTCAACAAAAACCCTGCCATAAGAGACAGTGTATTCCATTCTAATGACTTTAGTTATGTATATGTTCTCTCTCTTTCTAACGCAATGCCCCCATGACAGGATTTTTGTCAAATTTCTCAGTTGCCTTTAAATGTAAAGGTATCAAATCTAGTATTTTTATAATCAGCAAGAAGATGCCCATTTATTGAAATAAATACATGGTGTTCCATTTAAAATAAAAATGTCGATGCCCAATTTTAACCTTGAATAATAAACGCTGTAAGTGGGTCCCAAAATATACGTTAATACCCTGTACAAGCAGAAGGAAGAAAATTGAAAATAATATCAAAGAAGCGAATGGTAGATGAAGCAAGAAACTGTTTGGCTATTGTAAATTTATTTGCTAGCTGCAGGTGTAAGGCATCTTTTAAAAATACATTTTGAAAATAAAAATTGATTCGGCGTTTAATGTGAACACGGTGCAACAAGGAAATGAACACACAAAGTTGAATGAATGAACTGAATTATATCTAATTTTTTGGGGTACTAAAATTTGTCAACCGTTTTAACAGAGAAAAATAATTGCCCTTGCTTCTTCCGGAATATTTTGGTGGTATGTATTTAGGGTTCTAACTGGGTCTATGAAAACACATTGTAAAATGCCTTTTTTTTAAATGGGCGCCAAACGATGCCTTCGTTTCATCATTTTTTAAAAGCATCCACTAATTTTGACTAGAAGCAGCAGTCTGTTTATGCAGTTTGGACAAGTCTTTGAAAAACTTTTTGAGCATATTTTCCATTAGTCTTCGACATTCGCAAAACAACATGAGGGCACACGTTCGCCTAATTTTTAATGCCATGAGCTTAACATTATACGTACTGTGTTCCAGAATAATTTGTCAAATATTTGCACACCGAATATTGGTTTTAACCGAAACCAGACATCTTATACGCACGATCGATTGTCATATGATAATTTATTATTATTTCTGGAAAACAAATAACAAATTTGCTCAAACGTTCTCAATAGGAAACATAATAACAAACATTTGGCATTCTTAAAAATTGCATACACCAAAGATAATATGTTTGTCATATATCGTTTTTGAAAATCTTGAACAAGATAACCAAATTTGAAGACGATTAACAGCTGTGTACTTTCAGTCATCCAAGATCTGGTTATCCTATTGCTGAAGAGCAGATATGAATTTCTGGCGCCTGCCAAAAAGAATGGGAAATGAAAAGCATTTCATAAAAAGAGTTGAGAAAAACCATGATTGAAAACTTTGAAACCTTCTGGCAAATTGTTAGATACTTTTTTATACTTATGTATGTTTTTCAATTTAAATCAAAACTTGAATGTTAAGGATAAGTGAAAACAATATAACATATAAAATACATTGATATCTGCAGTATGATAAGTCGCTATGAGTAATCGATAGAAACCTCGTTAGTCTAACGGACGAGTCGGATGCTAAGCTAAATACAAGATATGGAGTTTGATTTTGAAAAACGCGTAGTCTTTTACTGAAGAACCGTTGTGTTAAAAAAAGGTAAAATAAAATTTATATAAATGTTATAACAGAATATCGGAAAGTTTATACTTTTTCAATAAATAAAAAGATACACTTTTTTGAAACTGAAGGAAATTCAAATATACAAAATACGTACTTCCTGGTAATTTTAACTAAAAAAAGAACAAACCTTTACTAGGGCATTTTTTTGTCGTAGCTTAATGACGCCACGCGTTTTAGAGTTAGTCCGATATTCTCTTAAAAACCCATGTTCACGTACATATACTTTATTTTATTTAGATATCAGAGCCTTGTTTTTTAGATAAACGTACCCAACCTCATTAAAAACTGCAATATGCCAATAATATATCATATCATAATAAATTATTTGAAAATTAGTAAAAATATCGGCTTAAAATAAAAAATTCTTAATTAATATGGATGTTTTATAAAGGAATATCCGCATTTGAAGCAAATATTTTTAAATTCCTAATATTTAATTACTGTTTTAGATTTTTGCAATATATGGATTATAAAATGAAAGCACCTCGACAGATTAAAATGGTGATGTTTAAAATATTTCAATTCCTAAAATTTATATAAATAATAAATATAAACAATCTAAAATATAATAAAAATAACTTATATAAAACTATTTTTTCTTCCAATATCCAAAATATTTATAAGAACTAAAATTAAGCTTTAAATTCATTGTTGAATATAGTAAAAAATGTATAAATATTATCAACTACATTATTCGTTAATGAAGTTAAAACTTAAGAATCACGCAATGATATTTGTTATTATATATATATATATATATATATATATATATATATATATATATATATATATATATATATAACAAACCAACCTCATATAGTTTCAGTATCTTATATTACGAAGATATCTACAACTAAAAGGGCATAACTGCTTTGACCCCTATGTATATTTACAATAACTGAGCTTAGTGTATATTTTTACATTATGTACACAAAAGTCCTACCTTATATTCCATAATGAGCACATATAAATACTGATTCGACAAATCAAAACAAACGCCAGAATTCGAGGATTCTTAATTTTTATATATATATATATATATATATATATATATATATATATATATATATATATATCATAACCTAGAAAGAGCCCTAGAGTAGATTAAAGAGGTTTTTATATACTTATGTTCTCATTTCGAGATCGATTTTCGTCTTGTTAAAATTATAGAGGATTATGTTTGTTAGCTACATTCAGTTCTTGTTTTATATTGAATGACTTAGTTCGAACAGGAATAAATTTTGACAAATAGAAACAGGAATAAGATCACAGGTTTTTTTATATCATGGAGAAATGCCTTACTTGCAATCAAATAAAAAAAACGTAACAGTATGCAAAAAAACTCTTGATTAATATTTATCGACGTGTTGTTTGAGAAGGTCGCAAATGTTATATAATAATTAACATTTATATATTTGCTATCATAAGGGGAAATCAAATATTCTCCCTCTTTTTATTTCTGAGTATATTCTGGTGTTTTTTGTCGCCGGTTTTATGAAAGAGGGTTAATTAATTATTGAACAAATATATTTTGTAAATCTAATCGACTGGTTTTCAGTAACTGATGTCGACTCACAGTCTTGCTAAAACTAGGTAAATACTGGTATTGGCCATCAAAAATCACTCCTTAAAGTATAAACTATACTGGAGTCAGTTCTAATAGCTTTTTCTAAATAATTAAGTGGTTTAGCTACTTTGTGATATTAATAACTTTATTTTAGTTCAGAAGGAGCTCGAACAGTATGTTGAGATGAACTGTTATTAAGAAACAATTTTAACTAAAGTGAAATTTAAAAGATTTGAGGGTACTTCGCTATTCAATATTTGTTAAGTTTTTTAGAAGAACGTCGGGTTATTTGATATCTTTCGTCCACACTAGTAGTTAGGTTAAGTTTTTCGCACAAAACATTATTGTAGCACGTTGATGTTTTTAACCTTGCATTTTAGATTTTCACAATAAATTTTCATTTGTTTGGCTTTTAGAATATTAATAAGAGAAGTATAGGTAACAAATATTTATATATACCTTACTTATTATGACATAAGTTAACCATAAATCATCAGACTTTCTAGGTATAATAGTTTACATTAATTGCATACATGCTTGTATAGGTAGGAAGACGAAGACAATAATACAGACACAGTTGAAAGAAAACAAAAGCTCATACAGACATAATGAGAGAAGTCCCTAATTGGTGAATATTACTATACACATTAAGTTCAGTAACGTACCCAAACGCAATAATCTCAGTTCTAATAACGTATCAGGATACGTTGTCGCTGCTCTAAAATTCTTCGCAAAACGTACCTAAAGGTTCCAAAGGGAATTGCAACAGTAGAGTTTTTTATTTAGATCCCGATACGTAACTGTAACTAAAATGCTGGTTTGGTTAGTAAAAACATACGTCATAAATTGATGTTTTTAGACGCTAATGTCAATATGGTTTTGGCCAAACTTTCAGAAGATCGAGACAGAGGCGTAGAATCTCAAAATATCTTGGAGCAAAAAATAAAATGGCGTATGTGTGTGTGAGTGTATTAATTCCGCCATTTTTAATTTTTTTATATATACTTGCTATGGGACCTCTCCAGCAAAATACTGAATATCCCCTGAAAATTTCATCCAAATCATCGCGGAGTAACCGATGTATAAATATAAAAAAAAAAACAACAAAATGACCGCCATTTTTTAGATATGCTTGCTATGGGATCATTCCGGCAATACCCTGAATGTCCTCTGAAAATCTCATCCAAATTGGTCAAACCAACGCGGAGGAATTGATATACAAACATAAAAAAATACATAGGGTCAAATTATAAACTTCTCCTTTTTTGAAGTCGGTTAAATATATATGGGACCACCAGAGAAACGTCTTTTACAATTTGGCTTTGGATTTATCGATATCGGCCAAGCCGTTTAGACAATACGCGAGAACAAACATTAAAAAAATATATACAGGTCGAATTGAGAACTTTTGAACTCGGTTAAAAAAAAACAGGGGATCGATTTCGATCATTTTCGTGTTAGAGCGGGACAAAAGGATAATTTTGGGGTACCATAAATATTATAATTATAAATGGGTTACTTTATTGTTAACACACTGAATAAAATAAGTTCGAAATAATAAAAATTGTCAGATCAAAATATTGCTTGAGTTTTTATGTTTATATAACGCATGTTGATTATTCGCGAATTTATTTTTAGCCTTGTTTGGTTAGGTTTTTATTTCTAAATTTAATTAAGTGGTATCGCCCACTACCAAAAAGGAATATTTAAGGATGCAGGGGTTCGCAAATCCTTTATTATTTATATATTATTATATTATATTATTAATATACAGGGCATTAAAAAATATTTTTTTAAATAAATATAATTTAGATTTTATTTCGACGCCACTGATTTTATTAAATAATCTCTCTTCATCTCTAGAATCTTCTTTCAATTTGTAACAAAAAAAGTTATTTGAAGGAAACAATAATGACAATAGGAGATTCTAAAAATAAAGAGTGGGTTCGAGAATTTTAACAATTTAAATAAGGGTTATGACGATATCTCCTCCTCTATTAAAAAAAAAGTTAAATAAGATATCAATTGCACAAAAACTTGTCTGACGAGTATATATGCATTAAATAACACCAAAAAATAGTAAAATGTAATTTGAAGCAGTGACGTCGTTTTCTAGGCTGGTGCTGCTGGTGTGTTTCCAAACAAAGATTTGTTCCATTTAAATCTCCGTAAGAATTTTTTTAACGTCCGATATTATCATACAACGAAAGCTTTTACGACTGTGGTCAATTAAGAAATCGTGGTTCTTGGGATTAGACCGTGTGAAAATGGAATCACTTTCCGATATTTCGCCTTCGATGGCACGAAGCATCTTCAGGGATCTTTACTTCACGAGATCGGAACACTGAATGAGCTCGGAGAGACCTAGGCCGGCTATTTATAATAGACATATATTCACCAAACCGTGACCTGGTGTAACGATCGGTTTCCACGTATGATGTAGACTGAAGCCCGTATCTCTATTAAAATTGTCAGGATGCATATAAATTTCAATAGATTCTCTAATTTTTCGTTTATATAATCCCGAATCCGATGCAAGAACTTTGGTTACTTTTACATTTATAACATGTCCAGAGGAATGTTGGTGTTCAGATACAGTAGATTGTACACTTTGATTTCTGATACATGTTCATGTTCCTTAAGCGTAGCCGATATGGATCGTCCAGTTTCTCCAATATAGACATCACCACAGAAACAAGGAATTGCATATACTTCTTCCATTTGTATTGTGTTGAAAATTGTACGTATCTTGGACCGGCGAAGTAATCTTGCAATCTTGTCTATGGTTTTGTGTATAAATGGAAGAACTACACTTCCTTCGGTAATTCCTTATTAGTATCATTTCATGTAGTAGGATTATTATATTTTCTAATTGACCGTCTAATATTCTCAGTGCAATATCTATTTCCTCTTAAAGCTTAAGTCAGTTTCTCTGTTTCCGATTGTAAAGAATTTTGGTCACAAGCTTTAAGAGGGAATGGATATTGCACTGATATTAGACGGTCAATTAGAAAATTTAATAATCCTATTCCACGAAATGATACTAATAAGGAATTACCGATAGGAAGTGTAGTTCTTCCATTTTTACACAGTACCACAGACAAGATTGCAAGATTACTTCGCCGGTCCAACATACGTCAACACACACAAGAAAATTAATTATTCCTTTCCAAACAGAAGAAGTATATGCAATTCTTTCCTCCTGCGGTGATATCTACGTTGGAGAAACTGGACGATGCATATCGACTAGGCTTAACGAACATGAACGGTGTGTCAGAAAGAAACAAATTGTACAATCTGCTGGATATGAACACCAACATTCCACTGGACATGTCATAAATGTAAAAGAGACTAAAGTTCTTACATCGGTTTCAGTATTCTAAACGAAAAATTAGAGAATCTATTAAAAAAAATAAAAAGTATCCTAATAATTTTAATAGAGTTACGGGCTTCATCATACTTGGAAATTGATCGTTGCAGTCAGAGTTCAAACACAGGCTGACTATAAATAGCTGGCCTGGGTTTTTCCGAGCTCATTCAGTGTTCCGATCTCATGAAGTGAAAATCCCTGAAGATGCCTCGTGCAATCGAAGGCGAAACGTCGAAATATTATTTCATTTTAATACGGTGATGATGACTTATTTTCGCAAATAAGTATCTTAAGATTTTCTGGAAAATTATATTTTTGATATTTTTTAAGACACGTGCTTAGAGTTTACAATAAATCAAAAGATAAATAAATGTAAGCTTTAAATAGCGTTTGTAGGCCTTGAACGCATTTACAAACAATACGAAATCCGTAGTCTCCATACTGAGCACTTTAAACTCTGTCAACTATATCGTTCCTCTATACCGTATACGATGTTCAAATTTTCAATTACACAATTTAACATTTCATTCAACTCATACCCTTTAGTCTATGGCTCTATACATCATCGTGCAGGAACGACAAGTTCGTATAAAAGGACTCTAATAGAATTATGATCCCCTGACGTAATATATACTGGCAACGGTTTACAGTGTCAAAAAAGGGAAATATTGTAGTTCTAATCTTCCAGAAGATGAATTGTCTCATGAATTTGATGAAGTACAGTAGTTACTTTGAAAAATGTGTTTAAAATATACCAAAACGATACAACTTATTAAGAATAAGTGTACCTAAAATGTAGGCAAAAAGTCATTTAGAAAGTTGTTTGGTATTGTATTTTAGGTCTAAATACAAAAATACGCGTGTTACTAGTTGTTTTAAGATCCATTTTTAAGTGAAAAAATAAACACATTTTTAAAGGACCCCGCACCAAATAATATATTTCATAAAATTTAGAACAAAAGTTAACATAACAAAATTTAAGATTAGACTAGTTTAAATCCTGGTTTGAAATATATTATAGAGTGTCTTGTGATAATTTTATATTCCGTATTTATCTAAAAATTGCTCCATTTAACTAACCAAGGATATTTTCTAAAATTAATATAATGAGAGTATTAACTTAGCTCTGGAAGAGGCAACATAAAATCAACCACGCTAAAACTGAACTTTATATCTCTTGTAGAAGTCTTTTTATTTTAAACAAACATACCGATATTCTGTTTGGCCCGCCTTCCGTCGTGATTTTAAAAACTAAATTATATGCTTCAGAAACGGGATTTTAAATAACTCAGTGGTTGTCAAAGTTTTGTCCTTTGCGTCCCCTTTTTTTACGTTGAATAATTTTGCGCTCCCAATACCCATGTGCAAATACAAGTTTTTCATTCATTTCATTTTCACAAGATAACAGGAGTCCAGTAGCTGCTCATTGTCTTAAAATATTACCTCAAATAAACCCGTGCATTGTCAACAGTGCAACTGATGCGGTACGGCTGCCGAATCAGGCCATCTTTGGCGCGGCCACTCTGGGGCCGCCATTTTGTTTTGTTTTTCTTAACGGACTAAAAATTAAGTCAAAATTATATTAGGTTTTCCATACTAGAAAGAAAGTATTATGGTTATATATACTTATTAGTTAAGATTTTGTAAAAATAGATATAAATATTGTAGACATATAATTAAAAAGCAATAAATCATCATCTCTAGATCAAACATGACAGTGGTGAAAAAGATATATATTGCGCCCAAATGGCTTGACACCAAAATAGCGTGGGTCAAAATATCTCAGCGCCAGAACTGCAACGCCAAAACGGCGAGCTAAATACACGTGCCGAGAAGTCTCTCTGATTGCGCGAAATGAGTGTCGTTTTTCGCGGTATTTTGAGGGGCGATCCACCGACCATCGGTTCATTGAGGAAACTGCTACATAACGGGTCAATCGATGTGAGACGTAGATTCCTAGGGAACGTAGGAATTCTGAATTCTTCCTGTGGGAAGGCTTATCTAATAAATCCAAAGGTCATGTGGTAGCCAGAAAGTTCCAGGGGAGTGCTTAAGTTCGACGTCTCTTTGAAAAAAAGGGTTATACGTCGATAATCAGTAGAAGTCCTAGGAGTAAACCCTTTGATAGAGGAACCGATGTGCTTTAGCCACTGATATAAATAATTAGAATGCTCGGGGTGACCGGAAGCTGCGAGATTGCCAACCGGACATCCCCCTAATAATGTCTATAAACACTAAAAAACATTTTTAGAATTGATGTACGGAGGCCTTGCCTTTCACATGAATTGGAATGTTAATACATTGCGAGTAGGTATAACTGCGTTTGCATTGATTTTCTTCAGCCTCAGGCTCAACATCACGTCTTGCTTTTTTAGCTTTCACTTGTTGTTCACCAAGAATTTTTTTAAAAACATCTTTTTTATGTTCTAAGTAGTCTTCGATGTATCCCTCGGGTACAGAACTCGGCCTCTAATCTCCACTTCGCTTGAGCTTTGTTATATTGACTTCAGAATCTGATGCTATATTGTTCTAGATTGCCTTAAACAATGCCCTGTGTATTTATTTGCCATTAGATGCCCCAAATACTCGGCGTTTTTTTCGCTATTCATCGATAGTGTTAGTGCCCAGTGAAAGCGTAGAACATTTAAAATTCCTAGGTAAAGAAATATTTTCGATGAGTTCTTTGTGCAGGTCGTAGTTGGGCGTACTTCCAAAAAATATTTACCAAATTAAATTCATCTAAGTTTTCACTAATAAAACATCTTGAAATATCTGTCATCGTGTTGGGAATGTCTGTTTATTAAACATGATAATATTTCGATATTTTCCATTTTTAAATATGTGATTTCTTCACTGAGATATGCATTAGACACATCCATAGTGAGAACAACCTTTGCCAATAGTTAATCTTTATCTTCTGCTTCTCTATTAAATCGTTTCATATCTCCTTTTGGAAACACTTGATTTCCATTCTAAAGTTGACGGCTATAAGCATCTGACAATCATGCAAATAGGACAAAGTACCTACCACATACAGGTAATTGTTTCATATAGGTCCACAGATTTATTCAGCCTAATTTATTATTTTTAGAAATATGGATTGATTTAGGTTTGAGAACTGAAGAATTCATATGGAATAAAATTACCCCTAAGTAATCGTTTCACATAGATAGGTCCGTCAACAGAAATTATTTTTTATATAAGGAATGTTATAGAATATTAATATTAAATTAATACTTTGGAATATATTCATTCAGGGCTAGTTAGTACTTTTACCTGACTTCGAAAAGGTTATAAATTTGATCCTATCCTATTTTTTTTATGTATGTACATCAATTACTGCGGGATGGTTTGACCAAGTTGAATAACATTTATGGGAAGTACCTAGACTAGTTCCGGAGTAGCTTCATAGCCATAGCAAAAATATTTTAAAAAATCTTAGAAGCAAAAACATATTTTGTAATTATACAACATTCAGGCTAAACGTTGCTCCAAGAAAACTGCTAAAAAATTCTTAAAATTTAAAATACTTGTTTTTTGCCAAACTTTATCTTAGCTCCTCAAAAATGTTTTCAAAACGTATTTCCCACGTGAAAAAGATACTTTCAAACATAATTTTATTATACCCTTATTGTATTTACTCCTTTATAATTTTTTGCTGCAAATTTATTCTTTATTCGAGACAAAAATTGAGACATGACAAAAAATATTACAGCGAACTTTTAACACGTATTTTTCATCGTGATAAACTTTAAATCAGTATAATATAATTTGCTCCTTGCGAGTGAATATCACAAGACAAAAAATGTAAATTCAGGGTTATTCAAGCGAGCAAGATCCCTCTTTTAAATCATCTAAACAATTTATTACAGAAGCTGGCTTAAAAATGTTGGGCCTTAATCGGTTCTTTTGAAGCTTTTTAAATAAGGAGGTTTGACTAAAAATATTTTACCACATAACAGTATGCCCTTTTTAATTAAAAAAAAATCTTATATAACGTCGGGTTTATTACTTACCAATTTTGAGAAAAATTTATTAAAATTAAAATTTTGTTCTATTAATTTTTAAGCACGGCGTTAAGACTTTTATGTATTTTATTTTGAGAAACAATTAATAACATCACTTTTTTCACAATTCCTATAGCTTTCTTCTTAGTCTTAACATAACTTAAATATCTCAACAATTTAGAGAATAAGAAACAAATAAACTACTCAATTTTACCTTAAAAATGCCTACTTAAAAACGGCAACTTCACTGACAGTAGGGTTTAACCAACATAAATCTCAATTCGCAAACGTAGAAGCAGCAATTGTTTTGTTTTTTTTGTTGCTTCCACTTGGCTTAGTTTTTTGTTGTGTGAGATAATTCCATAACGGTTTAATACAGAGTGTGATTTTTAAAAATTGGCGTCTCAAACATGCCGGGAAAAGTAGAGCGTTCGATTAACAGACATGTGTGTCCGTTTTACATAAAGTGCCACGGGAAGTGTAAACGTGGACCTCACAGACAAATAGCACCCAAAAACGAGGAATATAGTTTAGCTCTAGTGAAGGAAAACGCCGGTGTGAGCACTAAGTTTTCAAATAATTTTCCTGGTCTATGAATTATCCACCTAATGCTATAGAATACTTATAATGTTTAATAAGTTGATATGTTTTATTAATTTTTAGAAAGAAATAAACTTAATTAGGGTTGTGCAGTAAAAGTAAATTGAGACAGCGAAAAATTTGGGGTACGCTCAATTTACTACACCACGTATATCAAATAAATTTATTTTTATTCAGTTAATCGGCTTACAAAAGTATTTTTAGTTTTTATGCTGTCTCAATTTACTTTAGATACACTATAAAATTGTACAAATAAATAAGCCTAAAAATTATTATTGTTTTGTTTCAATAACAAGTTGTTTCGAATTTTTTATACGCGTTGAGATTAGAGTAATGTCGTACAACGGAATAACAATGTTGCCATATCGTCAAGAACTAAATTCTTCTACTGCTCCAAAATTAAACATTTTAAACTGTAATATTTCGAAAACCATTTAGAATCTACTGATCGTATATCTCAATTTTTTGTTCAAAAACATCTATACTATCATATGTTAAAATATTTATAGTAAAACACCTAACACCTTATATATATATATATATATATATATATATATATATATATATATATATATATATATATATATATATATATATATATATATATATATATATATATATATATATATATATATATATATATATATATATATATATATATATATATATATATATATATATATATATATATATATATATATATATATATATATATATATATATATATATATATATTAACAGTAAGTCCATACAAGTTTAACGTATAACTGAATTAAACTGTTTTCTAAATAACGACAGGGAAGTAAGACCCCCTTTTCTCTATTAAATCATTTAGTATATTTATTTATTTATTTACGTATTGTTCTTAATATACTAAATTATCCCAACGAAATATATTTAAAGTTAAATTTCAAAGTGAATTAAGAGATCTGAACTATATTGTTCACTGAGTGTAAATTGTAGCCCAGATATTCAAGGCCAGTATGTGCAAGGTATAAGCAAACATCTAAAAAAAATGTTCCTCTTAAATAGCTTTAAGTTGTCATTTTCATTGTATTCGTGTTTATACCATAAAGCATATTTTTTATACATTTGAAATAAATCTAAGAGGGGAGGGGTGCAGACTGATTGTAAGATTCTGAATACTTTCAAAGCCTACAAGTTCAAATAGATATACAGTATTCCTCACTATGATGAAAATAGATGCCCTGTATTTATAGTTAACATATACATATCGCTCTGTTTCTGATAGTGTATTAATATATTCGTCGATATCCAGTTTTAAGCATTGATGTCTAAAATTAGAGCACCATTTCTTTTTTAAAATTTTTAAAGTTAAAAATGACATCAAATGTTTCGGTTACAATTTTTGTCGCGTATTAAGTTCAACTTCGTATAGTTCTTAGCTCAATATTTAATTCCGTGTTTTGGTTTCATTATTTCATTTATTATCTTCCGAGTATTCTTAATACTTCATTAAAGTTTCACAATTTAATAAGTAAATTAAATTGAGGAAACTTCAGTCTTTTACTTGTCCCACTAATCCATTTAAACTGTATTCCCAAATATCTTTAATAGCCCAGTTTCAAATTCTTGGAATTAGCTCATTAAACCGTTCACCTGTGTGCGGTCATTTTAGTTGTCTCATTGTCGGTAACTGTTTATGACCAACAAAATCAGTACTGAGTTCTCTCTCTTGGATTGTTGTTAGGAAAAAACTTTAAAGTTAACAATACCTATTTAATAAATCATTACCATATTAATAAGATTACATTTTAATATTTTTTGATTGAATCTGACCGATAAAATTATTAGGAAATAAAAATCTATTTCGTCTATTGGCAGATTCTACTATTCCTTATTATTATTATTATTATTACTATATAAAAAATATAATATGTGACCCGTTCGTCTATAGTTCATTTCAGTTTTCATTTAAAACCAATGGTTGCCCCCTGTGTTCGACAGTTTATGAAGGATTTAGTGTTAAAAATTATCCGTTTTTGGACACCATTAAGAGAGAATTAAAAAGAAAAGAAATTGTCGACTGTTCTAGAAATACATATATATTTTTGCTTAAGTCGGCTACATAGCGAGCGATGCCAGCTATAGTAATTATTGGGACACTGCTTTGCCACGCAGTTCCAGGTATATATGAAATTATACAAGTTTATTATGAAGTGCAGGAATTGTAAATTTTCTCTAGACGGTCTAAGCTATTGTAACAAATTTTGCTACGTAGGGGCTATAACATGTTACACGCCAATTTCAAATTATGAACCAACGGCGATGACACATTTCTATAATTTTATGTAGATGCAACAAATGAATTATTTTTTGCTTCAATCGATTCCTCGTATATGACTATTATATATTTATTATTATGTGTAGTTATTTCATAGTATGTGGAAACCAGAATTACTTAAGTAAAGAAATAATACTATATATGTTCTGTAAAGATTTTAAAATATAAAAAAATTGTATGTAAGGATCATGTAATATGCTAAGTTCAGCATCAGCAAGCTGCCATATTTCTAGAACTTTCTGTACACATAGCATCTTTGTCATTTAAAATTAAACACTCCATTTATTTTTGCTGCAATCGATTTCTCTCATTCGATTTATTACAATCTCACAACGATAAAATTTAACTAAGTACCTGTATTAATAACTACTCAAAATAAGCCTTTTTACTAAGACAGAGTTAGTAGCTCTCCAATGAAATTTATAAAAAATGGTTATTTTTGTGCATGTATTGAAAATTAAGTTTATAATATCAAAAAAAAAAGAAACAGGGGCAACCTTATTCTAAACTAAATTTTAAAATTATATTTTATAATTAAATTGCCGCTATTTAAGAAAATTTGCAGTGCCTGTATTTTATGCTAAACCTGTATAATTGTGTATGTACCTGGTACATGTGTCAATAATAACTATGCATGAGCATAATACCCTAACTGGTGCATTTCAGAAATATAATTTACTTCAGCCTGCATTTACTAGGCAACCAACTTCAATTCTATGAAATTTACATGCACCAGAATTGTATGCTTTACCCCTATACAAGAAATCATATTAAAACGTTAGTTACCATGTTGTAAACTCTAGGCATAATTGCATGGTAGCAAAAAAAATGGAAGAATCGGTTTCCAATAAAAAAATACGATTATTTAAAATAACATTTTATAATTTGTAGATGTAGAAAAATAGACAGTGGAGTTCCTTTGTTTAAAAAATGCCGGCTTTTGATATAACATGCAATAACCTAAACTTGTATAATTTCCTATGTACCGAGAAACTGCATAGCGAACTACTTGTTCCAATAATAACTATAGATAAACCTTAATTTAGCACTGCAAAGACAATTTTGTTTAACTGGCATTTGTTATGTAACCGGCTTAAACTTAATGATATTTAATACTTAAATTCAGGGTCTTAGTTAAACTGCGGCGATATATTGGGAGATGGAAGAAGGCACAACACAAAAGGGAATGTAACCAAAGTAAAACAAGGCATACCAATTGTATGAGGGTAACCACTATTTTCATCAACGAATGATGCTCCTCTTACACATGCCTCACGCCGATATTAGTTATTTAAATTTCGCTTCCGCTTGAAGAATGGGGATTTTTGAACCCCTAAAACCACCTCTTTATCTATTGCCCTGCTTATATCTCACTCTGTATAAGAAAGCCTTTTGACACCTATATAAATAACCTTACTAATTAATTGACGTAGTATAGTTTCAAAATACTCACCAGTCTATATATAATTACTTTTCCATTTTATTTACATCACTCATACTCATATATTCTTTTTAAAAGGCAAACTGTGTTTACTCTCAGGTACACAAAGTTAAAATTAATAGGTATTATTAGTCACTAGTAAAAAAAAGTAAACTCTGCACTTTATATATTTGTTTATATAAAATACTGTTTGGTATTGGCAAAATACTGAGATTTAATGTGATATGATATCACCCCATATTCGTAAATCAACTTTTTAAACAACGGTTATCAACCAAAAATTTACCTTACAAATTTTAATTATTACCTTTTAAAACTTTTCCTTTTGTTAGTATATTATAATTTATTATAAAACAACTAATTGTCATAAAAATCAAAAAGGAGTAAAAGAGGTAAAAAAAATAAATAAAATCATCGTCAGCGCGATCTTCCGGCTTCTATCAGGAACCGCATAGAGTTACAAACAAATTAAAAATTGGCATATTCCATTAAATGTATTTTAGTTACTAAATATATTCCAATCTCTAATTTCACTATAATATAGAAAAAAATGATAGAAATACATTCAGCATATGCAGGGCGAAATATTAATTACAAGGTTTGAAACTTGAGGAAGCCGCAACAATCAAAAATGTAAAATCTAGTAAAATATATAAAAAAATACTAAAATAGTGTGAAATGTGCTAGAATCTTCTAAAATATATTAAAAGTAATACCACAAAAGTAGAAAACTACTAGATGTGGTCATGTTGTCGCCTACACATCGGCCTCGAAACAAGCAGGAGTTCTAGATTATACTACCTTTATGGGTCTTTGCCTCCCCTTGTAGATACCCAACGCGTGCCTTAGGCGCACCGCACGCCTACCTACGGGCTTCTAGTGTTTACAGGATTATTAAATAAGAATTCACGATCCTCTTATCTGTTATAAAATTAGTTTAAAAACAAAATATTTGATATGAAAGTTGTAGCTAGTAAGCTGAATTATTTTTGTGTAAAAATTATTTGAATACAGAACAAGAAAACGCGTAGCAATTCACAGTTATGTTTTTTGGAATGGAATACCCTGTATATTATACGTTCATCGAGTGGATCTCTTCTTGCTGATTATAAATATACTAGCTGGCCCGTGGCCACCTACGCATCCACTGATTTCCACCGCGTGTAGCCTACCTAAAATCCTTCGCGTACGAGAACTACAAAATGTAGGATTGTAACTTGGAATATTTCGAGCACGACAATAATTACAAACTGTATATCGACTTTGAGTAACAGTTTTTACCTTTTAAGTTAATCACATTTGAGGACAATCTCTTTCAAATTCAATCACTTTTTATTTTTAAATTTTTCTTAAACAAATATAGAACGCCACCACTCGCATTTGTCTTCACCATAAACCAATTCTAAAATAAAAAATAAGTTTTTTTATTAGATATGAAAAAATTTGAAATAAGTATTTCAGGTGGGCATAAGGAGTGCTATGATTTAAAAGATTCACGGGCGGTGGAGTTCAGTGGACGTGAAGGTGGCCACGCGCTAGCTAGCTCTAGCAGTTCTCAGGACTCGTCAGCGTCATATTTGATACATTTTTTATTATCAGAGACCTTTCTGTAGCAGAACTCCGTATTTATGACAAACCAAAGAGAAAGGCTTAACCTGGGCGAACCAAAAACGCGGTTATAAGAATTATTAATACACTTTCACACACGTTAAGGCATCTTTTTGTGGCGGGGACTCTCTTTGACATTAAAACAAAAAATGGCCTAATCCGGGCAGTTCCAAAAATGTCAAAAGGCACACTTTTTAATATCAGACGCTTTCTGTGGCAGATCTCCTTTTTTTACACCAAACCAAAAATAGGTTTAACCTGGCCAACTAAAATTGGAATTCTAAAAATTGTTCATACAGTTTGTAATATCTGGGCTGCTTCATTTGAAATATTGCGCCGACGATAAAGTGTAAACGATATGACGTGAATATATATTCTTCAGTTACGAAGTTCACGGTCACAGTAATATTACAAGTGAAATATTTCGCCTGAGATTCAAATAAAGCCCCTCAGATAGCTTCCCTAGCAGAAAAAAAGGGCAGAATATTGCCTATCCAAAAACGCATATATAGAGATGACACCTTTTTCAGTGGTTTCAGATTCGAATTTTTAATCGACGTTGAACGCGCCAAATTCAATTTTGAGGGTTTTAGAAGCGTAGTAACATCAGATTTGGAGATTTCGACTATGATAAGTTTTTTTTTCACCTATACAATATATAATAAGGACAGAAGATATATTTGCACTAGCTACTTTTATACGTCCCTTTAAACCCCTTACACATTTACCGACCCTGAAAAAATTTCGAGGCATATACCCAGGAAATATGGACAAAATCAAACAATTATTGATAATTCGAGAATCATGCAAGTTAGGAAAAAATGTGTAGCACAAAAAATATAGAAGGGGATGCGATACAGACAGATTGAGGACGTGTGTTAGTTATAGGCCAAAACTTAAATTTTAGTTTTTAGCCTATATCTTCGAAACGTAACGAGTTAGATCACATTTTTATTTTTTTTAGAAAGCCTGACTGAAGGCCGAATAGGTATTAGGACATTTCTTTGTAAAACGATTAGGAACGGAGATACACGACAAAAATACGTTCGCTACAACACCATTTTTCCAAAAAATCTAATATTTCTTACTCGCTGGCTTGGATTGTAGGAGTAGCCCAACAATTACTTTTAGAATAAAAGAAAAAAGTACTCTATAGGGGTAATGACTCCTCCCTAAGTCCGAATTCGCGATCCGTTTATCTCTAGGTCATTCCGTTCAGGACCCATCAAAACGACAGCTGTCAAATACAAAAAAAATAAATGTCATTTTCTGTTTCTACTGTACACGGAAATTAAAAATAAAAAAATAAGTCGGTGGTCTGGGTACTAGTGTCATTTCATGTTCGGTACGCTAATTTTTAAAACCCTCCTCTTAAAATTTAAAGTCACTTCTTCCCGCGCTTAATGATTATAGACCAGGTTTTATACCTGTATCTTTAGAGACACTCTGGAAATTTGAGAAGAACCCTGCCATAAAAAGCAATGTCTTTCCATTGACTCCCTATGTAGTAGAACGTTCGTTATCGCTCTTTAACACATTGCCTTTCATCACACGGGTTTTTCTCAAATTTCTCAGGTAGTTTTAAAGATAAAGGTACCAAAATTGGTATATTTATAAGAAGAAGGAAAAGAATCATTCCAGGGATACAAAATATACAGCTCTAGAACGGATTCGGTCAACTTTCTGGGCATGTTTTTTGACAAGAGGTTAAACCGGATTATAAGATTTTTAAATTTATTTATTTATTTATTTATTATACTCTTGTAAACACACGATTAATTACATGCAAGAGTTAATAATTTCATGAAGTTTGCAGGCAATGCATTGATTGATGACATAGCGTTTTTGTATTTAACGGTTCTAATGAAAAGTCAATTGAAATTTCGGGTCTGATCCAGGGGGAAAATTGATTGGTTCAGAGAAAATTGTCGTGGAAGAATAAAATTATTTTCTTTTACAAATTTTAGAAATCTTATGTTGGAGCTAAAGATTAATTTAGAATCAATGTCAGCCTCAATAGCAATTGTAGGTTAAACATTCTATAAGAGGTTGAACGGTTTAAACCACAGGTTGGTAGCGTAAGAAATAGCCATAGTTTCTGAGCGACACTGCAGACTTTCAATTAGGCTAGTATGACGATTTTAATGTAGGAAGGTCGAGCTAATACATAAACCATGCATCCATAATCTATTTTTGATATAATTATTATTTTGTATATTTTTAATTGTGCGTATCTGATTCTCGAGTTCAGTTTGTTGCATCTTGCTTTGTTATATTAAACGGTTCCAAAAATAAAAAAGGGACTGGCTCTGCCTTTGTAACAGAATATTACTGCGAAAAATATCAGCTACATAAATATACCAGCCTTTTACAGCTGCATTTTTTACCATAGAAAAATCCTTAACATACGTTAAGACTGAAGAAATAAAAGAGTCGTGATTATTTCCGACTCAAAAAAAAAATTTGTATGTATATATATTCTTCGCCGGACTGGATACTCTATTATTGTGGCGAAACTCATAACCCGAGTAATTAAATCGAAAGTAGGAAAGAAATTAACGCGCAAGAACTAATATATAGTAGAAAAAGATTTTTTTTTGGATGACTGGTCTTCATGGTTGGCCAAATTTCATTGATTTAGCAGCCCTCCCAAAAAATCCTTTTTCTACTATATACTAGCTTTTGACACGTTAATATTTTCTTACTTTCGATTTAATTACTCTTGGATTATAAGTTTCGCCACAGGTAGCTATAGGCTGCTCTGTGGAAATAGAATATCGAGTCTTTCAATTAGTAGACTACTGATGAAGACCTTAAGTCAGAAACACGTGTCTATAGTTGGCGAAATTTCAGCACTCATCCCAAAAAATCTTTTTTTTCTACTATATACTAGTTCTTGCCTCGAATCTTTTCCAATTTTCTGTATATATATATATATATATATATATATATATATATATATATATATATATATATATATATATATATATAAAGATAATCTGAAGTAAGTGGTTAACTTTGATACCTTGTAACTAGTCTTGTATTTTTTTATTGATATCGAGAATAAGCTTTTTCGCTTATTACAACCTTCTCCAAAACATACAATTTTTTACATCTTTCAATTAGGGAAAATGTATATAAAAACACAACAGTTGGTACATTGCCCAATGATGTATCCAATTCTATAAAAGCGAAACGAGTTTTTTGCAAAATATGAGTATTTAATGTACTAGAAATATTTTGTAAATATTTCGATACATATTAAATTAGGGCCTTTTATGTATTTTGAGCATAAATAAAACATGTCCAATGTTTAATTTATTTTTTCTTTTACATCCTCGAATTCAGACGTCTGTCGTAAGTAAATGTCATTCGGGTCCGCTTATAAATGTTTGCGAAGTGTAAGCTGATATTTCCTTGTTGTTGCGGGATGCAGGGTAATATACACATGGGCCTGAAAAAAAAAAGAAAGGTGTTTTAGGATCAACTACATGATTTGCCAAAAGAAATAAATTATGATGATTTACGGCCACGGTTTTTGTTGACAATGGATCTTTAAATTAAAACTATTAAATATTTTCTACAATCCCTACGCTTCGTGTAGTAGACTAGAAGATACAATTTTTACAATATACACTGATTGAACCATTTAAGATAAAAAAAAAGTTAACAGTTTTTTGGTTAATAATAAGGACTCTGACCTAAAAAATTATTAGAAAATAAAAACCTATTTCGTCTATTAGCAGATTTTTCTATTCCTTTTTATTATTATTACTAACAGAGCTCAGAGACGTTCAAGAATTCTAATAAAGGAACAAGCAGCTCAGTGAGAAAATTCTATATAAAAAATATAATATGTGACCCGTTCGTCCATTTCAGTTTTCATTTAACACCAATGGTTGTCCCTTCTGGTCAATAGTTAACTTCAAATGCCTCATTACTTAAACAGCTACGTATTCTAAATGTTGGGTTTATGCCAGATATTATTAGTTTAAATATCAAATTGGAGTAGTTTACTTTAAGAGTGTATAATGTGGCGACCGTGCCTTTCACAAGTCAGTGATAATAATAAACTAAAAAGGAAGTCTCGTATCTCTGACTAGCCAAGTAAACATGCCATTGTTCAGAAAACAGTTAATTATTTCGAAAACATAGGGTATTGAAATGGATCGTGATTTTTCTAATCCAACTCAGAGATTGAGATAGATAATTTAAAACTAAGATAGGAAAGTGCAAACCGTTTTGCTCTAAGAAATACGTTCATTCGGGATAATAAAGATGATAAAATAAGAGCTTGAACGGTTTAAACCATAGATTGGTAGCGTAATGACACTTTTTAAACCTCAATAACTCGAAAATAAAGAAATTCTGATTTTAGTGGGATGTAAAAAAATTTTTAAATTTTTTATTAAAATCAGAAAATTAAATAATATACAGGGTGTGTTCATTTAAAAATAAGTTTGTTTCACTAATAATAAAAACGGACAAGCCTGTATATACCAAATTATTTTAGAATTAATATTTTTTCCTTGCAATCAAATTTTGGAAGAAACTTTTTTTCGTAACTATCTAGATTTCAAGATATCGCCGGCCTCACTTTTTACTTTTACATCCTGTTCAGAGTAAAGAACTTGCCTTTGTTTTTTCCCTGAATTTTTAAATAGGCTGTGTAATTGCGATGTATAGTAAATTTCAAAAATAACTCAACAACTGCAGCAACAAAACTACCTTTGTCGATCCCATTGTATAGACAAGGGCTTGATAATAAACAAACAAAAATGGATGAGATAGCCAGGTTGTAATAATTTTTAGGTTTTAGAAGATCTAAAACTTCTGTTTGTTGTTTACCTATAGCAGAGTGGGTGTTTATCGCTAACGGGAAGTTGCAATATCATTTTTCGAAAAATTGTAAGTTCAAAACGCATTACGCGGCGTCCTTGGAAAAACATTGATCTTTTTGATGACCAGTGTTCTGGTGAAGAAAAAGCATTTAACTGTCGATTCTAGGGTAATTGTAAAAACTGTTTAGGGTTCTTTACGCAACAGAGGACTTAATGCTAATGCTGATGCCGGTGAAATATGTGATTTGACTAAGATACCTCTGACTACAGTGAAAAAAAAATCGTATCAGCATCACATCAATAAAGAAGCGTAAAGATGCCGGTTTCTCTTAATGTTTCGAGGAAAGCGACAAAGACTTAGTAAGGCGAAAAGTCTACACCATCTATGAAGCGCAACTGGTACCTACATTAGAAACTCTGAAGCAATGGCTCAATAATAATAAAATCCTAATAAGCTGTAGCATCGCTAGCGTTTGGAAAAATTCGTCTAAAATGTGCTTCAGATGTCACACAATTAATAAAACGACAGTACTTATGGAATTCTAACGATTAAGAAAATACCCTTCTGAAAATCGTCCAGTAATTTACACGATGAAACATGGTTTGACAAGCATGAAACATCCTCCTAAGAATGGTCTGATTCTTCCGGTAGGTGTATAGGAATAGACTACTAGAATATTATGTAAATTCTTAATCTATTTTAAAACGACATTTTTCAAAAAGAACAGTTAATTTATCGTGACAAATCTTAAACAAACACAGTACTTTAAAAGCTAAACAACCTAATAAATAACACATCTCAAACGCTATCTTCTAGATTGTGCACACACAAACTAACTTAACATAACCTGTCAAGTTGTATTGACTACATCCCCCTTGAAAATTTATGGTTACCCATTTCATTTCAGTTAAAACTAATTATAATTGAAAGGAGAGTTTTTTTGAGGGCATTGTTCCCCTCTAGAAAAGATTGGTTGAAAGGGTCTTTCTTTGCTTTTTTTGCCGTGGTCTTTCGAACCCAGAATGTGGTTACCTTAGTATAGGCCTATATATAAAACTATATACAATTTATTAGATTTATGAAATAAGAGGAATTGCTTTGAATATATTCAATTTTCTTAAATCTAGCGTCACCTAGGTAGTTTTAAAGTAAATAGATGCCACTGGATGGGTACATTTTGCACAACCAATAAAATGCCTTCAGAGCAAGGCTTATTTCAAAAAGTTAAAGTTTGATTTAAAATATAAAACAAAAAGCCTGTGTCAAAGTACTAGTTGTTACGGTTGATTGGTAATTATTCTTTTTGTGGTAGTTTATGGGGTTTTTACATATAGAGTGGGATGTCAAAGTTGAGGGTTTATCAAAGATATTTTATTTTGATTCTTAATATCTGTTAGGGGAGTAATTTTTACATATTTTCTGATGGTAAATTTATGGCTTATCTAAAGAAATTTATTTCCTTTTTCTTTTGATCTGAGGTTGAGGACTTTAAATAAATTCCGTCTTTTTTCTAGATGTTAGGTTTAATCTTCTTTTTGTTATTAATTTTAAGTATTATTTTTGTATAGTAATTCAAATTATTTTATTTTTTGTTAGTAGATGTTTAAACCAGCTATTTGTTGAAATAGAATATATTGAAAAGGAAGATACCAACGTTGTTGCAGTTTGCTGTTGTTCGAGATATGTCGCTGAATTGATGAGATGATATATTTAATTAATTATTACCAATAAGTATATGTGTTAAAATCATAAATTATAATCTACGAAGAAACACTTTCGCTCGGATCATCGAGTTAAACACACCGACCGGTAAGGCACCCTGTGTTTCGAGGGGCAGTCCAGCGACCGTTGTGGAAACTAGGGATTGTGGGAATTGCAATTTCTTCCTACGCACACGCTTATCTAGTAAGTCTAAAGGTCATGCGGTGACTAGAAAGGATATACGTCGATAACAGTAGAAGTCGTAGAAGTTAACTCTTTGATAGCTAATGTGCCTTGACCAAGATACAAAAAATATTTAGAAAAATCGGGGTGTTCCTGGAGCTCAGAGCTCGCCAATCGGGCATCCCAGCGAACGCTAAATGGTGAAGGCCAAAAAGGAAAATCCAATTCAAGATACAACGGCAGACCATTTTGAAGATTGGTTCAAGAATTGTCTTATACCAAACATTCCCATGGAAAGTGTGCTCTATGCCAGCTATCACAGTTACCAATTACATAAGGCTCCAAGTTCACATAATACGAAATTGGAGATTCAAAACTATATCGCAGTGACTGATATGTATTTTAAAGAATATTTTAGAGAAAGTGATCTTTTATAGGCATTCTGTATAAAAAAGTATATGTTTGTGATGCATTGGCAGAGAAAATGGGACATACAGTGCTATGGCTCTAATCCTACTATTGGGTTTTTAATCCCATAGACCAAATGGCGGACTAGATAAAATCAAAGATTCAGTCTGAAAATATTTTTTCGACTTAAGCTGTAGTGTTGTAGAATTAATATGTCATTTTGGCAGGTGATTTTAATATTGATTTTGGCCGTAAGGATAATTCTCATACACTTGCACTGGAACACTTATTTCAATCTTTTAATCTCAGTATGCATGTTGGTTCTCCTACAAGAATTACCAAACATTTTTTGTCTACCTTAGATTATGTGTGTTCGGGTGTCAGTAATGTCTCTTGTTTTACTTTTAATCCGGGTCTCTCTGACCACGAAGCGGTGTTGTGTATCATACCATATGATGTACAGAAGGCTCCACAAAAAACGAGAAGGGGGAGCATATTCTGTAAGAAAAATTTCAAAAAATTCTCTCAGAAATGCTTGACTATTGGCTGGTTTGGTCTGGCCTGTTCTGGCGACCGACCCCCTAAAAGAATTTCATAGTCGAATTACAGAAGTCTTTTACCGTTCATTTCTAGTTGTTAACATTAAAAACAAGAAAGGGCAGCCTCGGATCACAAGGGGTATTAAAGTTTCCAGCAAAAATTTCCGCTCTCTACACACTTCGCGGAAATATTTCATAACTGTGACTTCTTTGTTAATTACTTCAATAAGTACAGATCAATACACATCTTCTAACAATAAACAAAAAGAGAGTTGGAAAATTGTTAATCATCTCAGAGGAAAATCTGGTAGTTATGATGTATCTGATGTCGATATAAGACCTGAGGAATTTAATAAATTTTATTGCTCTATTGCCGAAAATGTCGCTAATCAGATATCGCCAAGGTGTAATTTATTACAGTTTTTGAAGCCGTTCCCTATATGTGTCTACTTTGAATGCATTTGTGATGGCTGTAAATGATTCTTTCGCTGCAGGAATCTTTCCTGAATCTCTGAAGGAAGCGATTGTCATTCCAATTAATAAGAGCGGGGATGTGACCTGTCCAGCAAATTTCAGACCAATCTCCTTGTTGGCTACGATTGTTAAAGTAGTGGAAAAACTTGTAAAAAAAGAGTTATCTCTTACTTAGAGAAGCACAAAATCTTAACTGTTGATCAATTTGGTTTTCAGAGTGGTAGGAGTACAGGAGATGCAATTTTTGCATTTCTTGATAATATCTATCTTTCCATTAATGAGGGCGAGGGGACTGCGGCAGTTTTGTGTGATCTCGCTATAGCTTTCGATTGCGTAGATCATGGAATACTGTTGCGGAAGCTAGAGTGGTATGGTTTTAGGGGAAGTGCTCTTCACTGGTTTAGGTCTTATCTCTCCGGACGATGTCAGAGGGTCAGGTTGCATGAGGCTGATTCTATTAAACGAGAAATTATTTCGGGAGTCCCTCAGGGTTCTGTTCTAGGACCAATTTTATTTCTGGTCTATATAAATGATCTAGCGTCACTGAAAATCAAGGGTAAATTTACAATTTTTGCCCATGATACCTCCGTTTTATGTCATTCCAGGCATCCTGAGGGGCTAACTCGTGCAATCGCAAATGATGTTGAAAAAATTAAAGGGTGGTGTAATGATAATCGCCTTTTTTCAACATTTCTTAGACTAACATTATGCATTTTGGGTGTTCGCTTGATGTTATCTATCTTGATAATGAACAAATTTCGATAAAATCAAATATTAAATTTTTAGTTGTAGCTATAGACACTAAGTTAACCTTTAAGGATCATATTTTGAAAGTATGCAATAGTCTGGCATCAGGATTTTATGCCTTGAGAGTTGTATCGAACGAGTTGGATGAACACATTGCGAAATCAGTATATTCGGCTATGATATAATACCATTTGCGTTATGGGGTCTGCTATGGGGTAATTCGAGCCAATATCTGATAAACTCAGTTTTATTTTACAAAAGAGGGCAGTAAGGTGTATGTGCGGGGTAAGTGGTAGAGATTCTTGTAGACCACTATTTATTAATCGCAAAATGCTAACTCTAACTTGTATTTTTATTCTCGAGACAGCTTGTATATTGTTTAAAAAATTTAAAAATCGAGAGTATCATAATCATTATAATACAAGACAAACTGGAGCTCTGCCACTGCCCATTCTTTACACTTCAGTTAAAGTTAAAAGCTCAATATTCGATACAGGTGAAGATATTCAACCACCTACCAGAGAGTGTGAGAACTTTGAATAATATTAAAACATTTAAATCTTTTCTTAAATGTATATTTCTCAAAAAAGCTTATTATGGCCTTCTGGAATTTTTCAATGATCTATTATGACACTCGATAAACGTCCTCATTCCAAGTCTCTGTTTAATGTTCTTTACATTTAAGTGTGTATATATATTTATATTATATTAGTGCTTCTGTGGTGTGTTTTTTTGTAACTCGCTCTTTTTATTTCTTATTATTATCTGTATATTCTCTACTTTTACTTATATATTTTTTTACTGGTTGCTGGTTTATATATTTCTACCTTCGGCTTTGTAACAAGATTTTATCTTAAACAATAAAGCAATTTTTGACTTAATAAAAAAATATGTTAATGATATTATCCCAGGTACTTGAAAAAATTCAGCCCATGACGTAATTACTGTAGAAAATTCCTATTTTACTCTAGATTATTAAACCGATTATATATAATTTAGATGAGGATAGGGATAGCAAAAACAGATACAGAACAATCTCAAAACTGCATTTAATAATAACTATCTAAAGTCTAATCTCTTACTACATTGCGTGCACAATGGAATCGACCCAGTCAGGTACTTTTATTGTAGTAATTCAGTTAGAACTATTTTTTATTTATATGCTATTGCAAAAAATTGACAATTGAAATTCAAATTCAAATCCAAAATCATTTTATTACCAACCGATTTATAGAAAATTACAATAGCAAGAAAACATATTAACAATTACAATATGGTGGTAATAAGGGCTACACCTCGATTTTATAACCGGTAGCACAGCGTACGTAGCACGCATGTGTGGTGTAGACCGTTAAAAATAAACAAACTGTAATTAATAATTAGATTCAGAGCTTATACACTATATCTACGTAATTCAAGTTTCCAATTTACTAATTGAGCAGAGATGCAGTCAGAAGCAGCGCAGAGAGACAGAAAGAGGTCCGAAGAAAAAACAAGGTTTAAATTTTTTGAAATGTATAAACAACATAATCGTTTCGGCTAGACCAGTTTACTTAGACATATTTATATTTATAAATATATTATAAACTATAAGAGATAAATAAAATACCCAAAAAAAATAACTATAATATTAAACACGCTGCATATTTAACAGATATTCCTTTATATATTTTGAAAATTTGTAAATTGACTATAGGCTAGTTTTATTTTATTTTTAATGTGAGATTCAAATGAAAGATTCGATTCGAAAGTTACACCTACAATCTTTGCCTCTTCGAGGACCGGAAGATAAGTGTTATTTATTTTTATTTTAAATTTATCAGTAACGCTCTTGATAGTATTTTAGTTATTTCCAAAAAAAAATTATATTGCATTTTGAAGCATTCAATTTTAAATTGTGCTCTCCTGCAAAATCGTTCATATTTTTGATGTCACTATTAAACTGCTCCTGAGATTGCTCTACGTGGGGTATAGGAATAGGCATGTTTATTTGAGAATCATCTGCGTATTGTTGTAATTTGGAATTATTTATGTAATTATTCGTATCTGCAACATACAGAGAAAACAGTAAGGGACCCAATATAGAACCCTGGGGAACACTGGTTGTTAGAGGCAGATATCCCGACTTACTTATATAACCATTTGTATTTAATGATACACAGCGAGATCTATTTGAGAGATAAGAACCCAAGAAGTTTGTAGATTTCTTTGAGAATCCAAAATATTGCAATTTTACCAACAGCCTATCGTGATTGATAGTATCAAAGGCTTTGCTGAAATCAAGTATGGCCATACATGTAATATGCTTTGAATCTTCATTTAGTCGTATGCTGTTGACCACTTCAATCATGCTAGTCGTTGTACTAAAACTTTTACGAAATCCGAATTGACAGCTTGGTATAATATTGAAAGTATTTACAAAATTATTCGTTTGTTGACAAACATGTCTCTCTAAATTTTCTGATACTATAGGCAAAATACTTATAGGTCTAACGTATTTAGGTTCCTTCGGATCAGTTATTTTAGGAAATGATGTAATTAAAGCCCTTTTCCATACAGCTGGAAAACAGTCTTCTAATATACAACTATTAATTGTGTTTATAAGGGGCTCAATACTCTCATATTCTCCTGTAGCATTCGTATTCGTAAATCTTAATTTGTGAAAACTGAAGATAAATTCATAAAGAGAGAGATGAGTAAAATTCTTTTTTTTTCAAATTATATCATCCGTTTTTTCGGATAACATCTATTCTTAATGTAGCACCAGCAAATATGGAAGATTTAACTCGTGTCATAAAATAATGAATTATAATTTCTTCAGAAATATTAACAAACCTCAACAGGTGTTAAGAAGCCATAAGACTGGCCAGAAGATTAACTCGCTATTAAAGTTTTAGTTTATGTGTTTATGTTTGTCAGTATGTCAGTGTGTCACTTTATGTCTTTCAGTAGTTGTTTTCGATTTTATTGCTTCTCTTATTAATTTTTTAAAACAAAAAAATCCATATATTTCTCGCCTAATTTTCACTCGTTTTTGATTTTCAGAAGTTTGAGTAAATTAAAACTTAAAAACAATTTATACTAGCCTTATCCATAAAATACCACTTATTATATAAATAAATATACTTGCAATAAGACCAAAAAACAGAAGAAACGTAAAATATTTCACTCTTAGAACCAAAATTATGCAGAGTTTTATCTCTAGAGCTGCATTTCATCCGTGATTTTTGACCCATCCTGTATAATAAGTTAAATGTACAAAATATAACTTGATATCAATGTAACAACTTTCGTCTTTTAGTTTTTATATCTCAAATAGTCTAAGAGATAAAGGAGGGTGCCTCATTATCTTGATTAGCCCTGAAAGTTCGTCACATCAAGTACTTTTATAAACTAATGAGTCATCAAAAATTGCATTTTTCGGTAACGTCAGCTACAGCTTCATTTTTATTGTTATTTAAGTAGTGCACATATTAGGTATCGAAAAAAAATTATCTCTGATGTTAATTAGGAGGCAATCCCATTCTACGTAATCGTTGTTATGTGCAGGGTCTCTTTTCATATTTCGTCACTATTGACTTGATTTTAAGTGATAGGAAAAATGTTAAATATAACAGTGGTAGTGTGTATTACGTAGTTTATAGAATATTAGTATGTATGTATATAAGATGTCTTAAAAATGCGTAGCAGGCCCACCATGAAAATAAAACACCCTATATATTATATGTTCATAAAAAGGGCATATTCCTGCTGAATATAAATATACTAGATTTGATATAGTCGAATGCGGTCTTGTCGTGCGGGTCCAAAGGTCACCAACATTATGAATCAAATCAGAAAACACAGTGAATACCAAAATGTTATGTGATTCTTTTATCGAGCTATTAAATCTCGATGGGCTATTTACAAATATACAGGGAGAAAGAAAATAGTTTTTTTTGTTATAATACGCAATATTATTGAGATAGCCACTTAATATTATTTTATACGTTAAATTCGCTAAATATGTATTTGGTTAAAGTTTTTGGGTTGGCAAAAACAAAAATACACAAAATGGCGAGCGCCTCAATAAAGTCGGAGGGCGGTTCGAATAAGTGGAACAATGAGGATATGTTCTGTTTATACAGCCACTTAACTCACAGGAAAGTGAGATTTTTGTATCAATTACCAACAATTATGAGCTCCGCTTGACCTAAAAATCTAACCACTTATACAGTGTCATTTATCTAAATGCGTGCCACCCCTTGCCAAACTTTCAGGGCTAATCAAGATAATGAGGCACCCTCCTTTATCTCTTAGACTATTTGAGATATAAAAACTAAAAGACAAAAGTTGTTACTCTGATATCAAGTTATATTTTGTACATTTAACTTATTATACAGGATGGGTCAAAAATCACGGATGAAGTGCAGCTCTAGAGATAAAACTCTGCATAATTTTGGTTCTAAGAGTGAAATATTTTACGTTTCTTCTGTTTTTTGGTTTTATTGCAAGTATATTTATTTATATAATAAGTGGTATTTTATGGATAAGGCTAGTATAAATTGTTTTTAAGTTTTAATTTACTCAGACTCCTGAAAATCAAAAACGAATGAAAATTAGGCGAGAAATATATGGATTTTTTTGTTTTAAAAAATTAACAAGAGAAACAATAAAATCGAAAACAACTACTGGAAGACATAAACTGACACACTGACACACTGACAAACATAAACACATTAAACAGAGGTTAATAAACTAAAACTTTAATAGCGAGTTAATCTTTTGGTCAGTCTTATAGCTTCTTAACACCTGTTGAGGTTTGTTAATATTTCTGAAGGAATTATAATTCATTATTTTATGACACGAGTTAAATCTTCCATATTTGCTGGTGCTACATTAAGAATAGATGTTATCAGAAAAAAGGGATGATATAATTTGAAAAAAATAATTTTACTCATCTCTCTCTTTATGAATTTATTTTCAGTTTTCAGAAATTAAGATTTACGAATACGAATGGTACGGGAGAAGATGAAATATCAATTATAGATTTGAAATTATGTTTACCATATTGTATAAAGCCCCTTATAAACACAATTAATAGTTGTATATTAGAATACTGTTTTCCAGCTATATGGAAAAGGGCTTTAATTACACCATTTCCTAAAATAACTGATCCGAAGGAACCTAAATACGTTAGACCTATAAGTATTTTGCCTGTAGTATCAAAAATTTTAGAGAAACATGTTTGTCAACAAATAAATAATTTTGTAAACGTTTTCAATATTGTACCAAGCTGTCAATTCGGATTTCGTAAAAATTTTAGTACGACTAGCATGATTGAAATGGTTAACAGTATACGACTAAATGAAGATTCAAAGCATATTACCTGTATGGCCAAACTTGATTTCAGCAAAGCCTTTGATACTATCAATCACGATAGGCTGTTGGCAAAATTTCAATATTTTGGATTCTCAAAGAAATCAACACAACTTCTTGGGTTCTTATCTCTCTAATAGATCTCGCTGTGTATCATTAAATACAAATGGTTATATAAGTAAGTCGGGATATCTGCCTCTAACAACCAGTGTTCCCCAGGGTTCTATATTGGGTCCCTTGCTGTTTTCTCTGTATGTTACAGATATGAATAATTGTTGCATAAATAATTCCAAATTACAATAATACGCAGATGATTCTCAAATAAACATGCCTATATATATATATATATATATATATATATATATATATATATATATATATATATATATATATATATATATATATATATATATATATATATATATATATATATATATATATAAGCCTGTATTTTTCGTTAGCCCCGAGTTTCTGGTAAAGCGATTTTACCGATTTTTATATATCAAATTTTGTCTTATAATTATTAAAAAATGTACTTATTTTAAACACGCTTTAAAATTAAAACAATTATTCTATAATTATTTATTTATTGCCTACAAAATTACAAATGTACTAAAAAAGTAAGCAAAAAAATGGTGTCAAATCTAATAAAAAAAAAATTTAAATTAAAATACACTGGCTAATATCCAGGAGCCAGTGGTAAAAGCTTTGAGAATCGGTATAAGGAATGTACAGAAACTTGTGCATGAAAAAAAACATAATTTACTTCCGAAGAAGATTAAGAAATGTACACGATAAAATCCAAAGGCAAAAGACTTAAATTACAATGCAAAAATGGATATTCATAATGCAATTTATGATTTACATACGTCAAAGGCAAATATAATACTTAAGAAAATTTTTAATATTATAGACTAAAAAATATCATCATCACTTAAAAAGTCCTCATCTTCTGAATCCTCCTCAAATGGCCCAATGATGATTGGTGCTATTTCAACATCTAGAACTCGTTTTCGATTCCACCAATCCCATATTAATTTCTCCGTATGTTCCACAGATTTCTTCCAGTGCTCCGGCGTAATATAATTTAATAAATCTTGCCATACAATTTGCACTTCATCTGATGTAAGACCATCGTTCACGTGTTTTTCGTAATATGATTTTGCCCCAGCCCATATTAATTCTATTGCGTTAAACTGGCAATGCCATGGCGGCAGTCATAAAACCTCATGTCCATTCTCCCGTAATATTTCATCTACGGCATATATTGTTGGTTTTTTAATAGATTTTGTCATTAAAAGAAGTTCTAGCTTCAGCATATTGGATAAAGGATTTTGTTTTTGTTTTATTAGACAGTCATAAATATCACTTTTCTTCCAGGATGAAGTAGGTTGTTTATTTAAGATTCTTGAATGTTAAGCTGCATTGTCCAGAATGATTAAAGATGGAGCATCTAAGTTTGGAATCAGTTGTTCTTTTAACCACTTTTCAAACAGTTCACAGTTCATATTATCATGGTAGTCCATTCTTTTGGATGTTGAAGAAAACAGTAAACTTGCACCTGGGAGAAATCCTGTTGAAGAACCTGCATGCAAAATGATGAACCGTTTTCCCGTCCCATATCCCTTTTTTCTCTTGACACTTTTTACAAACTCATCCTGACAAGATTTCGAACCACTTCCATTAGAAAATATTCAAGTCTCGTCTATAAAATACCACTTTTCTAAATTTTGAATTAACATTTTCCGTGTATTTCTTTAAAAACTGGATATCTTCGATTACAGTCCTTTTTATATCGAATGTTTTTTTTATGCACAATTTTCTGCACAGTCCTTATACCGATTCCCAGAGCTTTTGCTACTGTCTCCTGGATATTGGCCGGTGAATTTTCATTTTGGTAATATTTTATTAGATTTATGACCATTTTTTTCGCTTGTGGATGCAAAGAACCCGAAAATTGTTTTCTATTACTCATTTTGTCACTGTCTTGTTAATCTGACTTTGAAGTGCTGGTATTTATATGTTTATCCTCTTTTTTCATATGAAAATATCACAGGTCTATCTAATTCATTTTCCGGATTTTATGCGGAGGGTATGATTACACGTAATAAAAGAAAAACAAACTTAAAAAGTTTGTCGTTGATAAATCGTATGACCCGCACGATAACACTGCTTTTGACTATACCTTTATCTTTAATAACACCCGAGAAATTTGATATAAACCCCGGCCAGAAGAAACAATAATACTTTCCCATTGAGTCCACATTACCTCTTACAGAGTTTTTGTCGAATTTCTAGAATCCTGAGATATCCATCCTTATCTTTATATAAATAACAATTTTCTATAAAATATCTACAAATTTTATATTTAACATTTTATTTTTCTTAAATTAAACCAATATATAAGGAGAGACCCAGTACAAAACCCCTATTGAATGAAAGCTTAGGCATAAGCAAAGTATATTATCTTCGTTGACATAAGTGAACGAGGCGAGTCTTAAATCTGTTCTGCCGATATGGAATATGTATGTCGTTTTCTGTTTACTTACTTTAATATTTTAAGTGGCACCGTTAAGAAACTGGTCTTAGTTGTAAAAAAGTGACCTTTTCGTCTCTTTGTATTGTGCTAGACAGCCTGATTAAAAGGTAGTTAATTTAGGAAGGCTTATGACATAGACATCGAAGGTTTTGCAGGGTCCGCGTACTGTTAGAATAATTCACTGAAGCTATAGTTTCGGTTTGACCACATACTAAGGATAAGTTGAGCATCAAATATTTCATCAATTGGTTGAACAATAGCTTAATAGTTAAGTTAAAACAAATTAATAAAATCTGATAGTGGAATGATGAGAAAAAAAAACGCTACGAGGTATAGAGGGATAGTAGATAAAGTCGAATGGTTGATTGTCTAAGCAACTTCTAAATCTATGATAACAAGATTAGGTATTAAGTGTTAATCGAGCATACTGTTCTTAACTGGTTACTTTGTCTTCGCACCAGGTATAATTTTCTAATAGAATAAATTCCATGTTGAATGGGAATTATTCGAAAAAACGCTCAGATTTCTAGACTTTATTTTAATTTTTCATACAATTTAGAAGTTAACTTGCGGAGTGTCATAAAAAAGAAGAATTGGTGTCAACATTTATGATTTAAAAATGTCGTTTCCAGAAAATGCAAAGCGAATTTTTTTAATAAAGAATAAGAGATTTTTTTGTTTACTGATAAAATATCAGAATGCTAGTAGGGTTTGTTAATGTTCCTTCGTATACTTGCTAGGTGGGGTGTCCTGGAGTAATTAATAATCTACGCAAAATTTTTCAACATTTTTTTTTATCTAGTTGATTCCTTTTAATGCTTTACCTTGGTTTTACATTTACACCATTACAAAAATTATTTTTTTAGACAAAATAATTTAGAATTCTATTATAATAAAGAAGGTCGTACAATTTTGTAGATATTTTATTATCAGTACCATGTTTTACCGAACCATAACAGGCCGGAGTATAAAATGTTAAACTAAAACTCGCAGCGTGACTTTCTAATGAAACGACGGGATCGAGGTTTTACATAAAATAGACTACCGATTTAAATCGTATTTTTCTCCAAACTTTTTTTCAGGTTTAATGTGACTTCATATAGAACCTTTTAGTGAATGCGGCCATATTAAACAATTCAAACATCTGATAGGTGTGTTTATTATAACTTTGTACTATTAGGGAGATCTAATTTTGCTTTTACACATGGGATTTAATATTTAAACCACTTTAGTTAATACTGCTAAAGTTCAACGAAATTGTATTCGAGTCGCAAGTGTTTATTTATAAAGCGATTATCAAAAATATACAGAGTGGGTCATTTAGAATTCAAAAGGTGGGGCAAGTTTCGGTTTAAATAAAATTTACAATTTAAAAGAGACCTCAAAATGTCGCACTTATGATGTTTATTACTTTTATCAAGTGTCATAAGAATTGCCTGATAAATAAAAAATGGCGATCCTAAACTGATCTCACTAACCGCCCATATGTTAGCGAAAAAAAATCATTGGCTTCTTTAAACTATGGTGACATTTAGCCAAAATATTAATGCATTAAAAGAAATAAAATTTTATGGAACCCTACATGTTAAGAAATATATTTATATTTTACTTTTTGTGGAATCCTTATATAAAATGTTAAAAAATAATTTTTCATAATACATAGAAACTTGCTTACCAGGGCTTGGCGTCTTTTTAAACTTCTTACTATCACTGGCTGATCCGTTCATTCTGCTGTGTCTACTACCGCTGTTCCTACTCAAGCTCGTGCTTTGTCTATGAAGCCTGCAAATAAAAATAAAGTGATTAAACAAAACTATCTATCTGGAAAGGAAGAGGTTGTTAATTAAATACTCAATATTTAATGTTCGTTCTTAGTCCTTACACTCGCGTCTAGTAACCAGAACAATTGATCCTGTTTAGCCGAACGTGCCCGAGTAACGAATGGCAACGGCTGTTTTGTTTCAATCTAGCGCGAGACGTGATATAATATACCACTTTTAGTTAGTGGAATATCGGTATATTAATCTATGCTTATCGGGAAAATTTTCAACTCTTCGCCGATTTGCTTGCAAGCATGTTATCTGGGCACCTATAAAAGGCATTTTCTATTTCTGTAAACATGTTTGTGTTTTTCATAAAGTTGTATGTCGAAATAGGATGGAACAAGCAAACATTTCCCGCTGTTTATTGATATACATTTTAAATCATTATAATTTATTATAATATAATAATAATAAAATTAATTTCTTATAAAATTAATTTTTGCTGATAAAGTTTAAAGTAATAGGAATATCTGTGAACAGGTTAACTTTAAATAAAAACTCTCGGACACGTCGATTTTTATTTTTACCTATATTTTTTAGCTAATACTGAATATACAGGGTCATCAACGTCACTTTTTTTTTTTAAATGGAACACCCTGTATATTATTGCATTTTAGCATTCTGAGGAAAATTCTAGATATGTTTCATGCATGATGTCCTATACCTATCTTGAACGGTGTGTAAAATTTGGACACTTGAATATTGTCAATTTTAGCATATTAAAAGGTAAAATGTAAATTTTCAAAAATTAGGGAAACGGTTCCGAGGTTATAAAATGTCGGTTAAATTTAACCTGGGGTTAAACTTAAAGTTGATGTCGATCCATAGCTTATGAAAAATTAAGATAGGATTGTGCAAATCGTTTCCTTGATCTTTTTAAGTTTAGATTTTACAACTCGTCAAAATGCCAAAAACATCAGTTTTTTGTTACTGTATTTACGTTTTTTTAAAAATATCACTTCTATATAGCCCTTTAATTTCTTAGTAGTCTGTCATAATTTTTAACCGATTGACAAATCTTCAAAAAATTTAGATAAGAACTACTGTTGTAATCTGAGTTTTTAATTAAATTATATTACCTATCACTCTAATAGCTTGTGAAATATATATATATATATATATATATATATATATATATATATATATATATATATATATATATATATATATATATATATATATATATATATATGTATTTAAGGGAGATCTATCGCTGGGCCTTCACCATTTCATTTTTTTCGAGATATTTATTTACCAACATAAAAACATAAAACTCGGCTTTCATCAAGTTCACAGCCTCTTTGTTTTACACAGTATTGCAAATTTTTTCTACAGGGTTTCGAAAAAAATATTGGAATTAGTTGAAAAAAATCTGTCAATAATTCCCATATTTTTCCAAAACCCTGTAGAAAAATAAGTTGTAATGCAGTGTAAACCAAAGAAAACGTGAATGTACACAACTTGAGCGGAGCTGAATTTTAAGTTTTTACGTTGGTAAGTAAATATTATGAAATAAATGAAATGGTGAAGGCGAAGAGATAGATCCTCCTTAAATATTTTGAAAAGCACACCGGGCGCTTTAAATGCAAACATTTTAAAAGCAGATGCTCGAAACGACGTTTAAAAGGTATAACTTTTTACTTAAAAAACACGAGAAAAGTTATAGTATTATAGTATTTTAATAAAAACAAATACAGCCACAAAAAGTTACACTTACTTTTTGTTGTCGCAGTAGTGCAGAGAGCGCCCTCTACAATCTACATCATAATTATCAACAAATTCAAATTCTTCACCTCAAAAAACTCCGAATCTCCAAATTTCATGCAAAATAAGTTAATTAGGAAAATCGAAAATATAAAAATCACTTGGACACCCTGCATCTCACTTATAAATTATTAACTTCTGAACTATGCTAAGTTAGGCCAATTCTCAATATTTTTATCCAAGAAATCTGCAGTTAAATTTTGTACCATTAATTTTGGGACACACTGTATATTCTTCTTATACGGGCATATTATTCGTTTTTCAATATCAGGTCATTCAAAATGAGCAATGGATATGATCAAGTCCAAAAAGAGCCTAAGTCTATTTAAAAAGATTTTTTTTAGGAAAAAAAACCAATTATTATTTTTATATTTATATACAAATAATAATTTTCTTTTGTTTATGAGGCTCATGAAGATATAAGATAAAAATAAGTTTTTTTTTAGTGTACGTTTCTTTGAATGTTGATATAAAACACATCGCAACCGGGGCCGAAGGTTATATCTGAGCGGTCGTTAGTCGTAATTTATATTTTCCCGATGGTGCTGTAGTTGTTGCGCTAGATTTTTGTAATTTTAGATTTGTCGATTATTGTCTTCAGTACTAGAAAACAACTAGCCGACACAGAGGAAGAACTTTCAAAGTTATACATTAAACTAAGTAACAGCAACAGCATTCGCCCTTTATTGCAGAATCAAATAAAAATATTAACACTGATAAACTCATCAGTAGACGTTGATAAATTAGTGAAAAATCCATACTAAGTAAGTATTTTAATTTTAGGATATCTCCTAAGGAAATCCCTACAGAAAAAATAATAGCTGGAGTGGAAGATGTCCTTGACTACTCTGAAAAAACAAAAGCAGAGGAGACTCCACAAGAATGCCACTGGACAAAGGGCCATAACAAACCTTAGAAAAGTAAAGACATCACTATGCTTCTACTAGATAAAGGAAACTGTACTGTAGTCATGAATACCCAAGACTACATACAAAAAAGGCAGGATATTCTATAAGACAATTGTTATAAGCCTGTTCCAAGGGACCTGCCTTCGTACCTAGAAAGCAGAAAATATCTTGTTGAAATAACGTAACCAGCTGTCGAAAAAGCTGATCAATTTTAAAAGAGGATATCATACCAAGGCTAGATGTCAAATCGTTGAATTCCAGTATTCATATCGACAAAGCAATGAACAGGATTGATGTGAACGAAGATTTCCAGGCACATAAATACAACTCTCGGAGTATTGCCTTAAAAATACTTATTTTTCATTCAACTGGAAAATGCATAAATAAATAGATGGTGCTCAATGGGGTCTTCGCTATCACCAGTAGTAACGAATTTATTCATGATATACTTCGAGAAAGAAGCTCTTGAAAAAGCAAGTCTAAAGCCCAAATTATGGATTCGTTATGTGGATGACATATTTATTAAATGGCAACATGATCATACAGAGCTCGAAAAATGTCTGACTCACGTAAATTCAATGCATTCCAGAATACAATTTACTCTAGAGTTAGAAGAAAACAAACAAACTTCCATTTTTAGATGTTTTGGTTGCAAAATTGTTTAACGGACTTTTCGAATACACCGGGTTTAGAAAACCAACACATACGGACAGATATTTAAATGCATGATCACATCATCTCACAGCACAAATTCAAGCTGTGGCAAAGACCCTAATATCCAGATCTGTACGATTAAATGAAACACAGGCGAGACAAAACGAACTTAATATAATTCCTAGTGCCTTAAAGAAAAATAGCTATACAAATCGCACCATAGAGGAAGCTATTAATCCACAGGGTTCCCGAACAACGAACAACAAAAAATATGAACCGGGAAAGCAACAAGATTCTTAGAAAACACAACATACAAATAATACACAAGCCAGAAACAACTATAGGTAAACTACTTGGAAATCCGAAAGCTAAAATCAAACTGGAAAACCACGGAGTACACAGCATTCCGTGTTAGGACTGTGAAAAGATGTACGTGGGGCAAACTAAAGGTGAATATTAGCAAGAGTGGAAGGAACATAAACTCGGCATCAGAAACAAACAAACAACCTCAGCTCTATTCCTAGATCATCAGGAAACCGGCCACAAAATAAATTTCGATGTGTGTAGGGAGATTGTTAATATAGAACATTATAACATCAAGTGATTTGATTAAAAGGGGACAAATCATTAAAACTACCAACATTATGGAAGACAATAGTTAGCGCAACCACAACACCATCCGGAAAACACAAATAACAACCAACGGCCGCTCAGATATAACCTTCGGGCCCGGGTGGCGGTATAAAAGGAAGCTTCGCAGTAACTAGCACTTCAGTCTCTATTCGGCCGCGGGAAAGAGAGCTTCGAAAATGCCAAATGTGATTTTGGCGAAACAAAACTGTTCTTTTCAGAACGACAGTAGTGAACAGGTGTACACTCGGAATGAAAATACATTATATATGTCTGAAATACATACGCAGGCGTGTTTTATGTTTCTTTTTTAATATTTATGTTATTTAACGTCAATGGTACAAATGCTTTTAATTTCCGGACAAGTTGAAAAAAAGACTTCACCCACGAGTTAACTGAAGGCATTGGCGTTTAAACAACAGCTTTTATGTCAAACGTGATGTCAATCGTCCACGTAAATAGACTAGGATTGGTTTGACTTAATATGGAAAAGCAGAGTTTTCTTCAAAATCGTACTTGAAAACTTTATTTATTGGCTATTTCGGACAATCGGACCATCTAAAGGCGTTTTCGCATTGGGATCTCTTAAAAAATAGACCACGGCAAGGAGTTAAGTTCATTGAAACAGTGCCTTGTGTAGTTAATGATCAAGTTTTCTGCCAGCTATAAAAATTATTAATGATCACGTTGTAAAAAAATGCAAGCCACACAACCACGTTGGTGGTGGCAGGTAGTATAAAAAAAGTAATGCGAATATTAATCGCAAAAGTTTGCTATTTTATTTACCCCATTTTTAACAGGCTACATAAAAATATTATAAAGCAACAGTTATTTCTAAAAGAAATAATTAAATGAACAATAATTATTTTAATTATTTATTCCTTTTCTCTTACACACTGTATATTAAAAACCGCGAGTCAAAACATTTTACCTCCTAGACACCAGACAAGGATAAAATTGTATCTTGGGCTTAAAAACTTTGAAAATTGAAAACTAAAGCGAGTCAAAAAAAAACATTTTTTCTACCTCCACTTACAAATGTATTCTCATTGAATTTATGGCAATATAACATAACTCTAAAAGTATCATTTTTAATATTTGTTGAGGGGAGGTTGGAAATACAGTTACAATCTTAGACATTTTATAGATAGCAATAAATTAACCATGTTAAAAAAAACTAAAACGTTTTTGCAATTTTGAAACAGATGGTGTTATTAAAACAAGCTGGTTATATGACATGTTTGACAGTGAGGTAGGGTACTGAATAATTCAGTCCTTTTGATTTAGAGTGCCTAAACTTGCGACAAAAATTACGCAAAGTAAATATAGACCTAAAAAGCATATAGAAAAATTATTTTTAACTAGTACACATAATCAAGAAATCATGGTTCATAGGATTAGACCGTGTCATTCAGTGTTCAGATCTCATGGAGTAAAGATCCCTGAAGATGCCTCGTGCAATCGAAGGCGAAACGTCGGATAGTAATTCCAATTTGACACGGTCTAATCCCAAGAACCATGATTCCTTAATTGACCAATCCTGTGAAAGCTTCAGTTCTAAGTATACAGGATCTCCAGATTTCATGTGTTTTATGGGGTTTCTAGCTTATGAGTGGGGATAGAAAGATGCGGTTTGGCAAAAAGAAGAAGAAGCGACGGTGAACGTACTGGTATGTGCCACTATAAATTCCGAATCTACTTGTAGGAAAATTGAAAATAAAGTACGAGTTCCAAAATAGAATGTGCAAAAAATTCTTAAGTCAAACAAATTTAAGCCGTATAAACATAAGTCAGTGCACTACTTACGGCCTGAGAAAGCCGAAAGATGCGCCCAATTATGGCATTGGTTTATTAATGGGTGTCGTATGAATAGAAACGTCGAACGATCAGATGTGTGGTTAGACGATGCACTTTTTTCAAGCACTGGAATTTTAAATAAGCACAATTCACGCAACTGGGCGCAGGAAAACTCACATAAAATCTTTTCCGTTTCCGAAAACGCCAGGACAGATTTGGTTAATTGTTTCCTGTTTTATTTTTGGAAAGAGAATTGCATGTTGTCTCTACGAAGGCAGATTAATCAATGAACGTTACATGGAAATCCTTCAAACAAATTTCATTGAAATTTTAGAAGTTGTTTCTGTCGCTCACTTACAAAATATTTATTTCCAATAAGACGGAGCTCCAGCACACATTACTCGGACTGCAACCATTTGGCTAGAGGAGTACTTCCTCAATCGCTGGATTGGTCGGAACGCCCGATGTTTTTGGATTTCTTTTTATGGGAGAACCTTGAAAATAAAATTTATAAAATGCCTTACGAATCCATTCAAGAACTTCGTGTCGCCATAGATGATTGTTCTTAAAGCTTTAAAGCGAAAAACTTATGTCTTACGTGCATTAGACATAACAGGCAACAATTTGAACAGTATTTTTAGATTTTAGTATGTATTACAATTATTTTGTTAAGTGTAAGTATTATTTTGTTAAGTAAAGTTATATTTTTATAAGTTTTATCGAATTTTATGTTTTCTTCAATGGAAAAATTAACCTATATTTATCAATTATTATTATTAATATTTGAAAAAAGTTAGTTTGAGTTTTAAATTTATAATATAATATGAATTTTAACCACTTTTGACTGTAGTGACTACCACTACTTTTGTTTCTGTGTATATCTGTGATTAACCCAATTGTTAAAAATAAGAGTACATATTAGTATCTCAGGAATAACTAGGAAGATATTGAACTTCGTGTGTAATAGAAAAAACGTCGGAAAGTTTATGACGTAAAAAACATTGAAATTATTTTTGTGGCCTAACACTCCGTCACAGTCTACTACAAATAGAATAACATTTTTATGAACTATATAATGTTTTTAAAAAGCTTATGAAGAAGCGCAAGAAGAAAAATATATATAGTGTCTCATAAAAAAATACAACTTTGGTCAGTTACTCAAAAATTGGTCAGTTACTCAAAAACAATTGAGTTTAGAAAAAAACAAATAGGCCACTGGATTCGAAGTCAAACAATCTTCAAAGACCCGTTCTCACATTTACAATAACTTTAGGAATACAAATCATATATTTTCATTTAGAATTCTAAATTTGGTAAATTTACAAAGTGGAAGCTACAGTAGTATACTTTTTATAATAATAAATATTATGTATTTAGAAATAGGTATACCAAAAAGTAATTTAAAACAATCTTTGCTAGTGCTTCTAGAATAATGACTGGTTGACCGTTGAATATTTGAAGCTTACATTAAACACGCGGAAAGATACTTAACAAAAAAATAAACTTTGACTAAGGAATCAGATCCTCTAATAGACATATTAGGCTATATGGACTGGCCTCTTACATATGGACAATGTTTTCCCTTGACACGAGCTCAGTGCGTGAAAGATGGATCTAATTAGAACGGAAATCCCATCAGTTAGCGATAGAGATACATTTCTACCTTAATTAGTTCCATCTTTTATACAAACTAATGGGATTTTTGGCTTAATTAGCTCCATCTCTGTGGCACTGCGTTGGAGCCAATGAAACGTCGCGCAAAGCTCAGTCCATTAACCTATTATTTCTATGATCCCTCCACAACCACAACGCATCCCAAAAATTGTTAATCGATTTTGGTTCGAAAAGATGATGTCATTGACTTATGTCAGTCATATTTATTAGGTTTATCAATTAGAGTCTTTCACGAGTTTTTTGCATCTTTTAGTATGTTTTTTAATGTTTAGAGGGTTTGAGGACAATTAAGCCTGCCTGGCTAATCATGACTAAACAGGTTACTATTTGTGGACAGAGTTAAAAAACTTGAGCTTGTTAGTTGCTCATCTTTTCACAGGTACTTTTAGAGACCCTTCCACTGTCTGTACATAACGATTAAACTAGAAATTTAAATATAAGGTAATAATCTAATTGTTATGTTTAGAACTGAAATTTGGATTTTTAATTGAGATAATTTATCTTATGACCAATACATTCCTTTGTTTTTACTTCTTTCTTAGAAACCTTTAATTGGTTCACCTCAAACCCATGTTTGTTTCCTATAAGCGCAAAATTCAGTTGAATTTGTAAGTTCCATACATGCGTCGCACTATACCATACACCCGCTTCGCCTTCTATAAATATATATAAGTGTGCTGCGTAGCTGCTGCGATACAGTCCACTTGCCGTTAGAAAATTAAAGACTGCTGGAAAAAAACAAGCACGAGGTCGACCTCCCATGAGCTGGATATGGAAGGCGTGTGTGTATAGTATTAGGTGTAACTTGATCCGTTAATAAAGACATTTTTGCTTGTTGAAGCAAATATATAAATAACTTCGTGTTTTAGTTGTAGAACAATATTGTATTTAATATATATTGTTTCAATTAACAAGAATTTGTTTCCAAAATATAAAAGCAGTGTGGTATTTTATTACCTTTTCTTTCCCATTTATGATTTAATTTGTAGTATATAAAAATACATTATTTTTTGCAAAAATAGAGATCACTTTTAGTTAATAATTCTAATAAGTCTTTTAATATTTTTGTGCCTAAATTTAATAAAAATAATGTATTTAGTACTCTTAAAAAAATAAATATTAAAAAAATTTATATATATATATATATATATATATATATATATATATATATATATATATATATATATATATATATATATATATATATATATATATATATATGTATATATCAATTATCTTTAACTATATATTTATGTGTGGGACCTTATTCTCTTGGGTTAGGTTGACAATGAAAACAACATTTTTCACATTAAATCTACGTTTCGTTCTTTGTGCTGAGCTTTATCAATATTGTATTTCAAGTCTCCTGATTCCTAAAAAGTTTTTTTTTCGTTAAAAACACAGTCGATTTTAGGTAGGGTTGCCTGAGAGTACGCACTTAACTTTGTTTTGGTTACTTGACAAACAATTCTGAGCTTATAAACCCACTGTCAGACAACATCATGTTTGTGTCCTTTGGTGTTCCGTAGTGTAATTCACCGTTTACGAATTTCAGTTTAATATGCAGTACAACTGAAGGTAACGTATGTAGGGCCCATAGACATACTGTGATGTAATTGATGTCGTATGCCACTGACTAGAATTTAAAGATGTAGAAAGGAATATCTTAATTCCAAATTAAAAATAACTGATATCTGGTTTTTGAAATAACCCGTAACATGCGGTTATAAAATTGTAGTATAAATAAAGTATGCATAATCCGGTTAGCATGGAATATCGGCAATGATTTGTTTAAGCTTGTATAATGAATTAATTCATATGTCAATGTGTTGAGGAAAAATTAAGACTCTATTAACCTTTCTTCGTGTTTGTAGTGTATATATGAATATATGAAAATACAAATAACAAGAAAACAGAAGTTGCGAGATATATGGTATGCCGTTACCAAATTCAGTGCTGCTCGTAAAGAGTGGGGATTTTCCTTCGAACATTGAACTAGATAGGACATCAGCCATCGGTTATATACACTTTACTTATGTTCATTTAAATTTGTTATTGTTTTTGGAAATTTGCTGCTATGTTGACAGGTAGTACGTAAAATGTATTAGATGCGGGGAAAACAGTTAAGAAGTGAGTACCATTTTCTGACGATTTTGCACATAAAATTTTTATCCCTGTTTTTTCATTTCCTGGTATTGCTAGTTTATACAGAATCTTCTCTGTGGCCTGTTATAAGTGGTCATATTTTATGATTTCTGTCAACACGACGTCTTATTATTACGGTATTATTATTACGGTGAAGAATCGTAAACAATACAGGATAGTAACATCGGCGATTTATTTCCGTCAATTTAGTGCATGTGGGCGTTGCTGCACTGACGTCGCCTGGCCCGCTAGAAACAAGTTTCATGCGTTATTTCTATAGAAAGATAAATGGTTTAGCCTTTTGATGGTGATATTTTGGTTTTTAATGCAATACATTTTGACCAATTTTATATTAAACTAATAGAGCAACATTACCGTATGCATTTCGGTCAATAAGCAATGGTCAAAATGTTTTAGAAATTTATGTTTGGTCATCAAAATGTTTTAAAAATTTATATTTGGATATAAAAATAAAGATTAGGAAATAATTTAAACATTATGTCAAGACAAAAATGTATTATTTTGAGTGCCTTCTTAATTTGTGAATCGTTATATAGAAATAATCACTTTTCCGTAATTTAGGTATTTAAATGTATTAATTTAAAATAGGTAAAGTGATTCTCAAATAGGAATATAAAAAACATGGTATTACGATTTTTTAATAATTGTTATTATTGTTATACATATTTTTTTTTTAATTAAAAAATAATGTATTCTAGAGATTACAAAAAATACCTAAATGTAACCACTTTTACAACGAAAACGAAAACAAAAAACACAATAAGTATAGAGGCTTCTGATACCTAAGTTTAAGTATATATCTTTTAGATTAATTAACAAAGTTGAGATTTGCATTGATACTAAAAAAGCAAACAATCCAGAGCAAAAATTAAAATTAAAAGTATCTGTAATATGTAGAAAACACAACTTTTCTGAAAAATTAATAAAAAATAATAAGTAATCTACTGCACCGGTCTACCCACTGTTACTTCATAATAATTGATTTCGGAAACCTACGAAAAGATACACCAGGCAAGTGATTTTTGTAACTATTTTTGCAATTGTACATAGCACACATATTCCCAGACATTGTTTATTGTCATGTAGACTTCTACAAAAAAATATATCAGTTATAAAAGAAGTTTCAACACTTTTCCAAATTTGTGTGACCTTTTACCACTTGCAAAAACTAAAGAATATTGAAAAAACAATGCTTAAAAGCGAATTTCTATTACAGAGCAATGTAGCTAATATTAGATTTTAAAACTGAGAGAGTCAGAGTACGTCACGCACCCGGTCATTGATCTTTGTGGTCGGCGAGAATCTGGCGAATGGCGCTTAAGAGAAGTAACTATCCTGGTAATGCCATAAAGATATAGAGAGTAATTGTGACGTTGTTGGTTTATTCCAAAAATGATGGTAACTTATATTTATGCCCCCTTACAACGGAGAAGTTAAAACGAAAATATATAATAAAGTGAAAATTTCTTCTACAACGTATATAAAAATTACGACTTTGCTGTTAACTAAACAATATGTTTTTAAATTTGTTTAATTATTCGTAAAGAATATGAAAAGTTTTTCTCTACCGGCAATGCTGCAATGCAGAAAGTACATACCCTCTTCACCCTGTACTTTAGTTGGATGCAAACAAATTTGTATCCAACTAAAGTTGTTAATTCTATCTAGTTCAATGTTCGAAGGGATTTTCATTAACGTAATTGAATCGCCATTCCTGGCAGATACAGATTACATATGTCGTTTCCTATACCATGATATCCGCTGGTATTCGCATTTCGTTTATCGTTAATTTCCAATTAATCTTTCTAGATAATGCGTTGTAGTCTCACTGTTTGTCCACTCTTGTCTCGTGCTGTGTAAACATCATCCTCTCATTGGATGTATAATTAAAATATTGGCTTTTCCATTTTAAGTGGAAAAATGTAAAAACAATACCCGAATCTAAAAAAAACTTTTGTGGAATATACACATTTCTCGCACATCCGTACGATCTGAGAGAGTCTTTTAGAAACCAGGGCAATTAACTAATTCTGGGAGAAGCAGATTGTGATACCAGAAAATTTAGATACAATACAGTTTAGACTCTCAAAATACCGTTTACGATAGCTAATAAAAGGAGTCATTTAAAAAAAAATGTTTTCAGTGCACTGAGCTCATAATGGACAAATGATTAACATAATTCTGAGTTTTTAATTTAGAATAAATATAGGACATTAACAATCCTTACACGGCTTGCTGGGACCAGCAATGTAATATGTATTACCTTCTTTTTTTAAATAATATATGTAAACATATGTCATTGTATTCTACTTTAGATTCAAAGGCAGCGCAAGCGGTGGAAGCACATATTGTTGAACCTGAATAAAATAGGAATGAACATGCATTTGAATTTAACATGACTTGCCATAGTTTTCCCATTGAGGGAAATCGTACGTTTTCATATAAATCAATTTTGTGCTAATAATTAATAATGTTTTTTTTTGTATACCTAGTGAATGATTAATGGAAAACCTATCCTTCAAAAGGAAACATTATTTCCTTCGTAAGGACTATACTTGACGCGAAAAAATTAACCCCGATTTTGTAGCATTTACAGATTTAAGTATAATTATTTAGTATATTAAAATGCTGTAGTATTATAACTAGCTATATTAATATTATTAAAATACGCACTTTCTTACCAATCTCTGCAGTAATATTTTCCTTTAACGAGTTATGTTTTTGTATATTTACTAGTCATTCATTTCACCATATTTTTTAGGGGAACGTATTTAGAGTATTTTATCACATTACGGTAAGAAGATACTGGTATTCTTTAATGATATAATTAACAATTGTTTTGTTTGCAATAAAATACATTATTATTATGGTTTCTTGTTTGGGCTCATTGACTGAGATGAGTTATGTTTAACATATTTACTTTTTTTTTTCTTATAGAACATCAATTTAACACATTTAACAATATTTGAACTAGTAGAATACGGTTTCGGATTACATCGGTCTTCGTTTACTACATATTGATGTTCCTTCCCTAAGCGGTTGGTTTATATAGTCTTAAAATGTTCAGGAGGACATTCTACTGATGATTTTGTAATATATTAAGCCCATTAATAATCTAATATGAAATAAAACATTATAGTCTTTACAAGGAAATATAATCCTTAGGATAAATCAAGCCTTTTATGTAGCCTGCATCTTACGTGCCTTAGAACTTTTATTCATAATTCACTATATTATTTCTTGTACGTTTAAATCGTCTAAATTAAGGTAAAAGTATTTACTTTTGTTTTCATAAAATTCAGAAATACCACCTTGTCTTGTATATTTAGCATTTTAAATGAAGTCGATCAGTTATCTCAGTGTTAATTTTCCTACCTACCGGTCCTGCTAACGCTAAACTGCTAAAAAAACTATGAATTAGATGTGTGGTCATACGTCGATATGAGGACCTGCGTATTTCATATCCCTCTCTTTAAGGTATGATGAATATGGTAAAGGTAAATCGAAGTATTTACTTTTTTTCATGACGGTATGACATTTTTATAAAATTTAGAGTTGTGGAAGGAGATGTCAAACTTGCCCTTTCTTTGTTCCGTTTAGGATCAAATAAGATATGTGCGCTGCCAAATAAAAGAGTAGTAAGAAATGATATAACTCTGACCTTCTCCCGTTTTTTTTGGGAAACTTTTTAGTCAACCATGCGGTAAGTTAAATTCAGTCTCGTTTTTTGCTGTGTACTAATGTGTATTTGTTTTATATGAACCCGTCCTAAAAGATTCCGAATGTCCATCTAAGATTCCCGAAATTTCCTTTCTGTTGGTGGCCGATAACACCAAAGGAGCCCCCTAGGTGACTTAGAGGTAAGGCTTATTTCTAAATAGTTGTTTATTTTAAATATGGTGTTTTTTTCATATTCCCTTTCTATTTTATTTTAAGACAATACATTGTAGGGTTTTCCGGATTTAGTATATAGTTTTAGGGTACATATCCAGAGTTATATTTTTTTCATGGACCAGAGTTCGGTCCTGTAAGATTGAAGAAATATATTTTTAATTTTATGTTTCTAAAGTAAAGTAAAAAATTAGTAGAAACTAATGTAGTCTCGGCTAATGTCTTTAAATTATAACATTTTGCTGCCGGCAGGCGATAAAAAACTAATAAATTTTTAACTCTGTGCGATATTCAAAATAATTATCAAATATTTTTATGATGAACTTTGGTGATTTTAAACTACATGTTATATATTTGCTAATAATATCTTTATATCTCATCTCATATTATACGTGAATGTACGTATATGTTATAATATTATGTTATATGTATGAACTTATTTCTTTTCTGTTTCAAACTTACTTTTAACTTATGTTCTAGTTCCACTGCCACCATTGTTGTAGTTGCTTAAAACTATGTTGTAACTCTTCCTTTACTTAAAACAAAAGCACTCTTACGCTTTTTATTTTCTATTTATATAATTTAAATGGACTTAAAAAAACAGATAAGATTATTGACAAATGAGAGATACCCTGTATACCTTTCGACTTTTACTGAAACTAACAGTATCTTTTTTATTAAGAATTACATTTTTTGTGAAAATAAAAATATATATGGAGCATAATTTTTACATGGTTAGAATTGTGTTGCTGTTATGTTATTAATGATACGTAATAATTAATATTGCAATTAGTAACTAAACACTGTTTAATTCATCCCATGTTAACACGTCTAATTTTTTATTTATGTAATATTAATATAAATACAATCCAAAAATAAACTTTTTTTTCTTTAGTTAACTATGTAACAACTAATCCATAATTATTTAAATTACACAAATATAACCAAAATTTTAAACTAAAAGTCAATGTCCAGGGGCTGCCATAAGCTGTTATCATCAGTGGCGCAACTAGACATCGAATTTTGGGGGGGGGGGGCTCAAGCCCTGACATTTATAAGATATCATTAATATGAGGATAAAACCAATTTTAAAGAAACAATGATTTTTTTGTGCATGATATTTTTTCCAAGTCAACAAAGTCATGAAAATTTTCATGTTAGGTTTATCTTATTCTTAACACTACAATGTATACAAAAAAAAATGAAATAAATTTGCCATATTTCGCCGTTAAGTAAGAGTCTGCGCCAATGAGTTCAGGAATTTTTTAGTGTTACATTTACCCCAACTATATCTATTTTCAATTTGACAATAATCGATTAGCGTTCTAAAAATATAAAATATGAATGCTATTGAACCCTTAAAAAACTCAATATCTACGCCTATGGCATTCTAAATCAAAATTGTTAAGACAGTCCAAATCTATTTATAGTGCAAGTTTGAAACGAATCAAAATTTTACCAGTTTTAGTAATATTTGTTTTTACATTTTATTAGGCCGCATTTTTTTTGTACGGCTATGATTTAATTATAAACTCTCGATATTGCCTAAGTTTTTACCTTTCTTATAATTTTTAGACCATCATATGATTTAATTAATATCTATGGCGACATATATATATATATATATATATATATTTATTTATTTATTTATTTATTTATTTTTCATTTATTTTTCTTTGAATAAATTATGAATTTTAAAATTACATAGAATGATGACACCCGTATATAAAAATTATAGTATCCCGAATTATTAAAAAACATAAGTATCATCCTTCTCACCTCTGTCTGAATCAAGAACTCCATGGAGATGATTTCCAAAACAGGGTAAAGAGATCTTGAAACGAGAGTTATTGAAAATAAACAGACATAGACACAACATGCACTACACACAATACTTCAAATCCTTATTGAAGAGAGCTGTAGACAATCAAAGAGTTTGGTCTTTAAATGTATTGGGCGGAATTTTAGGATCGCAGGTTATTGGACCACATTTTTTGACGACACTTTAACGGGCGAAATTTACTTAAATTTTTTAAGAAACGATTTGCTTATATACTTGGAAGAGGTCCCTCTACAGGTTCGACAAGTTTTGTGGTACCATCACGCCGGGGCACCTCCTCATTGTTCCCACATTCTTTGCAGTTATTTGGATCAAACTTATCCAAACAAATGGATAGAAAGAAAAGGGAGTATAAACTGACCGGCAAGGTCACCTGATCTTACTCCATGTGATTTTTTCCTTTAGGAATAAAGCAAATTTCATCAACTGGTTTTATCACGTTTAATTGTTTTAATAGTTTTTACGTTTTCTACCGTTAATTAATTCTTACTTCCTTGATTATTTGTTTAATTATTAATAAATAAAATGTTAAAATCAAAATATTGTTTTTTACAAATAGATATTAACTGGTGCAATTTTAATAACAATGCTTGTTACTGGTATTGGCTGCAGCTGGTAGTTGCTTCACAACCGTAGATGGAAACTACAATTTTTTTTGAAATATCATTTTGACGAAAACTATTAAATTTACGATGATAGTATGTTATACAAAAAACATCCCGAATTGCAAGCTGAATTCAAAACTGAAATAAAAAATACAGGGTTACATTTAAAAATGCAAAGTTAGACACGCCCAACTTTTTTGAAATATTCTGTATAGTGAACGCTCGTCATAAAATAAAGTTCGCTGAATATTAAAAATATTTTATATAAAGTTCTTTTTTCTATTTTCAGCTATCACAGATAACAAGGGGGTTCTCGCTTGCCAGGCTTACCCTGAACATATACTGGACAAACATTATTTTGATACAAACAATTAAGTAACTTTGAGAATTTTCGCCATTTTTTGGAATATTATTTTTATTTTAAATATGTTTAGTCGACAAAAATGAATTTTCTGTGTCAATGACTTCAATTATTTCTCAATGTTAGAACATTTACCCCACCTATATAAGTTTTCAATTTGACTATTATCGGTTTTGCGTCCTCAAAATATGATCACCAATCGTTTGGCGGGGGGGCTAATTTCGAGGTTCAGACAAAAAGACAGTTAGACCGGCGCAATTAAGAATACATGTTTTTGGGCATCTAAGGATCCTGACGTAAAGTTTTGAAAAAATCTTGGAAGGCGATTTTTTTACGATTACTATACTTCCCACTTATGAGTAAAGCAGAAACAAGGATCAAACAAAAAAAGAACATCTAACGTTAAAATTGACACCCTGTATTTTATACGGTTGTTTTATTGAAAACCCCTTCAATCCATTTCAGCAATTGTACATAGATGAGTGAAGACTACACTGGAAGGACATTTTAATATGCATATTTAAGTTTTCAAATTATTGAAGGTTTATGGTTTGAAATATTATCTTTAAATTTTCGAAACAAATTACGCTTCGTTTCTGGCTGCTTATTTGTACTAGGATAAACTAAGCACTTTCCATCATTATTTGAATTCTGTTCACTAGTCTGTTCATTGCCACATTCACTTACTTAGTGTAAGTGAATGTGGCAATACATCGTGGTGGTTCACCCTTTAAATTAAGTAACTACTCATCAGAATAATTTTGATATGATCATTGTATTTTGTCTTAATTTAACATCATAAACCTGTTTTAATTTGACATCATTAATTACTGCCGTAGCCACAAAAGAAGACGCACGTATCACTCAAAGCGACATGACTCATAGCCACAGCGCGTCTGAACTAATGAGTTAGAAGTGCAATAATTTAATTGTGGATTTTTGCGTGATAATTATGAAAACTGAGGCATCTCTTTTCAGGAGACAACTCTCCTGGAATAACTTTATTTACAATTGTTTTGAATAAATTCAATATAACAGGACGTTTATTTTTAGGTTTTGAATTCCACAAAAATAGCCAAAATGCCTGTAAAACGTGGAATTTGTATAACAGCAGTGTATCAGAAGGAAATACTTCTTGAAGTGTATTTCTGACACTGGCACTAACAGTCATTATACATTTTGGTCCAAAAAAAATATTTTTTGGTAAAATAGTTTTCCACAAATTTAGTCCTTTTTTACCATTTCTTAAGTTTGAGATTCCTAAAGACAAAAAACCCATTAAGCTTGATTTCCAAATAAAAATATGCCGGTATTCTGTCTGTCCATAGTTCTAGATGAATCTACATACATCAAGTGAAGACATTTTCGAACATTTAAATTAACTCTCTTCGTAAAAGGAGGTCATACGGCAACCAGAGGTCCAGAACTACTTTATTTAAAAACTGCATAGAATGAATCCCAAGAACTATTGAATTGATTGACCATCGTTTCCTTTATCATCTTTTTGAAAAGATCACTTTGTGGTAAAAATTGACTGGTAGTATATCCAAAAATCAAGGCAGATTTGGTGCGCGTAATACAATTCAGGCAATATTTTTTTTATTAAAATCACTTACATGCATTTTACTATTCCCATAGATTAAAAAATATTCCCTAATAATAAAAAATTGTCAGAAAGAAATACTTTCGTTGAGACGAAAGGAAAATAAGGCACCCAGTAAGGAACATTTGACAGTTCTATTTTTCATTGTCTACCCAATAAGATTACTCCGTTTTGGTCTATAACACAACTTGGCTGTATTTTCAAAACAAGCAGAACTAAGACAAATCGATAAATAAACATCCCGCAGTGTTGGAGTTTCACCGTCTCTCACTATGTTAAGAAGTTAAATAGCAAGAAATGCAGAGTTATACATACTTTATATTTTTAAAAAATGTTTGTATTGCTCTGTATTGAATTAACGGTACGCTTTTGAAAGAATCCTTAAAGAAAATACCATTTTACCTTTAAGCAATAATTTTAACACAAATTAAGAGGGTGAAACGAATCGTGCACTAGTTTTTCAGTGCTTTTAGTTTTTAATATATTTTTAGGTATGTTTAGCTTCAATGAATTATGTAATGTTAATAAAATGATATTTTTGTAATTATTTTTTTTTGTTATTAGACGTGTATTCGAAATCTAATTTAGTTATTTATTGGGAAAACTATATTTTCCAACTTCTGAAATAGTGTATGCAAATTTTCTGACACATGAATGATTTTGTTTTTTGTTTTATCCAAAAAAAAAAACAATTAAAGATATAAAAAAAACCTCGTCAGAAGGTCCGATCCTTCGTCCCCTCCCGAAACAATATTTTTGATTTTTAAAAGTTCTTATCTACGAGACCATTTTTCTTTTAATTTCAATAAAATGATTAATTCACGAACCGTAGTATTACTCTGCTTTTAATGTTGATGTCATTTTTTAGTCGCTTATTTATTTTAACCATTTTTAGTGAATAATAAAAATAAGTTTTTTAAAAAAAAATTTTTTATACTACCTATTTTTAAATTCTATATCACATTCTATGCGGGCACAAAAACTACCTCTAAATCAATTATTGTTTTCGCGATATTGACATTACGTTCGACATGCAATGCAGGAAAAAATACTTCTCACTTTTAGTACAATTTATATTACAAGAAAAATTACAATTAATAATTGAATTATTACAAGGTTAAACTACACAATTAATCGTCAGTGTTTGGGGAAATTTTACTACGCTCACTAAACTCGACAAATGATTTAGAAGAAAATAAACATTATATCCAAAATACAAACCATTCGATTTAACACACACTTAACAAAGTAAATGCTTTTTTAATGATTCACCTCGAATACAAACTTTATTTCAAGCTAACCTGTATCAAATTTCAACCCCAAAGATTAACAGCCAAATTCAATATTCCTCTTTTAATTAAAAGATCTCTGCTAATATTTAGTGATTGGAAACGCTGCGTCTCGTTCCCGTTCGCGAGTCGAGGGTTACCGCACGAAATTATATAGTTTCGGCGAGCATTGATATCCCCGGACTGATTCAAGGCGTCCCAATTAAATGAGTTATCTATTTCGTAAGGTAATATAGATCTTTGCCCCTGCTTCAATTTTCAGTGAGTTTATCAATTGGCGAAGGCATTCCAGTTTCGTAGTATGGAGTTCACTAGCAATGATACAGGTTTCTTCCTAATAAGACATAGTCAATTAGGTGGCGTCCCTCTGATTTTTTTAATAGTGTACCGAGGACATGTAGCCAGTAAGCTCTCTGAACGATGATGTTCGCCTGTATTGGTAAGTTGATAAAAAGTTTCGCCATAATTTTTTTTTTAGATAATTATTACGTACATATTATTTTAGCTGTAACAGTTTGTTTTTTTTTTGTCAGGTAAAGATATTCGGATGTTCGGATTTACTACTTTTCACGTGTAATTTTATACTAAAATACTTTGCAGATCTTAATCCTTTTGCTATGTATCGGAATCCAAATTTTTTCAGAAAATTAAACCGCAGATTGAGCTCAACGAAATATTTTTAGGTAATCATAGTATATCATAATGCTTTTCAACTGTAAATTTACGACAAGTATTAAATATTCGGCATTTTTGTTTCATTTTGTAACAAATGGTGAAATAGTTAGAAACAATAAATTATTAAAAAAACCGACTGCTTAAAAATATATGAATAGAAATCACAAAACATACTAAAATTAACGAGTTTTTATATAGTTATCCTATAATATAAATGAATCCCGGTATACCAAAAAAGCATCTACTATAATGTCAAGTATGTCACCACTAACCTATTTACTATTTTTATTATAGGTAAAGAAAATTTGGCATGGAATATAGGTATATTAGAATTTTACAAGATTAGGGCAGGGTTTGTGAAATGTATTCTGGATTTTGATTTATATCTTTTTTCATCTTCTCTAAAAGCGTTTGATGACATATTTGCAATGTTCTGGACCGATGCCGAACATTTTAACATATTTTTTGATGACATTGGAACATGGCTGGCTTCTGGAATCGAGCATAGAGCGCATGAGTTTCAGAGAACAAATAAGCCAAATTCGTGCTGCCTGTATCAAGCGTTTGAACAAGTAATCATAATTGATGAACTAAAATCTTTTAAAGTCCCAGCTTTAGATATCTTAAGTACTGTAATTTTAAAATAATTTTTATGGAAAAGAAACCTTAAACGTGATGTTAATAATGTGTGCGTGTTTGTCTTCAGACTACTATGTCTGGTCGATTGTGTTTTATTTCCTCTCTGTAATGATGGTTCTGTCCCAATATATTTCAACATCACTATTTTCTCTGAATTCCAGGGGTACGTATTTATAATAGGGCACTTTTTGCACAGAGCTTGATGGATAACAGCTTCAACATCGTCATGTCTTCTTTTATGTTCACGTGGTACCAGGTAAGAACATCCCGACGAGAGGTGTTGAATCATTTCCGAAGCACTCCTGCGTAATCTACACTTGACATCAGGTAAATTTGGTTTTAATATAAACTTTCTATAGTTCTAAGTGCTGATGACTTGGTCATGAATAGCGCCAATAAAATACTCTGTTTCCGGCCTCAGGTACAATATTAAGAGGCTTGGATCAACGTCATTCCCAATAATTACCCTTTTAAAACGACCGTGCAGTTTTTTTGCCTCCAGGGAGCCTCCAATTATTTGAAATATTCTTTGTTGTGTATTTTTGGAGGTACTTCTGCGGACAAATTTACTGGGACTTACTAGGTTTCTCAATCCTCTCCCTCCTTTATTTTTAGGTAGATACAGTCTACACACCGTCGAATTAGGATTATGTATTCGGCATTTTGTCAGAGTGGTTCTCAACGTTCTATCAAGCGGCTCAAGCTCCGCACTAGACCAGCGGATTATACCAAAACTGTAGATCACTAGAAGAATTACCCAGGTGTTAAGGGCTGTGATTTTGGCTTTTGCGTATGAGCTGCCTTTGGTCAGTGGTTGGCTTGATTTATCTTTAAGTACATACATATATGGATTACCGGCAGGTAAAGGGAAGAACTCCGAGTAACCCATGATAGACTCCGAGTAACCCATGATAGCCAGCTAACGTGATTTCTCCGACTTTCATGGTGATATAAGGATATTTCTCCAACCCAAACTTCATATGGATTGCCTTGCTAAAAGCTGTCACTAGTTCTTGCTTTGAAGCTGTTGTTTGTTTTCACTGCCGGATGCCCCGACTATATCTACCCATATGTGCTATTCTTAAGCATATTAGGCGGACTGAGAGTATATCCCTAAAATATTGCCCTAGCTACTTTCAGGGGCGTAGTAGGTTGCGGATAATTTACCCTTCAACTTATGTAAGTCTCTCACTGCTGCATCATATTATCCAGGCATCCTATGATCTGGGGATTAATCTTATATATTTTTAGAACTCTTAGCAGCCAGGAATGTGGCACAGAGTCAAACGCCTTTTCTTATTATTATTATTATCGTTATTATTTTCACAGGTATTCTGGTAAGTATGCACCTTAACACAACCACTTGGCTAGTTGGCAATAGCGCTTACAGTGGATTAAGGTCAGTAGGGTAAGTAGGATTAATTCCTTGATATAACTTTCCTAAGCAGGGTGCACGTTGAGAGGATTCGTGATTTTTGCATAATTGATATTATCTTTGTTGGCTCTAATGTGTTTAGAGTTGTTAGGTATATTATTATTATTTTTATTATTTATTTTTATTATGTGTATTATTATTATTATTTTTATTATTATTATTTTTGACTAAGAAGTAGGTCTTGTTTCAACGTTTATCCTAACGTTGAGGCAAGGCCCTCTTTGAAAAAGTGGTAACAGTTTTCTTTAAAAACGGAAAATTTGTGAACTTTTTCCAAACTTAGAACAAAAACCATGCAAATCTATGTCTGGTAGCAAGTATACGGAGCTTTTGACCTGCACCATCGATTTTGTCCTAGGGGTACCGATACGTATGGATGAGGGCTCAATCCAAGCAAAAAAAATCATGCACGTTACATTTAAAACATTTCTCCAATATCAGACTTAACACCCACCAGGCTGAATTTTGTGTCAATCTCATAGACGGTGTATATGCTTTTTTTGCCCAAAGTTATCCGTTTAGATGATATAGGGCTGAATCTGAAAGGTATAATAGCATATGTATATATATTTAACATCCTTATCAAAATTAATTTGATAAGCGATGAATTATAAATATATTTTTTAGTTTTTTAGTTTAAAAATTAGACTAAAAATGCCCTAAATAAGTTTAACATTCGTTCCAGTGCAGGTGTATTTGTGCCCCAAAAGCTTATCAAGTCGGCCTTTTGATGGAATGATATAGCCGATTATTCAGGAGGTTACTTTTCGTCTACCCATTCACCGAGCCTGGTGAAACATCTGTTATCACCAATCCAGGGAAATGACTCGCCACTTTTGTACAAAACGTGAGTTAAATAACTTATTTTCGAAAACTACTTTTTACAAAACAATTTAATGGAAAATAAATAATTATTAAAAATTTGACTTAACAGAGTAATTACAAATGATCCACGATTAACTTCAAGTGAAGTGCATAGTATTACAATTAGCTTAAATATATAAAAAAATGCAAAGTAGACAATTCCTTTGACTTCTAAGGTTGTAACGATTAGATGTCGTTGTGGTTTAAATATGTTTTTGTTTTGAGTAGAAATAATGTTTTCTCGATCCACTATTGGAGTATTAACTTTTTTATATTTAGAAGATTCTTTTAATTCTGATCTTTGTGTATAACGGTTTTTTTGGAATCGATAGGAATTCTGTCTTGTCTATGTTTATTAGATTTATCTAGATTTGATTTTTCCGTGAATCTCTTGATTCATGATTTTTATAACCTAGTTTGCCTCGGACGATTTGAAAAAGCGTATATTTTAGAGCGCTATGATTAGAGTTATTATACGACAACATTGCATAATTCATTAGTGTAATAATATTTTCTAGACATTTTTTATCTTTTATTTGTAAGGATGGTTTCGTTCAATGTTGAGTGCAATCGTTCTATAGAACTGTTTAAATTTGGGTTATGTGGCGTACAATAATGAATTTCTATTGATGACAACACAGGTTTTGAATAGTTTCGTTTTTAAAAGCTGTGCCATTGTCAGTTGTTATTTTTCGTGGTAGTCTGTAATGATTAAAGTAAATTATTAATTTATTAGCGATTTCTGTACTTGTTGGAGTTAATAAAGGATATGATTGTCCTAATTTTGATAAACTGTCAATTAAAGTCAAAAATGAGGTGTTATGTGTTTTATATACGTCTATGTATATATGGTCAAAAAGTTAGTAATCTATGGGTTTGCGTTTAAATACTAGCTTATTTGAGTGTCTTTCGTAATTAGATTTCTAACAGACTTCACAGGGGTTTACGTATGTATTTACGTCGTTTTTTAAGTTAGATCAATAGACATTTTTCTTTAATGCTATACTATTTTCTTGTACACAGCGATGACAATGATATCTTTGTCTCATAATAATATTTTATTTTAAGTTGCTGTTCGACGCTGGCTATTATATCTAAAGTGTGAAAGCATTAATTTTAAAATATTTTTTAGAATATTTTTAAAACGATTGGTTCAGATTCAGATCTTTGAAATGTAAGCAATAGGTGTTTTTGGGTACAAAAAGTTCTTTTATTATCTTAGAAATTACTTCTTTTGTTTTTGCGCTCTAAATTGATTACTTTATTATTGCCAGAGTACCTAAAAATTATTTGATTTTTATATACAATGGAGATTTTTTACATGGGGCTCTTATTATGGGATGTTCTATGGTAGTATGTTGCGTTTCTAAGTCACTAGTAGGCTTTTGTTTTGGTTTAATTGTTATCTCTGAGATTATATTTATTTTTGGACTTTTAGGTCGTTCTGGGATCTCTTTTTCTTTAGCAAGTATGTTTAAGATTTCGTCAAGATCTTCGCATGATAGTGGTAATATTTCGTCAGGGTCGAAATTTGGTAGTAGGGATATTTGGTCGCCTTCGATAGGACTAATTTGCATTCGTGAGAGTGAGCCTGCGTTTGGGTTCTGTTTGTCTTTTTTGTAATTAATAAAATAGTCGTACTCTTCTAATTTAAGCTCCGTCGCATTAATTTGGAGTTAGACTCTTTGAGTAAAAATAGCCATTGAAGAGGTTTATGGTCGGTGACTATTTCAAATCGGGTACCAAAAAGATACTGCCTAAAATTTTTTGGCCCAAACTATGGCTAGCAATTCTTCTTCAGTAGTATTATAGTTAAGTTCCGCAGGATTAAGAGTACGTGAGGCAACAGCTATAGGTAAGTCTTTACCTATTAGACCTTCCGATAAGACGGCTCCGTTAGCATAGTTCGAGGCGTCGGTTTTAAAATTAAAAGGCTGTGAAAAAGGGGGTGTTGAACTATAGAATCGTTCGTAACAATAGTTTTACAAGTTTCAAAGCTGTTAAAGATTTTTCTTCAAACAGTGTGTTAGGGGTTTAGTCAGCTGGTATAAGTTTTTTATAAATTTCTTGTAATATCCGACTAGCCTAGAAAAGATTTTATGTCTTTGGGTGTTTTGGGTATTGGATATTTTTTGATTGCTTCGATCTTTCTGGGGTTGGCCTTTATAACATCAGGTGACCTAAGAATTCCACTGTTTTACCTAGGACTTCAGATTTATCGAGCTGAATTTTGAGATTGTGCCCTCGCAGCTTTTTAAATACGGCTTTTATATTGCCGATATGTTTTTATAGAGACGTTGACAAAATTATTATATCGTCCATGTATACTAAACATATTTTGCCTTGAAGTTCTTTTGGAATATTGGCCATGACTCTTTGGAAGGTGGCAGGGGCATTCTTTAGTCTAAATGACATACGGATAAATTCGTAATGTCAATTTTTGAGATGAAATGCTGTTTTTAGGGATAAAATCAGGATGCATTTCGATCTGATGAAATCCGGATGCTAAGTGACTTTTTTTCAAGTTTGTCTAATATATCAAGAATATTGGGTATTGGATACCTCTCATCGATCGTTTTTTCATTAATTTTACGGTAATGCACCACAATGCGTCATTTGGTTTTGGAACTGTCCAAACTGGGGAGGACCAATGGCTGGAAGATGGACGTATGATTCCATCGTTTAACAATTGGCATATTTGTTTTTGAACTTCTTGTTTATGTATGTATGGGTATCTATAGGATTTGGTATGGACAGGGATGTCGTCAGATGTTTTAATTTCGTTGTTTGACCTGATAAGTGAAAGTTTTTTTTTTCAGGTTTGTGAAAAACATCTGGGAATTTTGTGATTAATTTTTTTAATTCTGATTTTTTTTCGTCATTTAGATGTTGGGAACGAATGAGAGAGAAATCACATTTTTCGGAATCTTCGAATTTGTAACATTCAGATTGAATTTGTTCGATATTGAATATTTCGAAGTTTTGAGAGTGAAAAGATTAGGCTTTTTCCCTTATGGAGTTTGGGTCAAAATGTACCAAGACGCTTTCATTTGTAAGGTTTCGAATTTTCAGTGGAACTGTGTTATTTTTTACTGTTAAGAGAGATGGTGGAACTTCTACGATATTATTATGAATGTAAGGCATGAATATTTCTGTATCATCGGGAATGTTAGTAAAAATGTTTTTCAAAATTATAGACAAAGGAAGTGCTTCTATTTTTTGAATATTTAAGTTATTGCATTACGTTAAAGGTAGTTCTATAGTATCTGTATAAAGTTTGTTGTTTGTTTGGTCTCTATTTATATATATATATATATATATATATATATATATATATATATATATATATATATTATATATATATATATTTTCGTAAATCTCTTATGCCAAATAATACCGTCAAAATAGTAGTGACAATTATATAAAATAAATTCAAGCTCTGTATTTATATTGTATTCTTTAAATAAAGGTATTTTTGCTTTATACTGGGTGTTGGTATTACCCGTGCGTCTGCTAAGGTATGTTTTAATGTGGAAATTAAATGTGGGAAGTGTTGTTCAGCTATATAGGATCTAATCAGGGATGTGTCAGTTAAAAGTTTTACTCGTGTGTCTATATAAGGATTCGAATTTACTTTTTCCTGAGAATTGTACAGAAAATGTTCAGGGTATATAATGTGTTCATTTCCCTTGAAGTTTTCGGGGTCAGGGTGATATTCGTTGTTTTCAAAATTATCTAATCCAGGTTTTTATGTATAATAATTTTCAGATGAATCATTTTCTGGATATACAGGGCTGCCATCTGCTAGGTACGTTAGTTCGGTAAAAACTAAGAGATTTCTTTGAGAATAGTTGAAGTTTGAATTTTAGCGTATAGTGGGTATTGAGTATTTCTCCTCTGCATGGAAGGCATTCTGCTTGATGTAGACATGGGTGCTGGATGGCCTATAGGTTTATTAGAATTCTCTTTAGAGAATACATATTTTGGTTTTCCAAAAACCGGAAAATGATGTTGCAATGGCCTACTTTGTATATTTATAGGCTGGGTAGGAAAAGTGGGTTTTGGGGTAACATTATTGTTACTATAACTAGTAAGCTTATTATTTGTATGTCAGAAATGTGGCTGAAAATTGTTGGATATTGGTGAGTGTTGATAGTTGTATATAGGTTGTGCGTTTCTTTGAATTGGAATAGTTATATTTTCAATCCGGATATTTTGTTTGGGAACAAACGATCGATCATTTATCTGTTGTCGACAATACAGTTTGCGTCTTCAATATTACTTGAGTTTTTAAACATTAAAACTCTGTGGCGGAATTCGACATAAAAACTGTTACTGCTGTTAATTCTGTTTGTTCAATTAAAGTATGTTTTGTACCACGACTTAATGTATTATCTGCTGCAATTTTTAGGCTTATACAAGTTTTTAATATTTTTATACGTTATATAAAATTTATCACATTTCTATTCATATAAAAGAAATTTAGTTCTTGTGCTAAAACTTGCTTATTTATTAAGCTCTTTTAATTTGAGGCCAAGATCTAGCATATAATCTTGGCATATATAGTAAAATATCACCTACTTCCCCAATTATTACTGAACATGTAGATGCAAAAACAAATTCTATTAGAGAATCATCTGAGGTGCCCTAATTAAATACTATGAAATTTAAACTTTCTTTTTAAAAAATCTTTTATGTGTTAACAGTAAGAATTACAGAATGAGAATGGTTCATACAATAATGATGAAAACCAATGAAGCTTCTTGGCCTGGGAATCTGCATCAGCAAATCGTAGTCGCTTTTTGAAATCGTCTGCTGGGAAATGTTATGTCAGCGGTTTGTGCTGGGAACGGTAACGGAGTTGATTTTTGAAGCATCGATATTGGTTTCTTCGATTTCTTGATTTTTGGGTTCTCCTTTTTTGCAGATGGTCCTGAAGTAGTTAGACAATGATTTTCTTTTCGATATCAATAGTCCGGCACAAATGACGATAACCGATATTGTGGAAGTACTAATCACTGCAGAAATATCGATTGACTTTCTATCTTCGATTGGTGATATCTTATTAGCCATGTCCTTTAGACGATATATCTCTTCGAAATTTATTTTGGTAAGATTCGATGTTTGATAAGTATTTCTTGTTCTTAAAATCGAAATTTGGATTTCTGGCAGTAAGAGTAGTTTTTTTTGCCTTATACGTATGTCGATTGTAAATGTCTTTGTTCTTACTTTGGCATATCTTTGGAATTGTAAGAAGGATAGGGTGGTCAATTTCGATGTATTGATCGGTTCTACATTTTGAAAATATTCTTTTACTGGTTGGACTTTTTGTATTGTGTTATTTGCTCGGAGATTGGCTCATCGATGTTTAGTTGGAAAATTTGGCAATCATCTAATTGTCAACCTTCCATTAGTTGTAGAGTACAGTAGTTTTCATTACAGTAATACGTCTCTTCTAGGAAAGGACAGGTAACTCCTTTAAATTGTGGTCTTTCTTCTTGCGTGCTAGGTAAGGATATTTGAGAACTAATATCTTTTGACTTTGGATTACAGGAAAAAGATGATAGAGGATAAAGCTTTCGGGCCTAATTATAGGGACATGAATAGCAAATATTAGCCTTCTCTTTCAAAAGCTGACTTGGGTACCTGAGAACTGATAGTACGAGGGTGTCTTTAAAATTTGGTATTTCATTATTATTATACATGACTTTTAGTTATTTTAATATTTCTCGCATTTCTAATACTGACATTATAGAGTTATGCAACGTATTTAGTTTCGCAAACATAATCGCATCTTCTAAATTATCAATAAAATTTTGACTGTCTAAATTCATTTGGTAAATTATATTTTAAAGGCTAACGTATTCGATTATATGGTTAATTTGGCCTTCTGTCGTTTCCTTAAAGATTTTTAGGCTATGTTCTAATTTTTCTTGATTTGTTTGTGAAATGGAAATTGTTTCACTATAGTTGTTAATTAATTATTTAGATAGAGAAATTTGAGCATTTAACTCAGTTATAATGTTTTTTTGATTTTTAATTGCCCTATCACAGCTTTCGCCATCGTCGGAGTCTAAAGTACGGAATAACCATTTATTTGCTTTTCCTACAAGGTCTATAAGGCCTTTTTTATTTCTAATATGTGGGCGTAGATTCTCAAGTTTTTCTTGCGTTTTTTGTATTAGTTATTCTGTTCTTAAAATGGCATTTTCGGATTAACCTTGATAAGAAATTGGATTTGTTATGTTTGTTTTATTATAATTATTCTTAATTACTACAAAGTATTTTTCTATATTTCCTAATTGTAATATTATAGATTTTAAGTCTACGTAATGGATAAAAGTATGTTTATTAAATACATGTTCTGCCTCGCCCAACTGAATAGAGAGATTGGGATTTTTTTTAATTGATTGCTGAAGTCGAAGGAACATCAATAGCAGTATTGTGAATATCCCTTTTATTGTTGCCCTGAAAAGTTGTTTTTTTTTAATTGTAGGTTTCGTTACTATGTTTTTGTGGTAAGTACATTTGTCTGTTGTTACTTTAGTAAATGTCTGGTTTGGTATGTTACAGTTTTTAAATTTCGGACAGTCTTTATTTATAAGTTTAGTTCGTACATATACAGGGTGTGTCTCAGGGAGTTCTGGGGGGCCGTTACGATTCTCGTTTATTTTTGAAATTATTTTTTCTTTAGTTCTGGCGTGTACCTTTTGAATTTTATCATAGAGAATTTTCGCATTGTCTTTAGGATTTTGTACGTAATTTGAAACTATTATGTTATCGTTAAGATCGAAATGATTAATGTTATTTATATGTCCTTTCATTATTTCGAATGGTGTATATTTGGTAACGCTGCGGATAGAATTATTATAAGCTAAGATTACTTTTTTCATTAATTGAGCGAGACTGAAATTTTTGCTTTCTTCTTTTAAGCATCGGTAATGCTCTGTTAAAGTGGAGTGATATCTTTCCAGGGGAGTTGGAATCACTATTTTTTATTGTAGTGCAGCATAATTTAGTCTTCGAGTTCTATATTTTTAAATTTATTTCTACAATCTGTGATAATTTTTAGAGGAAGTCCAAGTCCAATTTAAGGCTACTTAAGTGGTACACTTGGCCTTATCGAGAAAAGGTGTTAATTATCGTCAAAACCGTTTCGTTGGATATTTTAAAAGTGTCCATGAGTATGTGTTTTAGGGGTTTTGTCCAAAGAGGTAATGACGAAAACTATAGCGAGTAACTCTTTTTCTATAGAGGAATAATTTATTTCTCCTGGGTTCAGGGTTCTAGATGCATAACAAATGGAAGGATCTTTTGTGACAAAATTGCGCCAATTGCGTATTGGGGATGCGTCTGTGGTGAGTTTCAGAAAGGGTTCAGAAAAATCTGGGTAGGCTAAAATTGGTTCAGAAATTAAAAGGTTTTTGCATTTTTGCATGTTAAAACAGTCAACAAATTCTTTAGTATGTTCGACCTTTTCTTACTTTTTTAAACATTGAGACATTGGTTTAGTAATTTTCGCAAATTGGGAATTTTTGAATAGCTACGATCTTTTTATTATTTGGTTTTATTTCCTCTGCCGTTACTATATGTTCACGAAATTCGATTTCTCTGGGCAAAAGTTCGCATTTATCAAGTTGAATTTTTAGGTTTGCTTCGCATGGTTTTGCAAAGACTAGTTTTAAATTTTAAATATGTTCTTGTAAGCCGGTACTGAATATTATTATATCGTCCATAAAGACCATACAAATTTTATTTAGTATTTATTTTAGGACTTCGTCCATAACGCGTTGGAAAGTAGAGAATGCGATTTTGAGTCCGAAAGGCATTCGGGGGTATTCATAATGCCCGTTATTAACGGTGAATGGGGTCTTTTCTATACAGCTTTCTTCCATTTCTACCTGATGAAATATGTTCGCTATGTCCAGGGTAGAAAAATATTGTGCCCTATTTAGTTTATCGAGTATATCCGGGATATTCGGGATCGGATAGCAATCGTCAATACTTGTTTCGTTCATTTTGCGGTAATCTTGGACAACATGCCATTTTTGTTGATCAACGGCGTCTATTTTTTTCAGGACGATCCAAATAGATGAAGACTAAGGACTACAAGAAGGTCTTATTATGCATTTATCGAGCATTTCATTAATTTGACGGTAGACCTCTTCCTTATGGACATTGGGATACCTATACGACTTTGTATGGATAGGAATATTATCTGTTGTCCTTATTTCAGGTTTGGTTTTTGAGGTTCGAGATAGCACATTTCCGGGTTTAAAAAAAATGTCTGAGAACTCTCTGCACAAACTGAAAATAGCAGCTGTTTTTTCGCTGTTCATGTGGTCTGTGCGAAGTGCATTTTCTAGGTCTAATTTTTGAAATCGGATTTTGATTATTTTTGAATAATCGATTAATTGAAAAATAATCGAAAAATAACCGATTAATCGAAAATAACTGATTAACCGTTTAATAAAGCCACATTTTTGTACTTTTATGCTCCCTTAATTTAAGTTTGTTATGCGAAAACTTAAATCAAGAACATTTTTTTTTATTAAAAGTTAGCTTTTTAATCTTTTAATTTAATTTTTTTTAATTCTTTTTGATGAGAACAATTAATGTATGCAATGGGGGCCTTCTCCTTGAATATTAGCGGATCAAATAATGGTTCTTCTGTTTTTCCATTATAAATATTGCGGAAATTGGAATACATTTCATACAAGATAGCGAATTTATTTTTACTCATATCTAGTATGAGATCATTATAAGGATACCTCTCAGAATTTAAGAATACTTTGATGTTCCTTAAGTCTATGTCATTAAATTCACTGATATTGCTCTTTTTCTTATTCCATTTTTCTTGTTGAAATGCAAGTATAACATGACGGGAGGTTTCAACTCGGGTTGAGGTTTTAACTGGCCAATTGTGTCTATTAGTTTTTAATAGTTCTGGATACTCAATTAATTCCCAACTTCTAAACGCTATTATTATATCAGTATTTTTGTCTATAATTTTTCTTAGTGATAGTTCTTGAGGAATTCCTACTGATATATGAGGTATATTCCATGTAAGTTTGTTAAGAGTAATTTTTGGATTTTCCTTGTCATCTGTGGTTGAAATGGCATTGTTATCGGTATTATCCCTAACAAGTATGAGCTCTTGTTTCGAATTTAGTATTACTTTTTTACAGTCTTCGAAGAATCCATTAAAGTTTTAAAGGGTATGCAAACATTAAAAATCCTGTTTTTTCATCGACGATAGATACAGTTGTTGTCGTAGTCGCACCTGTTTGAAGAGTTTTAACAGAATGCCCATTTCGTAATTTAACTGACTTGTTTTCATTAAATGAAAGATAACCTTTTAGAGTTGATGTGATACTAACATTTCTAACCGAATCTATAGTAACACCATTTAATTGGTATCTTATTTCTTTAAAAAGAAAGGCAATTCCATTATTTATTAAACTCAACGTTTTAGAAACTACTTCGTCCTCTCTAGTTAACTTTCCTTTTATGTAAAGAAAACTCTCACGAGGAAGGGTGTATTTTTCAATTTCATGGACGGGAATTATTATCTCATCATTATTTCCTAATTTGGTGGGTAAATAAGGTTCATAAGAATGAATTTCCGAATGAGTGATGGAATTATCAATTAAAAGCTTTTCTGTAACATTAAGTATATTCATATTAAAAGTTTAAGTCCTAGAAACTCCAGAAACTTTTTATTTGCAGTTGTTAGCTCTTTAACGTTAACACGTCTACTAATGTTTTTCTTGACTAATTTATGCCTATTATATGTTTTTTGAACAATTTTATTTAAAATACTAAAATTTCTGTTGTATAATATAACTATTTTTAATCTAGTTTTTTAATGTGCAGTCTAAGTGTAACTGTTTCGTCCCAGAAATTCACTATTTCCCCGTTTTGATCTAATATTCTTACTGTAATTTTGTCTATCACTTTCACGGTTACAGGAAAATATATAATATTTTGTGGACTTATTTTAAATCCAGGAGAGACGCTTGGAAAAAATTGATGAATAATATGAACGGGTCTTCCGTTCAAGTAGGAACCTTCAGCAATACTGCAGTCAATACATAGTGAATTAACTTTTATAATTTCTGCAGGAACATCTGAACGTTTACTCTTTCCATCACCTCTGATAACCTGATCTTTGAATCTTAAAATTTTACTTATATTACCTTTTTTAAATGTGATATTTGTAGAAGACTTAATTACCGATTGTAGAGTATTTTTATTTGCAAGTAAATGAAACGAAATCCCTATTTTATCAAATTGTTCTATTAAATATTTATTAATATCTTGAATTTCATGGCTTCCGGGAGGGATTTCAATAAAATCGTTACCATCCTCATATAAAAATTTATTATTTTTTTCATCAATATTTGGAATAGCATTAAAATTTTCAAAATTAGTTAAACCTATAACATATATTGAGTCAACATCTAAATGAATTGGAGGGTTAAAATCCGCATCCAACGTTGCTCCTTGAGCAGAGAGCGCTAGTGTGAACGACATTCTAACGTATTGTCTTCTTAAATGATTCTAAGATTATCTATTGTGTGTTTTTATAAAGAAATGTTAAACAAAGTTGACCACAATTTGAAGAATTGTAAGACTGGTAAGAGATATGATATGATATATATAATTTTGTCCTTGCTGCCATCGCTAAAAAAATAGATTATAATCTCTAAAGGGGGTCTTAAATTGCCGAAACTATCAAAATAATTTATAATTTTATCATTTTTAATATAACCAGTTCAATGTGTACCTGCTCCATTACTATTATCTAAATTTATAATACCAGTTTCATATTTACTTTGGCATATTATTCCGTAAAAATACACCACGAAAATTTGGAATTTGTAATTTCTTGACATACTTTCTTAAATCAGCGTTAGTTAGTGGTTTGCGAAGCAGCATCTTTAACAGTTTTTTTGTTTTAAATATAATCCACACATTTGTTTATATGAACGCAAAAATAAATCTTTTCCAATAGATAATTGCTCCATAACTTTATTATGTCTTTTTTGTTCTTGAAGTTTATTTTTAGCGCTCCTCGCCGAATTAACGGCTGAAGCAAGTCCAGCAGCACCACCACTAAGTGCTCCTAAAGCAGATAATCCTGCAAAAAGAGGGATTAATGGTAAAACTCCGCCGGATTTTGGATTTTTTTTCCGATTATTCTTTTAGCTTTTTGAACTGCAGACTGAAAAGAAATTTTTTTGATTGAACCTTTTTTCCTTTTTTTTAACTTTATTCCTCTTCCTATTCGTAACCCCGTTCCCAATCTTGATTTAGCTTTCATAATTCCAGTTATTCCTAAAGCAACAATCTTTTCACCGATTGGTGCCTCAGGTAACTTGAATCTTTCAAATGCCCTTGATGCCAATATCTGATCCGCTTCATTGCGATGTTTTAAATCAGAAAATGTTAGTGTAAGCAATATCGTGTTGTTTGCAAGCTTCGTCTAAAGGATTTTTGCTCTTATCTCCTCTAACAAGCCGTTTACCTAGTTTGGTTCCTGGACCACAATAATTGTATGATGGAATGTGTAATTCGAATGGTAACTTGTTAATTAAAGTGTTTAACGAACCACCTCTCGTCATGAGCTTTGACCTCCTAATATGTTTACATCTACTTCGTCTTCCCATTTTATATATAGGGCAGTCCAACAATCTGTCATGTCCTACGACAGCATAGGTTGACAATCTAGAGTTTGTTTAAAAATTACACCTAATTGTGCAACTTGACCAATGATAAAATAGTAAACTTTTGTCTTAAATGTAATTGCCAATTAGGCAGTCCAAAAAAACAGCTTCTTGTTCTACGACAGCTATTTGACCAATTTATTGTGGGATCAAACCAGTATTTAAGCCTCATTGGCTAAATCAGCTTGTTTGTCCTACGACAACCCAAAAATGACATGACAGTGACAGATCGTTGGAGTGCCTAATATTGAAGCTTAATTGAGGTTATATATTTAAATGAAAAACCTGAAGATATTTCTCAGATACACATCGATTTTCCTAAAATGTGGTTAGAAAAACAATCTTTCTCGTTGCCAGTCAAAAATCATGATGTCAACTTAAATAATTTTAAAAAGCATTGAAAGTTATTTGAAAGGGTGTTCGAAAAGAGCTTTAATTGTAGGACCTTCTGGTTCAGGAAAAACCAATGTGGTTGTCGCTCTTTTAATATCAGAAAATGGTTTACGTTTTGAGAATGTATATATTTTTTCAAAATCCTTGTACCAAACGAAATATGTGTTTTTAAGAAACGTAATGGAGACTATAAAAAGAAATAGAATATTTTGAGTCGACAAACGAAGAAGACATTGTGTCATCTGCCGAGGTAAAACCCAACTCTGTAATAATTTTTGATGATATTGTTTGCTGTAATCAAAGTATTATGCGAGATTACTTTTCCTTTGGACGACATAAAAACACCAATTGCTTTTATTTGTGTCAAACTTATTCTTCAATTCCAAAACAACTAATTAGAGATAATGCAAATTTATTAATTTTATTTAGACAAGATGGTACGAATTTAAAACATGTTTATGATGATCATGTCACCTCAGATATGTCATTCGAAATTTTTAAAAAATTGTGTTTAATGTGTTGGAAATCTAACTATGATTTTTTGGTTATTGATAAGGATTGCTGTTTAAAATTTGGGAGATATCGAAAAGGATTTGACAGTTTTATACATTTTTAAAACATATATAATATCTAACCTTTACAATCGACTTTAGTTTATGACTCGTCATATTTTAGTCAACATGAATGAAAGTTGCAAAGGAACTGGTAGAAGCTCGAAAAGCTGTTAAACGAAAATATCAAGCATTAAAATCAGATTTAGCAGAGAGTAAAGTTCGACAAGAAAAAGAATTAAAACCAATAACTGAACCTTTGCAAAAATTAATCAAAACAATAAAAACCGAACCCTTGGTAAAACGAGAATTTACTTCTCCATCACTTTTTTTAACTCCAGAAACCGGCAAACGTTTTTCAACTACAAAAAAAAACCAGGAAGAAGACAAACGAATATTTATAATAAATATCTTCCTCATGATATTCCATCATTTCTACAAGATGAAGACATTTTACAAAATTATAATGTAGATGTGTTCTTAGATGAACCAACTGGTACCAAACCCATTCGTCCATCCGAATCATCTTTTATTGAACCCACGGTCGCAGATATAAGACAGGAAATGCTTGAATTAACTAAAAGAGGTGACGTTTACGATACGTATCTCGATCACCCACTCGTAAGATCATTTGTTGATGACTCGATTAAGGGTAGTCGTGAACTAGATCATACGCATGGTTTTATTCACGACCCTTTACTGGAAAATGGAAAATCGGAGATTCTACTGTTAAGTTTAAAGATGAAAACTTAAAACTTAAAGATCTAATTTATATGGGAACTACTGGGTTGCACGAACTACTTTTTTAAAGATCCTAAAGGTTACAAACCTGATGATGCTTACAAAAGAAATTATGACCCCAAAGAGCAAGTTCAAGGAACCACAGATCCGCAATACATAACAATAATTAAACCATATTTAATAGAAAAAAACATTATTAAACCTACAAGATCTTCTGCATCTAGCATTTCAAGTATCTCTAGTCTCAGTACTTTAAGCAAGTTAAGACCTCCTCAGAGACCACGATCGTCGTCATCAAGAAAAGGTGGAGTAATGTTAAACTTATCTAACAAAAAAATTGACTACATTTATTTCGACAATATTAATGAAATAGTTGAAAGATTGAAACTACTTGTATCATCGCAAATGGCGGGTCATACAGGTCATCAAAATGAAATTGTGTCAATTTAAAAAGAACTTAGGGAGGCAAAAGTAATTAAATAAAAACACTGTATTGCAACAAAATATTTTTTCCTCGTAGGAGTTTCATGCCAATATGTCGATTGGCAAATGTGTGATAGAGATATAAATAAATTAAATATAAATGCTTCTTCTCAAATTTTAAACGTTGTCAACATCGCCAAAACAAATTTGTTTTATAACATTGTTATGTCCTTTATTGGAACCTATGATGCCTCTAAAAGAAGTTATCAACTACTTCAAGATGGAAGATTAATATATAAATTTCCATTTACTTCAAGTGAAATAATCAAAGTTGAGTACCCCAAAGATGCGGTTTTATTAAAAATAAACAATATTTCTATTCCATATGTAAAGCGAATATATATCAACCAGAATGATGCAATTAGTTTTCATCCTCAAGATAGTGTGACTATACCAACTTTTTATGGTGAATTACTAATAAAATATCCGATAATTATTGAAACTTCATCATTGTTCAATTTCAGTCATGAGCAATAGAATTAAAGAAGATGTTGTTAATGAACTTCATAGACCAAGCAGAAAAAATATAGACGAAGAAGGGTTATTGTAAAAGGAATAAATGATCTATGGCAAGGTGATTTAGTTGAAATGTTACCATACTGGAAATCAAATAAAGGATACAGATACATTCTTGTAGTTATCAATGTGTTTTCAAAATCTCTGTGGGTAGAACCAGTTAAATCAAAGTCTGCAAATGACGTAACTTTAGCGATGCAAAAAATATTACAGAAAGCAAAATATAAACCGAAAAATCTACAACTGATATGGGAAAATAGTTTTTTAATACAAATTTTAAAAATTTAATGGTTAAATTTAACACAAATCACTACAACACTTACTCAAATATAAAAGCTAGTATCGTGGAGAGAGTAAATAGAACCATAAAAACTCTAATGTGGAAAAAGTTTAATTTACGTGGAAATTATAAAATTAAATTATATAATATACATTTTACACGAAATTGTAAAAACCTATAATAATACAGTTCGTTCCACTACTGAAAAAAAAACATCTGAAATCAATAAAAACAATGAAAAAGAAGTTCTGACATCATCTTATACATATAAGGAAACAATTGATACTAGAAAACCAAAATTTAAAATTGGTGACTATGTTCGAATTAGCAAACAAAGAGAAGCTTTTACAAAAGGTTACACTCCTAATTGGTCAAATGAAATTTTTAAAATATATGAGTTTAAATTAACAAATCCTAGAACGTATTTAATTAAAGATGAAAACAATTTAGAAATTTAAGAAGCCTTTTATGAGGAGGAATTACAAAAGGTCAAATATAATGACGTGTACTTAGTTGAAAAAGTTTTAAGGCGAAAAGGAAATAAAGTTTTAGTAAAAATACTTATTTGTTTTATTTCAAATATTTATTTACGAGTAAATACATTAAATCTTTCCTTATAAATTATATTTCTATGATCTTTATCCAAAATATTGCTTATAATTTTTTCGTACTCCAAAATCCTATTCTCAAATCGCATCCTGTCTAAATAAAACTTATGATGTTCACATATTCGAGTATGCCTATATGCAAACTTCCACTTTACTAATAAATGAACTTTATTGTTAGCTTCATTAAAATGCACTGATTTCTTCATAATATTTTCTTTTTACGGTATTTTTCTTTAGCTTATTTTCCAATTCGCATGGATGCATTATTAAAATTTCCAACATTGTACTAACATTTTCACTGTTGGTGTTTTGGCTTGGATTAAGAACATTATATACATTCGTTAACAATTTACCTCCCTCGCTGAGATTCGAAATTTGATACATATTGAAGTACTTATCGAACTCCTGGTTTCTAAGTATTTTAAGCCTGTATTCAACAAGTTCTTGCAGTTCCCATAATTTATACATGGAATCACCTGCAAGGCAAACATAAACTCCGTCCACTTTTTGAATTCTTATAATAGGAGTAGAATTAATTTTTTCGAAATATAAAGTAATGTCACCAATAATAACCGGAAACGAGTCACTTCCCGGCGTATATAAATAATTTGTTATAACTCCCTGATATATCGCTAACTTCTCCAATATTTTTCATTAAAACTAATAAAAAATCCATTTTGACTTCCTATTTGAATTGTTGGTGAAAAATCATCTAATCGCAATCCAACACGAAGAAACTTTGAGGCACAATTGTTCAGATAATAAATTTTAAAATTAATAAGTTTTTCAGTTAATTTTTGGCAAACTTCACTTTCACTGTTCATTTTAAAAATTTAACGAATATACACTTGCTTGGGTAGTTTTACTGAACATTGTGGTTACTATATTTAAATACTTATTAAAACATCTCTCGGTTTTATATCAATTCCACCACTACTCTGCATTAGAACTCAAGGTTTTTTTAAAAATGTTTCATATACAGAGAACTTGAAAATAATAGTATTTTAATTTAATTTATATCGGTAATAAATACAGTTAATATTAAAAATACCAAGAAAATTATTATAATATATAACATGTATGACATGCCAAAATCGGAGTTTCTACTATGAAAATGAGTAGAATTATAATTAAATTCGCAAGAAGTGTTTTCTACACCACCACACACCAAGAAGAGAATGATTATAATACAAGAACAAGTAAATTTAAATACCTTTGCAAAAATTTTCAATAAAACAAAACACATTTTCCATTTTTACATTTCAAATAATGACTAATAACTATTTTTGGAAAACAAATAATTATAGAGAAAAATATTAGTATAGACAATTTTTATTAGCACACTTTAATAAATAAGCCACAAAATGGTAAAAATATAGAAAAAGAGAGATACATTAAATAATAAAATTAATTGTCATAAAATCCATTATTTACATTTTAAACATATAAAATCACTTTATAGCTAATACATTTCACTAATACTTTTTAATACGTACACAATAGTAAAAAATAAATAATTTAATGCTTCTGGAAAAATAAATAATTATTCTTAACACAAACAAGTCAATATACAAAACATCGTTTTATAGGTGCCTATTTTGTCATTAGTACATTTAAATACATATTTTTCTTGGTTTTTTCTACTTTTCCACAAAACATACAGCCAAGTCGCAAATTTTAAAATATTTATAATATATTATAATGTTCATCAATGGGATAGTCATCATATGTTCACTCAAATATCTCTGCACCATAGTAAAAATATCTGCAATTATGATTATATGAAGTGTAGTAAAATTCTGCTCTTGCTAACACTTCAGGTTTCAATTTTCCGTTTCAATTTTTAAATAAGGAAAGTCGTTTTTCATAATTTCTATAGAAATTGTTGTAAATTTCAGAATCAAAGCTTTCTAAACACGTATTTACTTCAAGTACTAAAGCAGTTAAAGAAACAACTGAAAACTGACTACGAGTTCTTCTGATATTAAATATAACCTGTAACCTTGAAAATTAAAAACAAAAGGGAAAATTGAATTTACAAATTTGAAAGGTCTTCATGGTTCATTGACCATTCGTAAAAAGGAATATCCTGATGACCCCACGCAAGTGTGTCGAAGCTGTTAGGAATTTTAAATCTTTTATCATCAGAAGAACTTAAGGCCAATTTACTTACTAATTCGGTGTAAATTGTATGTAAATGAGATTTAAATAAATACATTGTACAGAAGATTTTTGAGTTATTTTCAACAAAATCTTTGTAATGAACAAAAACTAATTGTTTTTTAATACTACTGGTTTTAATCCTCTTGGCCTTCTTAAGACTATCACTCTCCGTTTTGACACAGTATGCTTTGGCTGAAGTGCCGTAAAATACTTTATGGGTTCATCAGCATATCTTTAAACTTTCCTACTACAGATTTGGTTATTGGCATTTCATGAATATTATTTAGTTTATAATTTGATGTGTCAAATTTTTCTATATTACGTTTTAAATCTTCATATACATTTTGCGTTTGTATTTCTAATATGAAAGAGTCTGTGTCAGTGTACAAAAGTTTAACGTTACCTTCATAAAGAGGGTTTAAAAAGTTATAAAAAAAATCGTACATTACAAATTTTGAAATATCTAAAATTGAAAATCCTACGTAAATTGGCTTATTATATTCTGCTAAAACTTTTTGCATTTGGATAGCAACCAAATTCTCAGAAAAAAAACAGTTAAATCTTTTTTGACCACTGTGTAACTAACCTTATGTCAATTCTTTTATCGACATTTTCCATAGTTTTTCCATATATACTGTTATTTGCTAATTTATAATTATTTTTATCAAATTCATTTTTAGACTCATTGCGTAGTTTTGTATTCAAGTCAATATACGGTTTTACCATGGTGACTGAGTAAACTCTAAAACTCTATGCACCCTAGTTAATTTCAATCCATGTTCAATGCACTGTTTTAAAAGTGTATAATGAATTACATATTTTACTTTATCTTTTAAATTTGGTATTAAATTGTGCAATTAGAATTGGGGGGTTTATAATTTTCAGGACAAAAAGGAAAGTCATTATGAGCATCATGTAAGTCCGTGGGATACTCCAAATTAACTTCAAGGACATAGCCTTTCTCAGAAGAGTGGGAAAGGTTTGTAATATCTAAATTGTCTATTTCTGATTTTGAAAGCCATATGAAATTTTTTTATGGAAGATATTGAGACATTGCGTATCCATAAAGATTGGTAGCATCGAGATACATAATAAAAAAAAATACCGATTTTCTGAAAGGAAATATATTTTTCTTTATTTTGTGCTATTACCGACAATTGTTCTTGACTGTGGCATATATTTTTTATAAATAAATGGGAATCGTAACTTTTTAAATTGTGAAATATGACTGAAATAAAATGTGGTTGCTCATAATTTAAGTTGCACAAGGAATGTGCAACTCCTCTATATTTTCCGATTAAATGGCAATGGTCTGCCACTTTTTCATTATCATTTGCAAATGGTTTGTTGCAAATGTGACACTCGCTTGAATACTGATAGCTCAATTTTTTTAGTTCAGTTAGTTTGTCCATTTTTCTTAAATTTCCTAAATACCTAATATATTAGTCATGAACCTATGAATTCTAGAAAATGTATGAACACTTGAGCACAATTAGGTCCTCTGTATAATTCTAGCTTTGAAACATTATCATCAAACGAACATTTTAAGTAACATGCAAATGAATAAGGGACATGTTCAATTTTTTTTACAGTGTAAGTTTTATTTAAACCTAACTCTACATTATCGGTGCTATCAACAGGTTTAAGTACACATTCAAAATCGGCATATATGACAAAAGGAACTTCCATTTGATTTTGAATATTTTCAAATTTAAGAATATATCCCGGTACGTTTTTCCCAAATCTGTCTTCTTTGTAATCTTTTGATGGCAAATTTATTCTTACAAAATCGCAGTCAAAAGTATTATGTCTGGTTAAATATTCTTCTGAACTAAAATACTGAAGACATCCATCACATAGATATTTTTTTCCATTATGTTTTGAAACTTGACTTGATATTAATCTACTTAAATCAGAAATATAACAGTAGTGAAAATTCCCATCATCATCACTAATTAATAATAAATTAATATGGTTTGGTTTTTTAGAGTTTGAATAATGTAGAGGACCTATTACTTCATAACTGAACCTAAAGTTTTTTCTAACTTTTTCCAAAGAATAAATATTAATAGATATATTGTTCTGTCTTTCAAATTTTTCTACGTCCTTTAAAGCTATAGGAAAGTCAATACCTGAAGTGTCCAAGATTGTTTCGAAGTGCGGATATGATTGGATTTCATATTCCAATCCAGTTGAAGGATACATTGCAGCTATCACACACCACGCCAAACAATAATGGTCCTGATTTCGAAGGTTAATAACAGCTCGCTTAAACTCGATTTCTTCCGGTAGTGGAATGTAGGAAGAAGAACGCAGTGGATTATATTTGTCCAAATTCATTTCTAGATGTAAAAGTTTGAAAATAATCCATCCTGCAACAAAAAAAAATGTATTAGAATATATTAGATTTTTTATGTTTTTAATAAAATATAAAATGGTTTTAAAATATTTAAAAAATTACCTGAATCTTTTTCTGCTAAATCATCAGCCTTTCGGTCTATTATTTAACACATTTCGTTGATGTTCGATATAATATCTGAGTGGTACAAATAACTTTAAAAGGAGTATTGAATGACTTGATTGCGTGAACTCCGTTACCGGGATTGAAGTAAATGCCAAATAATTCCATATTTAATTTTAAGCATGTATGTGTTTCAAGAAATTTTTCTATTAAGCTTCTAATTTTGTCTGATATATTATCGAAAAACAGTTACATATAAGGCTTCTGTTAAAATTCTGTATGATATGATTCTTTTATCAAAAGCAGATTTAATAATTTCTACTCCACTTTCTTCGGCACTCAAGGCTATGTTATTCTTATGTGTATTGGTTCGAAGGTGGCTACCCCATAGTGATGTTCTAATAGATTTCTTACAATGTTCACAATATTTGTTGCTTTCTAAAACAAGAGCATTCTCTAAATAACTTAAAATTATAATAAAAAATCACCAAGTTAATTCAAAATACGTTTACAGTGAAAAAATAAAAAAGTGCTGCAGTGACATAAAAATAGATGAATATTGACAGCAGTCACTGCAGTCAATATTTCATAGAAAATTTCACGCCTTAAAATGACTCTAAAACTGCAAATCGTAACTTAAATTGCAATCGTAATAGCATACTTATATTTAACAAAATGATTACCAATAAAATTTCGTCACTTTAACTGAAAACACTCTGTATTGAGTATAGACAAATTTTACAAGTTGAATATATAAAATAGAGTAATAGGAAATATGAGTTTTAAAAACAAAGTATTGCTTTGCGTTGCCAGGCGTAAAAAAAAATGTAGAATATACTATAAAAAATAAACTCTTACCTTCTTTCTTTTTCAATCTTTGCTCCGATCAATTTTCCAAAACTTCTAGTTGTTGTTTGCCCCTTGCTGATACTTTTACACAATTATTTTTTGTGACGAATTAAATTGTCTCTTCTAGTAAAAAAATTGTTACAGTTTAAACATTTAAGATTCATTTTGGGCTGAGGTAAAAAAAAATGTGCCTTAACTACTTCTCTTCTTGGGAAGCAGTCATTAAGTTTCTTACGTACTGAGTTAAAACTGTAGGAACAAAACTTAAATAGGATTTTAAAAAAGGTTATAGGGGAGAAGGCAATAAAAAAAATGTGTGAATATTTTGTAATCCATAGAATCTGCCCACCCATCAAATAGACATTTAATTCTATTCCAAATTTCCTCTTGTTCCTTCTCGATGGAATTAATTTTTAACTGGGAGTCAAACAAGTTGCTTAAACAAAAGCCAAAAGATTTTAATTTTGACAAAGTAATCCGTGATTCCCTACTTTTAGTTTTTTTTTGAATGCCAAAATGATTTTTTTAACGCATCGTTTGTCTGTTTGCGTCGAATTTGTCCTATGAAAATAAAATTGCTCAGGTGTTTTTGGTTTTGGAGAAAATGTTTCTGGAGAATATAGTTCCAAATTTGTATTTTCATTAGGGGTAAATTCTGTTTGAGAAATATCACTATACTGGGACCCTTGGAGAAAAATTGGACTTCTCTGCCCGCAAGTGATATCACTATCAGAATCATATAAAACAGAAGTGGAATTCGGAGGTGAATTATTTTTGAAAATATCATTGTTTCGACCAACTGAGAAATCCGAACCAGAAGGTGACCTATTATCACAGAAACTGGGTTCTTTAGAACAATTGTTGTTAAAAGGGTCAACAGAAAATTTGGAATTTGAAACATTTTCAGTAACGTTTAAATACTGCAACTTGTTATTGCAAGGTATAGTATCAATATTAAAATGAAAATCTTCTGAAGTTAAACTGTCATGATTGTCGGCCGAAAATATACCTAAATAGTCTTTCGATTTTGTCATGCCTTCTAAATTTTGTAAGTGAACCTCTAAAGGTTCGTCGTCATTAAATTGTAATATATCTAAATCAGAATTAGTTTCTAAGAGATTCTCAATCGGTTCCTAGTTGCTTAATCCCTTAGTTACTAATTCTGGTTTAAATACAACGCCTGCTAAATTTGAATTAGAATTTTGAGAAGAGATATTGCATGATTTGTTTTTTGAAGACCTTTACCCAAATAATCTTTAAATTTAGACATGTCTTCTAAAATTTCGTCAGATGTTCGTCAATAGGATTAGAATTATTGTCCTCTAAAATATTAATTAACTTGCCTCTTTGCGCCCCTCCCCCCTCCTCCTCACTAATTAATAATCCCTTCCCCCTCACTCCCCTTTCCTACCCTCCTGAATGACTTTCGTTTCCCCTTTTTGCAAAATTTCTTAACTTGGTGTGGTATAAATTCATTTTAATTCCCACATTTTTTAAAATAATGATATATTTTAACCAACCGTTAACCAGAAAGTATATTAAAATGAATTGCGAAGAGCAAAACAATTTTTGGCATGGTAGACTCATTCGCATTGTTGGAAATAACATAAGAATAGTGCAGCAACCACCCCTGGAAGAACCTGTGGAACAGCCTTAGGGTAATCAAGAAGGGCGTCTTCAGGAGTGGCATCATGAACGAAGACGTCCTATTCGTTTGCTCAAACCTCGGAGGGTAGGCAGAAATTCTCCACCAAGATTTCCACCCCCGTTTCCACTAAAACCTGCGGGGCTAGAACCGGAGCAGGTGAACAAAGACGCCCTATCCATTTGCGGAGGCCTCAGTGGGTAGGCCGACATTCTCCTCCACGAACTCCACCGGAGCAAGTGGGTGAAATTTCTTCAACCACTGGACCTGAGATTCCTCTTATGAGTCAGGAAAATATATTCCAGTGTCCAATAATGGTGGCAGAAATTTCTCAGGGTGGTAAGTTAAGTAAAATATTAATCTTAAAAATTTGTATTATGATTTTTTAAAGAATTTTAAATTATTTTTGTGTCTTTCAGAACAATCGGACTATGACGAATAATGCTGCACTATACCCGTAGAAACTGAGCGTTTGAGTGTACTGTTTAGTGTATATAAAAACAGAAAAATTAGGAACAGTGTTAGTTAAATTATTAGAGTGCTTAGAGATAATAGAAAAAATAGTGAAAACGATTTTTTAGAGACAATTAAAAATTCAAAAAACACAAATCATTTTACGGAATCTGCATGTATCTAGTCAACCGTAAGTAATAATATTTTCGTCAAGTTTTGATTATTAATTGACTGCTTAAACAAAAATGAACACATTTTTTTTTATTTGCATATGTAATATTTGTGGCAATTTTACTTTGTTTATTTCACATACCTAACATGTTTATTGTATATAGGAACAAAAACATTTGGTAGAATTACATATTTAGAAAAATAGGAACAGTCTGTTAAATTATTAAAATGTTTAAAGGCAAGTGAAAAGAGTGAAAAAGAACTATTTTTAGAGACAATAAAATTAGAAGTAGTGTACAATACAATAATACAATGCACACGTCGTTTTAGTAAATTTATAGTCTCTTAAAGAAATTCGGAAAAGCAGATTTAAATGATCTAGTAATAGCGCTTTTAAAAATAATAGTGTTTATTAATAGCATTTTATATTGTGGTTTTCAACAATATTTCAGCAATTACTACATTACAGATAGACAAAATAACAAATCAGGCTTTTTTTTAATTTACATACATTGATGTGTTGATTTGTATTTGTATGTAGCTTAAAAAATATACGTGTCTTTTTAGTCACCTAATAAGCTCCACACTTATTAACTGGGAGTTGTTTTATTAAAGTGAATGTAATAATACCATAACAAGGCTATATAACACTAATTTAAAATTTTTTGAAAAATATAGCCTTAATAATATCCAAATGTTATAAATTTAGGTTACCTGTATTTTTACGAATGTCGGTATCTGGATTCTGACATAGGTATAAAAATAAATAAAAAACAAACTAACATTCTATATTTTATTTTGTATTAGCTGCAAGTGAATTTAAAGTTGTAGATGTAATGTTACAAGCATGTCTTAAATTGTACATCCTATTTTTACGGGCAATATTTTCATCCCCAAATAACTTTATTCTTCAAATATTTACCATGGAAACGATTGTTGGGACAATTGTAACCATGGAAAATATCCATCGAATAGAATTATACGGAGATCAAAATATCAACCCTTAGTATAATAGTTCCATAAACATATGAATAGTCCAGATTATAGGCAATACTTTTTAATGTTAACATTAAAATATAAATTACGTTTTTGGAACTTCGTCAACTTCTACTTGAATTATATTTACATTACAAAAAACATATATGTCTGGAAGTATCATCTGACACAATGATTTCGAACAAATTGCACATCTAATATCTAAGTCTGAATATCTAACACTTCGTTTATAAAGAGTGTTTATATGTTCGTGAGAACCATTTCCAAGAGACAATTGATGTATGTAATAACAAAAATAACATAATGTATTTTTTTTATGTCTAATACCGTACGAACTATCACATAACTTTGAACAATACGAAATATTTTATCTATGAAATGTTCACGAAAAATCGCTACTAACGCCTTTTTTGCCGTTGCATTTTCATCAGCTTGGTCAATTTCTAGATCTGAATCACCCGATTCAATGTCATTTGAAATAAAATTATTTACATCTTGAAGCTCCAAACGTTCTCCATCAGCAAGTCATAAATGTTCACCATTTCCAATACTTCATCCGGTACAATTTCGTTCCCATTAGCCATGTTTATAGAGTTAAAATGTTCTTAAAATAAACTTTCACTTCACTAAGATTCAAGTTTTTAATTTTCATAAGATAGCAATACTGCAAAGGAATGGTTTCAGAATTAAATAACAAAATTATAAAGCAATACTCTTTTCTACACAATGGACACGTTAAAAAACTGTCCACGGTCCGCTCGACTAAACAGTTAAGGCAACATTTATGATCACAAGAATTAGGTCTGCATCTTTCTTTATTTTTTAAAGGTATATAGCAAATAGGACACTCATTAAATTTCTTCCGTCACTTTACTTTCTTTTTTATTTCTTTTTAATTTTACTTGCTTTAAAACTCTTCGAGAGCCTCTTTTTCTTTTAGACATTTGACAAGTTTCAGAAATGTTTGTTACTTTACATTTACAACTTTAAATTGAAGCAGCAAAATCGTATTTACCCCTTTTAAGCTTTAACTTTAAGAGGGGAGTCTTTCGAAGTAATACTATATTATTGGGCATAGCTTAAAGAAATAACCTTCGGCGACAAGGCTAAGTTAATGAACTCGATTAAATAGTTTTCAATATTAGAAAGGAGGAGGAATAGATATAATTTGAAAATGACAGGGAGGAGGAGGCGCTTCTCTCCTTAAATAACTACTAATACTGTATTTTTTTCTCCGTTTCCGATCCTCCTGTGCAGCTCACTGTAGGTTCACTTGGATAGCGCCATAGGGTTGAAACCACTCGTAGTAATTTCTTCCGGCCAATTGACTACTTTGAAATTTAACCTTTATTTAAAAAAAATATTTTATTTCAAGCATATGTGTTAATAGTAAGAATTACAGAATGAGAATGGTTTATACAATAATGATGAAAACGAATGAAGCTTCTGGGCTTGGGAATTTGCATCAGCAAAACGTCGTCGATTCTTGAAATCATCTGTCTGGGAAATGTTATATCAGCGGTTTGTCCTGGGAACGGTTCATGTAACTCCCTCATAACTCGTAACTTATCTACACTAGCTATAAAAAATTGTTTGCTTCTACCGGTAAAATGTTTTAAGGTATGAGCAATTTATTTATATTCTTTATTCGGTTGTAGTTATATTGAAAATATCAGAAATTATATTTTCGATTGCAGAATCATTGCTATGACAAGGTGCTTGACCTATACGTCACATATCTCGTATTAAAGCTCATAAACTTGCGTCATACATTTACCCAAGGCGTAACAAAAAATCCGTGATTACAGCCTGAGGAATCATTCGATAGGGAAGATATAAAAATAGGTATTGCTTTGGTGGAATCAGTATACAAATTGAAAGCTTACAAACAGTTTACAAACTCTTCAAAATCGATTAAACATTTTCGAGTGGGGTATTATGTATTACACTATATTAGAGTTCGTCGAGCTTAGATGACCAAAAGTTTATAAAATTTCCTTTATCGTATAGTAATCAACTGTCCTAAGCAATAACGTATAATGTGATCGAGATTTTCAGTTTGCCGTTTCTCCATAGTTGTTCCTCTGGTTAGTTTCTAATGACAATTAAACTGTAATTTAATTAATCCTAAAGCGCACTACTCACTATGCGGTCCAATGAGTCAGTGTGTTTCTTTAATGCGATTGATCAATTCATATGCATTAATCAGGGGCGTGCAGTCCATGGAACCAAGGGAAGCAGAGCTTCCCCAAAAAAAATTACAAAACATCTTCTAAAATGTAATTTTTGAAATAGTTTATATTTAAAATGCTAAAATATTAGCTATGAAAGGCTATCCGTGTGTTGTGTGATACGTATGTCGTGTCGTGCATGGTACGATATGGAAGACAATAATACGGACGTGGATATGCAAATACCGTCAACTTTGACTGTCGGTAATAACGTTGAAAATGTTGGAGAATTTAGTAAGAAGAGTGTGTGTGAATGTGTGGTATGTGTCTTAATAATAAAGGGATTTTCAACATTAAACTTCGCTGATAAGCTTCAAATAATTTCCAAAGGAAGGGCAAAACCGCCTATGAAAAATTTGACCACAAAAATGAAAAACTGTATTAGACATTTTTATCCGGAAAAACAATACGAACAATTTAAATAGCTAATAGCGTGTGAAAATATAAGTAAATTATTTTGTTGGCCATGTTTACTTTTTGAAAATGAAAAAGGTCTCTGGAATAAAACTGGTTTTTCCGATTTAGACAATTTCCACAAAGCTGTAAAAAGACATATTATGTCTAAAGCGCATTTGCAGGTAGTCGTAAAAGAAACCAGAATTGAACACGCCCTTAATAAACAGTTGGAAATTAATCACCGCCAACACAATGAACTAGTCGATAAAAATAGGCAAATATTAAGAAGACTTATCGATGTTGTTTGTGTTCTCGGACAACACGAATTGGGATTTAGAGGTCAGGACGAAACAAGGGTTTCTTCAAATAGAGGAAATTTTCAAGATTTACTTAGTTTAATGGCTAAATATGATGATTGCTTAAAAAATCATTTAGAGCAGTCTAGCGTTTTTCGCGGAACGTCGAATCGAATCCAGAATGATGGAGAGAAAAAATTAGTTTCTCAAAGCTATGATGGAGCTGCAGTGATGGCAGGACAATTAGGGGGTCTGCATGCTAAAGTTCGAGAAACTTTCCCAAGTGCTGTGTTTGTCCAGTGTTTTGCTCATAAATTAAATTTAGTTTTATCGCAGTCCATCAATCACACATCAGTGTAAAGTATTTTTCGTTACTTTAAGTGGCATAGCTGCTTTTTTTTCCAAGTCAACAAAACGTACACAAGCTTTGGACTCCATTATCCACAAACGATTGCCCAAAGTAGCTCCTACTAGGTGGAACTATAAAGGAAGACTTGTGTTAACAGTATCGGAAAATCGTGAATCACTGGTTGAACTATTTGAGAATATAATAGAAAAAAATGAAACGTGGGATTCAAAGGCAATAACTAGTTCGAGGGGGTTTTTGGACTGTTTGAAACGAGATTTTAATTTTAATTATTTGTTGAACATATTTTCAGAAATATTCTCGGACAATGTTTTTATATATATTACAAACTAAAACAAATGATATTGTTTTTTGCCTAAAAAAAAGTGGATGATTTTAAGTCCATGTTAAGCCAAAAAAGAGACGACTTTGACCTATTTTGGGAGAAAACGATGACGTTAAATGTAGAGCTACAAGCCAAGCGTCTTCGAACAGACAAGGTGGGAGATCTTCAAACATCATACAGACGCCTCTTCTATAAAATAATCAATCAAATTTAACAACAAATAAACTATAGATTTAACGGTTTAAATGATTTTAAATTCCTCGAGCTCTGCAATTTTGATACATTTAAAGGAAAAACTTTTCCAGAAGATGCGCTTAAATCTCTTCTTCTTTATTATGGCCATTTCTTCGACCGAGTGTTACTGAGATCTGAACTAAAAGTGATTTACGAAAGTGATAACATTAGCGCAAAAAATAACGCTAAGGAACTAATGTAATTTTTAAAAGACAAGGAGCTGGAAGATGCCAGCGAAGGGTCGAAATTGTGTGAATTAATATTGACAATACCTGCCACAAGTTCATCAGTAGAACGCAATTTTTCAACACTTAAACTTATAAAAACTTTCGTGAGAAATTCAACAGGGCAGGAGAGACTTTCGCAAAATAAAACTTCTCCAAAATATATCGGAGCATCGACGTTTTTATGATGACGTCATTGACGAATTTGCAAAAAATGATCGAAGAATCGAATTACATATAAATAGGTAAGTTTTTAACAATTACTTCCCTTTCTTAAAATTTCACCGCACGCCCCTGTATTAATGCATTTTGTGTTTAACAAGAGTAATAAAATGTTGAAAAAACTAATTTAAGTTTAAGAATATTAAACATATGTAGTATCAAAAACAGATTATAATATTGTTGAGTCATCTAGTAATACAGAAAGGAAAAGAACGAGAATATCATATTACTGCTTGCCTTCAATCCAGAGGAGATATCTGCTGATTAAATATATGACGAAATATCTGGAGGGATTTGAGTCTAAAATCTGTACAGTAGTTAGTTTGGTCATGCATTGGTCACTGTCAAGCTCTCGACTTCTATTAACATTTAAGTTTGTTATTTTGGTTCTGCCCTTTTCCTAAATAATTTAACAAATATTTATATAGACAGTTCATCAGATACAAGTAAATTAATTACATAACTGTTCCTAGTCCACTGATCGATATGGTAAGTCTAGTTGGAGATAAGTCGAATGTTAGCGACTTAAATATTGGGGAATTTGATTTATGACCCTACTAGAATGTATAAAAAAGTGTGTGTTCATATCATTTTACCCACCCAAGTTTAGTCTATTGTTATCGGCATAGCGATAAATCAGAGTATAATTAATTTGTGTGGTGATCACTGTATATGTTTTTAAATTGAAAGAATTTTTCTAATTGTTATATCGACTATAAGTTAGTTTAAAATATGGACGCTGTTGTTAAAGATGCATAACTTACTATTATATTATTTGTTTAAACTTGGTAGACATTGTTTATTCATTTCTTGGATTAATTAAAAATTTAGACATTTTGAAATATTTTAGTAGCCCTATAAAAATATTTGCATTACTATCCGTTTTTATTTAATGGTTTTATTGGCGTATTATTAAAGTAATTATTCTTTAATTATTTAGGTCATATTCAGCCTTATCATTTTTTTAAATTTAAAAGCTGCATTATGTTCCACTTTACAGTTGGTATTATTCATTACATCTCATAGGAAAGACAGACGTTTGTCAAGTCATGGAACTTTTAAAAGATAATTGAAAGGAATATTTCGAGGAATATCAAGAAATTGAAGACGATGCAGATGACAAAAAACTGTTTCTGACAACCCCGAGTTAGGTCCAGAAGACGATATTTTTTAAAATTTTAATTTTTGACTTTATATAATTTACAAGAACAAATAATATTTTGCACTTGTGGTATTTTCGTCCAGCTAGATTGGTCAAATTGATACGGTGGCACCCAAAATTATTTAGTTTGGTTTGGGGTTGCCAAAAGCGTCTACTTGTTTAGAAATACAATACAAAAATTATGCTAATGCTAATCACAGACTGGAAAATCTGGGCTTGTGCGAGACCAACGGGTATTGTGCGAAGAGAAAATCTCTCAATGGATCCCAAATATATGGAATACAATACAAAGTGGGAATTTATTTAGGGGTTAATTAATTTGACAATGGATGTGTCGTATATTCAAAGTACTATCTGTCTTTGGTAGTATATATTTTTTAGTAAGTTCAAAAACTATAGGCACACAAAATAATTACTATAATAAGCTACCCATCACAAGCATTAGAGGACTCTACTCTCGGTTTACTGAATGTTTTATCATTATTGAAAATGAAAACAAAATAATTTAACAAACAGAAAATAGGTAATTGAATATGACGAAAATTTACCTTTCGGTTAAAAACAATCATCGAAATGCCTTAAGTAATAATTTCCCCCGGATTGAAACGAAAAAAAAAAGACTTGAGTTTTAAATATACATATGTATGGATGATTGATGATAATCCGGGTGAATTATGTGGGTATAGTTGCTAGTATATTTACATTTTACCTGTATAGATAAATGTAAAGTGTATTAGTGCTTTGTTAAAAATTTCTCAGAAAAGCATTGAAAAATATGTGCAAAGAAGAAATAGATTTAAATTTGAATATATGAGGGTAATGAACCGTTACTTTCGAATAATAAATTTAAGCGAATACGAGAACTTTGATGAATGTTTTACGGATGGTATCTCATTGCGAATAAAAGAGCTAAAGGAACTCGAAAATGCCACTTTATGTACAATGTATATTTGAAACTTAAATAGGAAAACATAAGAGCAATAAGCATTTCCTTAAAGTTATTTAACTTAATATTTTTTTGTTAAGATCAGGTAGGTTAGATTGATTTAAAATTTTCATTTAGTAGAAATTATATTAAATCGGAAAATTCAGTTTACCACAAATTCTTTTAAAACCGAATTATCATTCTAAGCGCATTCATGGGTATACCAAGTCTCTACTAAACATGAAATATTTAATTTTTACCGATTTTGTTTAATAAGGGTTGTACAGTAGATTAACTTTTATATTCTACTGAAACAGTTTAAAATCTTTTTTAATAAAAATTAATGCTGGTTCGGCATTTATTTAGAGTCTATCTTTAAGTTTAAAAATAAGAGATGGCAATCTCAGAAAATTGTCAAAGCATTTTCCATGAAATTTCCATTTTCCTAAAATGTCCACAGGTACGGTCATAGGAAAAAATATTTTTAACAGATTGTAACTTTATAATCTAATAAATATGATTTGTTTGCAAATTGAATCTATAAAACATAAACACACTTCATCCCAGCGTTGAGTCACTTGGTACATATATGTACAAAATTCAGTACCTTTGACTAAGCTTTAAAACTAATTAACTAAAAATTTTTTCGTTACAAATTCCTTTTTAAAGATATATCCATAGAACATACTAACAAAGTGCCGGTATCCTTCACATAGATCGGATACTCAATGCATTCACCACTCTTGATCATTCGTGTCGCCGTCTGCAGAGTGGCCGAGAGCGCGAGTAGGTCTAATTGCTCAGAAATATTTGTATGCGTAACTCAATCCGGAGGTACTCTCGATGGATTCTTACTATACGCAATAAAATGAAAAGTTTGGATCCATTGGATGGATCGTCTATGAGGAGTATTACCTGCGTTTGATACTGTATTAGCTTCTTTGAACATAAAACACTTTATTTTCAGTCTCGCTTTTTTTACTAAATTAAGATATATACTATATTAAATATATCTTTTAAAATATTACTTTTCATATCAGGCAGTGTCCCATAACATTTATTAAATTTCCCATAATATACACTTACTTCACAGTTTAAACAGATAATCTGAGGAAAATTTTACGATCTCAATATACATATTATTAGATTTCTGTCCAATTCTATACCATCCCCTATAAAAGTGTTTTCTCAAGCGTAAAAATGGATGCTTCTATCGGAATATTACCACCTTGATACTCCGTTCAAAAATTGTAAAGGAAATCTACTTGAAATTTGAGCTGTTTTTGCAGATTTACGTCTTCGACTATAAAACCGCAATTTATTGACTTATTTTTAACTTTCATCTTTCTGAAAGTTCAGAATATTTAATGAGTGAACGAAAAATTAAAAACTAAGACCTTATTTTATTATGTAAAGTGTAAAAATAAATACTATTGTTTACTAACACTTTCACTTTACATATTTAAAAGAACGTGAGAGGTTTCGCTACACAGTAGCTTGTTCGGACGTTAGATCTTGAATTCGAGATCTGCTGATGCCAGTTATCTAGGCAAAACGTGCTTACTGGAGATGACCGTCTTAACCTTTTTTGAAACACTGCAATCACCCACTACTATAAAAATACTTTTCTTTTTTTCTGGTAGATAGAACTTGTCCAGATCTTGCAAACCGATTCTATTAAATATGCCTGTAAAAAAATTAAAACCAAAAGGAGGAAAATATTTTTGGGTTAAAATTAAGGAAATTTTCAGTCTTTTTTTTTGTCACATGTCTCGCTTAATAATTTTTCGGTCTTATTTGATAAGATGATTTCGAAAGATCTCGACGAGTGTTACAGAAAAGAAAAAAAGAAATTTACTTCTCAAGTAGGTCAATCGCATTTCTTTGATGTTATGTAAAATTGCTGTTCTTCATGAAACAGTCTAAAAAAAGAACATGTTTAGTCCAAAAGAAGTAGTTATAAAATTAATGGCGGTCAATGCATGTCTTATGGAGCCGATGTCTAAAGTAAATCCTATAAGAAATATATTGTACTGTAGGCATCGGTGTTTAAGAACAAACTTTTGACTACTGCAGTCAATGTGTGAAATATATCAAATATGATGCGTTGATGCCTGAAAATATATTCTAAAAAATATAAACTCAATTCATCCCAGCGTTGAGTCACTTGGTACATATATGTACAAAATTTAGTAGCTTTAACTAAGCTTTAAAACTAATTAATTAAAAGTTGTTTCGTTACAAATTTCCAAAGATATGTCCATAAAACATACTAACAAAGCACCGGTCTACTCCACATAGATGAACCATCAGATGCTCAATGCATTCACCACTGTTGTTGTTGTTGCCGAGAGTGCGAGTTAGCACTAATTTTTAAAACATATTTGTATGCGTAACTCAATCCGGAGATACTCTCGATGGATCACTACTATACACAATACAATGCAAAGTTAGGATACATTTAGGGCATGTTTTATATAACATTAGATGGATCGTCAGTGAGGAGTATTACCTGTATTTGATACTACATTAGAGTCTTTGAACATAAAACAATGTATTTTCAGTCTCGTGTTTTATACTAAATTAAGATACACAGGGTGTTTCGGGAGGAAAGAGATATATTCTAAGGACGTGTTTGGGAGGTTAACAAAATTAAAAAACAATAGTCATAGGTCGCCAAACGCTTTGTTTTCGAAATACAGGGTGTTAAAGAAAATGAAAAAAAAATCGGTTTTTATTTAATATTTCGGAAACGATTTTAGATCCTTTGAATTTGGTTTGCGTTATAATGACGTAAAGGGGCATGATTTTGAACAAAATTTTTTTTTATTAAATGGGGTAATTTCTCAGGGAAAATATCGGACGCCAATGCTTCTCTTCAGAACTAATAATTTTTTCTTAATTGGTATTCTATTCTAAAGAAAAAACGTCTGTTTATTCGTCTGATATACCGTTTTCAAGTAATAACTAAAATACTACTTTAATACATTCATGTCCTTATTTTGATTGTTTCAAATGGTTTTTAACAAGTTGACGTTGAAACTTCAACTTGTTAAAAACCAGATTGATTTGACATACTTAGTGGTACTTTGTTATATATATATATATATATATATATATATATATATATATATATATATGTGGGCAAAAAAAAAATTTCCACCTTTTTCTTTTCTCGATAGCTTTCTAATAAATCACTATTTTTTTGCCAAATTTGGAGAAAATATTCACAGTTGTATGGTCCTTTAATTACATGTTTAAAATAAATTACCTTTAATTATATTATTAGACAGGGCGATTTAAAAGAAAAAAATTTTTTTAGGCGATTCGCAAAAATGTATTTTTTGTTTTTTAGCATAACTGCTATTCCCGTCTTAAAGCCCCATATTTCCACAACAAAAAACCCCTTTTGCAATTTTTCATTATTTCAATTGGTTTTTGCTTTTTTGTCTGTTAACTAACAGTGTGAACCCTACCCACGTTTTACCTTATTTTCAAAGCCTGCTTTTGTGTATCGCATAGACACTATTAAAAATTTGCCAATGAAACAAAAACCGGTTAAAATATTGAAAATTGCAAAAGAGGTTTCCTGTTATATGGTGTTTTAAGACGTTAGTAGCAGTTAAGCCTAAAAACAAAGACCAAAGTTTTGCGAATCGTTTAAAAAATTGCTTCATTTAAATTACCCTGTATAATAACATAATTGTTAATTCAGTTTGAATACATCTTTGTAGAACCACATTTTTCTTATTTGAATAATTTTTCAACCTGTCATTATTGAAGAAAGTATTCACATGTGTGTAGGTTTTAAGATGATGCGTTTGAAACGAATGAGACTGGATTACCATCCGCTGGGTATTTACCCGATTTGATATTTTACGTAAAAACGCCAATAGTTGATATCTGCTCTTATTATTATCAATGTATAACGTTTGAAGATATTAAAATGTATTAATTAATTTATCAATAGATAAATAAATATATAAGAACAATTGTTTTTATTTAAACCCTATATAGCAATTGTTTGTAAAAAGACCTTTTAAATGTACACATTCACCACCAAATTATGAAGAAACCTGTTAAATAAGAGACATCCTGTAGAAATTTTAAGATATGTTATTTTGTATATTAGGACAAATACATAAAAAATCAAAACTAAATCAATTCTTTTCCCAAAGGAATCACGTTAAAATAATTTTTTACTCGGTCAGCCAAAAATAACATTTACTTTTTTAACAGAAAAATCTAAAAAAAAATAAGTCTTCTAACAGTCACTTTAATTGGCTCCGTAATAAAACAGCTAACGAAATAACCATGTAATGAAATATAAATACCCGGGTTCTGAGCATTTATCTCGATCATGCTCAGAAGTTAAATGCTTGTGACCACCATGTTTTATAAACTTCAAGGCACTTTTTATCACCATTTTATAATCCTTGGAGCATGAAAATTTCAGTGGACCTAGTAAAAATCCCCTTACCTTTATATAAATTATAAATATCAATGTTTTGGGTATTTAACCGGGGCTTGGGGTAAATACTCGGGTAATTCCCATTTTTTATTGTGTATTTACCAGGCCCCTCGCCCGGCTCACATCATTAGATATACAGGGCTTTTTTTTAAGGCATTCTTAAAATATATCTTTTGTTTTTAAAGATTATTATTACTGGCATGTTGAAGCCTCATATATACAGTAATTAAGAATCTCTTTGTACAGTTTCCAATATAGTTCATCCGTATATTAAAAAATAAATAAAATAAAAATATTTTACTCAGTATTTGTTTTATTGTCAGCTATTAACATCGCATAAACCACAGTGTATCCGTACACTTGACAGTTGATATCCTAATTTTTATCACAAGTAGGCTTTGGAAACTGCATTGTTAGTTTAGTCAGATTTATTTTAAAACATCAGATTTGTTTTAAAAATGTTGTCGGAAAACGATAAAATTTTAATAAAAGCAGTATGGCAAGAGAAACATTTTGGAGCTAAGAAGATAGTGCGGGAGTTTCCCAACAGAAACTGGTGCGCTAGAGCACTGTCTCGTTTGCGGAGTGAAATGAGATTAAATAATGGGGATTATGGGGGAAAGCAAGGAAGCGGAAGACCAAAATCTGCAAGAACGCATGGAAATATTGAAATCGTATGACGAAATATAAAAAGCCCCATAAATTTACCAGGTAGTAGCAAAAATCCAAGATTAATTGAGAAACAGTTTGGTATTAAAAGATCTTCAGTGAGACGGGTTATTAAATATGATCTTGGTCTAAAAGTATTCAAAAGAAAGTTTGTTCACCAGATATCAGCAGCATCCAAGCGTCGGAGACTTGACAGGTGCATTAGTTTAGAAAGAAGATTTAGAAGAAATGATAGTGTAAATAACATTTGGTTTATCGATGAAAAAATATTTTATCTGCGACCCCCCAAGAATACTCAGAATAATAGGGTATATGATGATGCAGGTGGCGTCATGGTATCACTTGGAGTATCCAAATTAGGTAAAACAAGCGTTATATTTATAAACCGCGGGGTAAAAATGGATTCAATGGTACACTGTCATGATATCCTTGAGGTTATGCTGCCAGAAATTGAAAATATCGATGACAATTACGTGTTCATACAAGATGGCGCCCCGTCACATCGTTCTGCATATACAGTTTATTTCTTAAATCAACAATGTCCATACATTATAAGTCCAAATCAGTGGCCTCCGAACAGCCTCGATTTAAACCCAGTAGATTATATAATTCGGGGAACGTTAGAAAGTGCTGTCTATAAAAACAAAAACTTGAAGAGCATTGATGATTTAAAACTCGAGATTTTACGTTGTTGGCAAAACTTCGACCAAACCATAATAAATAATTCGATTAATCAGTGAAAAAGAAGATTACAAAAGTGTATTCAAGTAGACGGAGGCCATATTGAGCAAATTTTTTCGTAATTATTATTGTTAAATTACGGCAACTATGTTAATATTTTTCTTGTTAATGCCTAAATAAATATGATTTTTAAAATTATTATTACTATTATTATTATGAGTTACCACTGATTTTGGTTCCCGTAATATATTTTTTTCCTTGTAAGAATTCTATTAATTGTTTTAAATTATTATCTTTTTCAGTATAAAATACACGATCTATCATCAAACATAAAAAAAATGCCGAGCCACTTAAAATTATTCCACTACAAAATTTGATCACTATGAAATACCTTACGCGAAATAAAACAGTGCTATTATATGAGAGTAGAAAGAAATGTTCAAGCTGAATTATGTCGTAGCATATTTGGTAAATATAATTGGTGAGCTGCCTAATCATAATATCGGTTAATATCGCAATTGAATGTTGATCAGTTTAGTCTTTCTTTCTCTCCCTTTTATGTGCTTTAATAATAAATAAAAATGTTTAATTCGACAGACTGAAGAATTAACTAGATTATTTAAATGCTTCGTTCCAATGTTCTGAATTTAGTCCATACGAAATGTTTAGATTGTGTGAAGATAAGAACATTTCCTCAATTAATAACGTTAGCAAATTTAATATTACCAATTACAGACTTACTCTGCGAAACGATCGTTTTCTTGCTTAAAAGTAATCCACACGTTTTGCTAAATACAAAGACGTTTCAAAAAAGTACCAACTATTTTACTAAAAAGAGACCTTTTACAGGGCATAAGCATACAACCAATTTTAATGATGTTAAATGAGTTTAAAAATATCAGCATTATTTTATTATTATTTATTTTCTTAATAATTTTGTGCATTGTTATTTTTAAGAGTGTTAGTCTTTTAAAAGCAGTTTTAACTTACTATAAATTAGATTTGTACTATTTATGGATGTGATATAAGCACTATTAAGAGGAAAATAATTTTAAGAACATACCGATTTATTATTGCCTACCCTGTTCCAAAAAGCACTGCACGCAAAAAAAATAATAATAAATGCAAGTCGAACGGCTCATAGTCAAATAAAAATTTAAATATTCAAACATGGGGATTTATAACTTTCATGTTCTTTTGGAGTGTTGAGTATATTTAATCTTAATGATAAATATATTACTTAAAGTGACTGTTGGATGACTTCTTGTTCTTTTTTTTAGTTTTTGTGTGTGTGTTAGGTTAGTAAGTTAGGTAAAAAAGAACGTTTAATTTAATTTTAGTAAAAAATTATTTCAACGTGATTCTTTTCGGAAAAAAATTGATTCAGTTTTGATTTTTTATGTGTTTGTCCTATTATTTAAAATTACATATTTTAAAATTTCTATGGAATGTTTCTTATTTAACCAGTATCTTCATAATTTGGTGGTGCGGGTGTACTTTTACAAGGCCTTTTTACTAACAATTGCTAAATACGATTTAAATCAAAAAAATTGTTCTTATATATTTATTTATTTATTGATAAATCAATTAATACATTTCAATATCTTCAAACGTTATACATTGATAAACCTGTGAATACTTTCTCCAAATTCATGAAAATATAATGGCAGGTTGAAAAAAGTATTCAAATAAGAAAAATGTGGTTCTACAAAGATGTATTCACATTAAATTCCGTTCAATTATGTCATTTTACAGGGCAATTTAAAAGCCATTTTTTAAACGATTCGCAAAAGTTTGGTCTTTGTTTTTAGACTTAACTGCTACTAACGTCTTAAAATACCGTATAACAGAAAACCCCTTTTGCAATTTTCAATATTTTAACCGGTTTTTGTTTCATTGCCAAATTTTTAATAGTGCCTATGCGATACACATCACAATTTGTCACGAGCAGGCTTTGGAAAAAAGGTAATTTTTGCCACGTGTATAGGGTTCACGCTGTTAGTTAACAGACAAAAAAGCAATAACCAATTGAAATACTAAAAAACTGCAAAAGGGGTTTTTAGTTGTGGAAATATGGGGCTTTAAGACGAGAATAGCAGTTATGTTAAAAAATAAAAAATATTTGCGCATCGTTTACAAATTTTTAGTCGCCCTGTATAATAATATATTTGAAGTTAATTTTTTTTTGAACATATAATTAAAGAACCCATAAAACTGTGAATATTTTCTCCAAATTTCGCCAAAAATATTAATTTATAAGAAAGCTATCGAGAAAAGAAAAAGGGGGACATATTTTTTGGCCCCACAGTGTATATATTAACTCTAAGGGGCTAAACAAGCATTTTAGTAACAAATTGGTTATTAATTCATTAGTATCATAAAATGCCAAACAGAATATGCCGACATTATATTATTATTGTTATTGCAATGGTACCTCAGCAAGGGCAGTTGATGAATATGAACGTCGATTTCCAAATCGACTTATTCCTGATAGGAAAGTTTTTCAGAGAGTATTCGCAAATGTACAAGAAAATGGAATATTTCCAAGTGCAAGAAGTACTTCTGAAAGAGAGCAGGGCCTCGACGTGCAAGTTGAAAAGCTTGATATTGTCCCAGATAATCCAGGTGAAAGTACGATAAGGATTGCGAACGAACTGCAAAGACTATGACGTAAAGCCGTTTGGGAGACACTTAAAAGAGATGGATTAAAACCTTTTCACCTTCAACCAATTCAACATCTCGAACATGGCGATCATGTCTTAAGAATACAGTTTTGTGAATGGATACGTCAAAATCAGGAACTGCATAGATACATTTTGTTTAGCTATGACGTTTAATTCATTCGCGATGGAATCAACAATATTCACAATGAACATAGATGGTTAGGCAAAAACCCTCATACCACTTTTGAACCCAACTTTCAACATCTATTTAGTATCAACGCCTGGTTTGGTATGCTTAACAATCAATTGTTTGGTCCATTTGTGTTGGACGGACGGCTTACTGGTGACGGGTATTTATATTTTTTGCAAGAGAATCTAGTAACAATGTTGGACGATGTTTCTTTACATGTTAGACAACGAATGTACTTCCAACTCGAGGTGCGGGCCGCAAAATTGGCCACCCAGGTCACCAGACTTAAATCTATTGGATTATTGTCTCTGGGGATGGATCAAATCATTTATGTAACAAGAGAAGCACTACTTGATAGTGTTCAGAATGCTTCAACTATCAAAAGAAACAATCCCCGATCAATTGAACGTGCTACCCGAGCGACTATCAAACGAGGCAAAAAATGCATTGAGGCCGGGGGCGGTATTTTCGATGACATTTGTTAATTTAATATTTATTATTTATAACATAAATAGTATTGTTGTAGTTTTCATGTTTCTGCTAAGGATTTTCAACTCTAATTTTGTTGCTGAAATAAAAATTAGCTTAAATAAGTCAATCAATATTTTAATTATTACTCGAAAACGGTGTATCAGACGAAAAAAAATAAAGAGACGTTTTTTCTTTATAATAGATTGTCAATTAAGAAAAAAATTATTAATTCTGAAGAAAAGCAGTGTCCGATTTTTTCCCTTATGTTTCACGCCCGCTACTGGGGAAAGTATTAAAAATTAAATTCAATTTGATATCTAAAATTGTTTGCGAAATATTACATAAAAATGAAATATTTTAATTTTCTTTAACACTCTGTATCTCGAAAACGAAGCGTTTGCGGATTATATATATTTTTTGACCTCCCAAACACGTCCTTTCCAGAATATTACACTTTCCTCCCGAAACACTTTGTATATATATATATATATATATATATATATATATATATATATATATATGTATATATATATATATTGTTACGAATTTAGCCCTAGTTATAAATTTGTTAAGATTTAGATGAATTTATTTATTATTTGTTATTTTATTGAAGTAGACTTACCTTAATTTTGATCCATGTAACGACTATGTTAGTGTCAAAAATCGTTCTCGAATCTTCTGTCAGGCTTAATTCATCTCACCATGTAGTATTTAAATTATTCTAGAATTTTCTAGATCATTCCATCCTCTTCTAAAGACTATATAAGCGCGCCGCGAGGCCACATTTTGATTGATTGAGAAGCTGACACTGACAAGCTTAAAGTTACTTAGTTACGATTCTTAGGTATAACCAGTGTTTACCTGTGATACCTGTAATCTGTGTTTTGAATAAATGGAGTGCATTCAGAAACTATGTGTTTGTGTACCGGCCAATCCGGAACAATTGGTGTCAGAAGCAGGATTAGGATCCAAAAGAAGTAAGATATAGAAGTAAGAAAATAGTTTCTACTAGCAGCAATAATCATGGCAGCAAATTTGGATTCTTTGATGAAGCTGATTATATTGCAATGCATAATGACATGCAGAAAAACCAAGAAGACGTGAAGAGCAGTCAAGAAGACCTGAAGAGAAGTCAAGAAGACATAAAGAAAGCCCGAGAAGAAATGAAGAATGAAGTTAAAGAAGACATGAAGACAATCCAAGAAGATGTAAAACGAGAAATACAGGGCATGAAGAAGAACCAAGAAGACATGAAGAGAAGTCAAGAAGACATGAAAAGGAGCCAAGAAGACATGAAGCAAGAACTTAAAGAAGACATGAAGAAGAACCAAGAGGAACTAAAGCACGAACTTACAGAAGATATGAGGAAGAATCAAGAAGATATGAAGCAAGAAATAAAAGAAGACATGATGAGGAACCAAGCAGACGTAAAGCAAGAAATACAAGACGTAAGAAAGAATCAAGAAGAAATAACTAGAAAAATGTTATTTGAATTGACAATGACCAAGGAAGATGTAAAAGAGGAAATGGGACAAATGGAGAAGAAGGTACAAAAGCAAGTTAAGGAGGTTCATGACCAAATGCAGCAGGAAGTCCAAAGTCTACGGTCCCAGATACAGTTTGGAAAACAATGTGAGTTTAAATCCGATGTTGTCTCTTCATCACATGTGATAAAACCACCTACGTTTGATCGTAAAGTGCCGTGGGTTACTTACCTGAGACAATTTGAAGCTGCCGCAACTGGAAAATAATTGGGAAACATACCTGAAGATAAACAGAATGACTTTGGGACACTAGTAAGCCGTCTAGAAATGCGTTATGGTGAAGCACATCTACAAGAGGTTTATAAAGCCCAACTTTAATGTCGAAGGCAAAAATATAACGAAAGTCTTCAAGAGTTCGAAGCATATATTGTGCGACTAATTACCTTGACTTATCCATCCTACCTTGAAGAGATCAAGCAAGAGTTAACAGTAAGCAGTTTTATTGAAGGCCCTCGTGATCTTGATACCAACCAAGCTTTAAGAATGGCTAGAATAAAGAAGATTTCAGAAGCTCTTGCATATGCCCTTCAGTTTGAAACGGCTAAACAAATATCCAGGAGTCAAGGAAAGCTACGAAGACTACAGTATACTCCAGAATACCGGACTACAAATGAGAATACTTCTAACATTATAAAAGAATTGCAAGACATTCTTCTTAAACATCAGAAAGACGAAAATAAAACTTTAACTTTCCGACGAAGAAAAGGCATCCATTGTTGGAAAAATGGTAAAGAGGGACATGTGCAAAGCCGCTGTACCCGCAATGGGATTCCTGAAGATATTCAGGAAAAACTCCCATTAACCAGTTTTAAGGGGTGAAACCTGAAACCATCATCATTAATAGAAATTAAAGTATCCCGGCTGCAGAAGAATGGTCCTAGCTTTGTAGTACCGTGGAAGATATGCGGTTGGGACTGTGAAATGGTACTGGATACCAGCTCAACCCACATCATCGTAAGGCCAGACATTATAGATCCTTGCAAGACAGAAAATACATACAAAAAATACGTCTTGGAAACCGCCAACGGTGAAATTATACCTGTGAAAGGCTCCCATGAAGCTGAAGTAACCCTGGGGAACACTAGCTTCATACACGCTGTTTTCGTCGCAAATATAATGGATGACGTCATACTTGATCTTGATGTTATGAACGAACATAAATTTGTCCTTGATATACCTCAACGAATCCTCCGTACGAAAAATGAAGAAATAGTTATGAACCTGCCACGAAGAAACAATTCCACTATCCGAGAAGTTTTTTTGCTAGAAGATGTTACTTTACCTGCGAGGTCAGAATGCGTAGAGGAAGAAGTGCTTGATGACTTAGATGAAGAAGTTATTTTGTTCGAGCCAATTCAAGACTGTCCGCTACATGCAAAGGGAATTTTACCAGCAATAACCTTGAGTCCATGTAGAAGAAATACAATATTTGTCAAAATGATGAGCAATAAAGAATATCCTCAGCAAGTCAAAAAGGGTGACAAGATCGGAACCTGTCAACCTGCTAATACCATATTTACCTGCACAAATTTACCACCTTCAGGACCTGCAAATACTTTACCTAAGGTACTTCAAGACGTGGTGAAATCATCACAACAGTTACTGAATAAAGTTCAGGTGTCCAAATTGGAAGAACTTCTGAATAGAAATCAATGTTTCTTCTCTTTGGCTGACAGCGACTTAAGAAAAATCAACATAGTTCAACATCGAATTAATACTAGTGATGCAGCACCGATAAAACAACCTCCTAGACGAATACCTTTGGCAAAGCGGCATGAAGTTGATCAGATGCTTGACGATATGGAAAAACAACACATTATAGAGCCATCGCAAAGTCCCTGGTCATCACCAGTAGTCCTGGTTAAGAAGAAAAATGGTTCCACCAGATTCTGCGTCGACTTTCGCAGGTTCAATGATGTCACAAAGAAAGATAGCTTTCCCTTACCAAGAATTGATGATACCTTGGACACTTTAACAGGATCAAAATAGTTCTCAACACTAGACCTGAAAAGTGGTTATTGGCAAGTTAAGCTTAATCCAGATAATAAAAAAAGACAGCGTTTTCTAATGGTTGGCTTAAAACTCAGTCCCAAAAAGTGCCAGTTTTTTCAAAAAGAAGTGAAATATCTAGGCCACGAAATTACCGATCATGGAGTAAAAACCGATCCTGAGAAGACTGAAACCATTCAAAATTGGCCAATACCAAAGGACAGACATGAACTAAGGAGTTTTCTGGGACTTTGTACATACTACAGATGATTCATAAAAGGTTTTGCTAAGACCATTACATCGACTTACTGAAAGCAGTCACAGCTATGTATGGACACAAGAATTTGGAGAAGCATTTAACAACTTGAAGCAAGCCTTGTGTAATTCTTCAGTGTTGTCATATCCTGAGCCATCCCAGATGTTTATTGTAGACACCGATGCCAGCAATGCCTCTATTGGTGGTATTTTGTCACAAGTACAAAATGACAAAGAAAAAGTAATAGCCTATTTCAGCAAGGTTCTTTCTAAACCTGAACGCAATTACTGTGTAACAAGGAAAGAACTACTAGCTATTGTTAAAACATTGGAGCACTTTCATAAGTACTTATATGGGCAAAAATTCCTTTTAAGGACGGATCATGCATCACTCAAATGGTTGCCACAATTTAAGAATCCCGAAGGACAAAGAGCCAGGTGGTTGCAGCGCCTACAGGAATATGACTTTAAAGTTGAACATCGCAAAGGGTTACATTTCATGAATGGATTTGCCGATATGGAATTCCAAGGGAAATACACTCCGACCAAGGCAGAAATTTTGAATCCGATGTATTCAAAAGCCCGTGCAGCCTATTAGGAATTCATAAGACAAGAACAACACCTCTTCATCCGCAGTAAGATGGAATGGTTGAAAGATTTAATAGAACTATGGAGAACTACCTGAAAATCCAAGTTAATTGTGGTGATAAAGTGACTGTGATAAATGTATTCAACCATTTTTACTGGCCTATCGCTCTGCAGTTCATGAATCCACTGGAAAAACACCTGCCAGTGTAATATTTGGATCTGATTTACAGCTTCCAGTCGACCTTTTGACTGGACGACCTCCTGACAATAAGATAACTACTACGGATTATGCCAGCCAGGTTAGTAAACGCCTCAGAGAAATCCATGAAGAAGTCCGCTATAAATTACAGATAGAAAGCGATAGAATGAAGTCACGTTATGATCTACGAGCCAATCACACTGATCTACGAGCCATTCACAGTCGGTGAAAAAGTTTGGTTATACAATCCAAAAAGAACTAAGGGACGCTCGCCGAAGTTGCAGAAATCATGGGAAGGCCCGTATCGTGTGGTGACACGACTGAATGACTTGGTATACCGGATTCAGAAAAGCCCCCATGCAAAAATGAAAGTGGTGCATCTCCATCGATTAGCCCATTACCAAGATATCGAAGATGTTTGATTGCGACGATCAACACTGAGAAGGGGGCAATGTTACAAATTTAGCCCTAGTTATAGATTTGTTAAGATTTAGATGAATTTATTTATTGTTTGTTATTTTATTGAAGTAGACTTACCTTAGTTTTATCCATGTAACGACTATGTTAGTGTCAAAAATCGTTCTCGAATCTTCTGTTAGGCTTAATTCATCTCACCATGTAGTATTTAGATTATTCTAGAATTTTCTAGATCATTCCATCCTTTTCTAAAGGCTATATATTTTGATTCAGTTGTAATTGAGATTTCGAAGTGTTAACAAGCTGACATTGACAAGTTTAAAGTTACCTTAGTTACGATTGTTAGGTATAACCAGTGTTTACCTGTGATACCTGTAACCTGTGTTTTGAATAAAAGGAGTGCATTCAGAAACTACGTGTTCGTGTACCGGCCAATCCGGAACAATATTACCACTTTGATACTCCGTTCAAAAACTGAAAATGAAATCATTGAAAATTGAAAACTAAGATTGTAACGGGTTATATTGTCCTAACAGAAATTTAGAATTTTGCTATACTTTTATTTAAGATAATATCTATAAAATATGCTTACCAGTTCCTATAATCTTCATAGTTGAAATAAGACACATATTTAATGTTTTTTTTATCGTTTAATTCAAATTTAAAATCACAATCTCAGTAATCCTAGGTTAACTTTATAACAATAAACCAAGTAGTGGAGACCTCCATAGGCACATTCTTCTCATTCTGAAACAAATTATTAAAATTAGCAATTTTAGGTACAAATTGGTTACGTGATTATGGAGTTGACAATTTTAGGCTAAGTTAAGTAAAAGAAATCAAAGTTTACCTTGTATTCTGGTGATAGCTCTCTTTAGCTCTTATTGTATTTGTTGTTTTTCAGTAGCATCAAGCCCCTTTGTAGAAATAAAGCTGATATTTTTCTGAAATTAAGAGAAAGCACATTACATAACCTTTAGTAAAAACAATAACAAACAATAAGGTTAGGAATTAGAAAAATAGGAAATCAGAGTAAAGAAAATTTATGTGATCAAAAATCTTCATTTTGAAACATACCATTGTAATTTTAACAAACATTTTGGTATATCCTAATTATCTCAAAACAAAAATAAAAGTTATCTAAATTTAAATTAATTTTGAAATATCTGTCAACTTCATTAACAATTAATAGTACCAACATCAGGGTTGTATCAAAAATCTCTAGGTTTCTATTCAACAGGAGAAAGAAAAAGTGACAGAAAGAGTTAAAAAAAAAGGCAGACCATATTTTGAAACTTTTGGTTGTCTTTATGGCATTTTTGCCGATTTTTCTTCGAAAAATGGGTCCATTCTAATTATTTTGGGTGACTGATAGTTTAAGTGTCCTATAGCTGTGCTAGCTGAGTTAAAATTAGAATTTTAGTGGAAGAAACCCATTTTTCATTCCAAGTCACATGTTCTTGACTCTTTGAAAAGGCCAATATATCATTGGTAAGTCTCATTTTCATCATTCTCTCACAAATATTTATTATTAAAACTAAAATGTATAATTTACCTACCTTGGGTTCTCGAACTTTCTTCTATTGCTTGATTTGTTTCTTTTAGGCCTTTTTTTTTCTTTATTTGTTGTTTTGGTCCAATGTTCTTGTGTGCTGAAGAACTTTAACCATGGCACAGTCACTCTGAAGCTTGCTTGCAGTCCCTCAGGAGTCATGTTTCAAGCTGTATGAAACTAGGCCTGACAACCATATGTACATCCTCGATGCTGTTGTGAGATTCTCGACAGACTCTTCTACGTATCAAATATAATCAACTTCAGGTTTGATCTGTGTGTGTTGTCTTGGGAACATACTTGACTGTCTGTTAGTGTTATTATGTGCCAAATAGAGTTATTCCATTTTGATAATAGAATTAATATATAATGAACTTTAACGAAACACTTTAAATCATGTCTAGTCTCTAACTTTAAACGAATAGTACTCAGTACGCCGCACTGTTGTTTTATGAATTTGCACATTTATTTGTAAACTGGGTTAAATAGGCCTATTTCGAAAGTAATTATATCACTGACAAGTACTGTACTTAAAACTTGAATGATGTAAGTTTTGTAGCCTTTTGATTTAAGTTAACTTGGTATAAAACCCACACTACTTCTTTCTGAGATACTTAACATAGTTAAATCTTGATGAGCTTTCTCTCGTACCACTTATTATTAAATATATAAAAATTAAAGTGCAACATGCAAAATTATTTGGAAGAATCCTAGGTTAGGTTACATCACATCTTACGACCTCTTCCTATATTTTATAGACAGCTCTCTCTCTCTTTCTTTTGCTCATACTCAGGAAATAGTCGTAAGAGAAGGTAATAATTATTAATATCTTTAATCTCATTTATTAAACTTTATATAAACTAAGTGTGACTATAATCTATGTATAAAAAAGGTTAAAACGGTAAGTTTTCGTAAATATATTTTTTCAATATTAAGTTTTCCTGTTTTTCTTAAGTTCATCCGGTCTCGGGCTTTCTGTTAAGGGCCATAAAAACAGGTGACGCATACTTTTTCTATTCTTACCCCGACCCACTCTACCGATCACTAGTTATCTAGTTAGCCGCAGGCAGCCCAGCCCTATAGACCTTGGAAAACCGAAGAGTACCACCAAATCCATCTAGCGGCCGAGTTTGAAAGTCCTCGCCGAGAGATCGATAACGGTTCAACAGTTCTCCCTTTATCCCTTCAATCTTTAATAATATTAAAATCAATCTTCAATATTTTATTATACTTTTATTCATTTTAACAAATTGGCGCCCAAAACGTGTTGTATTTTAGCTGCGTAGTAGATGTATTGGCAGATTTGGCTATTTAATTTATATAGTTTACCTAGGAATTTCTCCAGCTATAGTTCATATTTCATATTGTAGAGGGTTGGACTCTTGGTTCTTTACTTTTGTTGTTGGCACTAGCATTTGTTTTTTTTTCGTAAATACTTGGTGTTACCATAATTGTGGTAAAATATTTACTTACCTAGATATATAACTTGAATTTTGTTTTTTTTATAGTTAATAGTGAAAATTAACGACTGATATTTCTGCAAATTAAGGCATGTAGCATAATGTTAGTAATGGTTATTGATATTGAATAATCTTATAGAAGTTATTGCGAAATTTAGGATTTTGATTTTCAAAATATTATACAGGTGAATACAGATAGAGTATTTTTAAAATAGTAGATGAAATACAGAGTGTTATATATACCTGTGGTATATGATATATACATTTTTTTCTAAATGATCATTCATAGTAGGTGTTTATGCTTAGAGTACTGATTTTATTTCAGGTATTTATTGATGTAGTGTATGATAGGTATGATTTACTGATAATTTTTTTCATATATTGGTGATTTCATTCTGTTGATTGAACTGATTAAGAATATAAAGCATTTTTTGTGATTTAATTTTTTTAGGGTAAAATTGTTTATAGTATAATTTTTATAGAGCCTTAAAACAAAAAAAAAACGAATTTTGATAAAAAATTTTGAGTTATCGCAAACCGATCTAGATTTTATTCTGGTTGTAATATAATTCTGTTACTAGGTTGTTAACCTATATTATACAGGGTTTTAAGATTGTAGGTATATATTTTTGTGGGTTTTTTCTTTATTATTTTTTAAAAAAATTTTTTGTGACTTGTGGTCGGGTTGTCCAGTTTGGACATACAAATACGTACATTTTGATAAGAATACTTAAATAAAAATCTCAATTTAAGAGTTTTGTAATTAAAGATGGACGTTAATCTACTTGGTAGTGAAGAGCTAAAATACGAGTTAACGGTACGCGGATTACCAATAACCGGTATTTTTGCTCAGAAAAGAGCTGAATTAAGAGGAGCTTTGCGCATGGAGCGTGAAGGCCGTGTTCAGCTACCCACATCTTCACCGTACGAAACAGTTAGTGAACTTTGTTTATGCGGAGCGAAATTATATTCCATAGAGCGAGATATTTTAAATATTGATATCGAAAATAAAGAAAATGAGCGTAAGAAGATAAGTACATTATTGGAACACATTAAATTACGTATATCACGCATTAATACTGCTTGTGACCCAGATAATATTTTAAAAAATAACTTAGAAACAAGGCGTGCAGCACTTAAAAAGGATCTTGATCATAAATGTAATAGTTTTACGAGTGTACCGCGAGAAACTGATAACTTGGAAGCACATGTATCCTATGACTTAGTGACTTTAGAACCACCGAATTTACCTCAAAAAATAGGGAACCAATTGAAAATTTTACTCAATCTTCCACCAATCAAAAACAAAATGATATCGCTTATGTTAACTGTCGGAAAACTATCTCTGCTTCTCAAGTATCCACAAATTCCAGGAATACAAACACTCAGCTTTCTGCTGTCTACTCCAGCGATTTCTTAATCGAGCTGGATGAAGTTATTGATCTGTCCAATCCTCAAACTCGTGAAAATTCTGACATTTTGCTATCTTCTAATAGTGAACGTGAAACACGTGTCCCAGATACAAATATTAATGTACACCCAGCAACTATCGTACAAACTGAAAACATTGAAGTTCAATCTTTGATTGACGCTCCTATTTCTCATATACAGCTTCAGGTACCAAGATCTTCCACAACCGCTCCTAGATCCTTCGAAAATAGAATTTTTCAGTCTTCCATTATTCCGCAACCTAATCATCCACCATCAAATATTCCGGTAAACAGAAACTATTCGATAGGTGTTAACAATGTCGATCCCAGTAGAACTTTGTCTTTACCTGGTGGAGGCAGTAATAAAACAAATTGCACCAATCCAAGTGTGAACATACAATATCCCCCTCTTTCGATTGTTGATAATCGGCGACATTCACAGGTTCGATTTAGTGAACCAGATTCATTCACTTCACAAATTCCACATATAAATTCTACTCAGCATAATGAAACTTTATCGCATTCTCGTCCTTTTCTTGACTTGGCAGATCGATTGGATAATTTTCAATTTCGTGGTCCCACTAATAATTATTCTCATACATTAGCCGATGCAATTCCAACGTATAAGGATAATAGCCGTTGGAACATAAAATATGATGGACAAGGAAGCCTCTCTAACTTTTTGGAAAGAATCGAGGAATTAAGATTGTCCAGAGGAGTAAGTAAAGAACAATTATTGAGGTCAGCTCCAGAGCTATTCACAAAGGGTGCGCTTTTATGGTATCGAACTTGCAATTTTCATAGTTGGGATGACCTATTAGCTCAGCTCCGAGATACTTTCATGCCTTATGACTATGAATTTTCATTGTGGGATGAAATTAGACGTCGTACCCAGGGTTCTCAAGAAAGGGTAATAGGTTTCGTTGTTGCCATGGAGAACTTGTTTCGTAAGCTATCTCAACCACCTTCAGAGGAGAGAAAGCTTCAATTACTTAGACGTAATCTTTTGCCTTATTTGCAAACCCGCCTTGCGACTCATCAAATTTCTTCCGTTAAAGAACTTATTCGTTTGAGTCGTGCGATAGAAGAAACCGAACAGCGTGTTCAAAGATTTGTACCGCCGCCGACTAATTTCAGACAAATGTTAGAACCTGAACTTGCCTATCACAGACCTAATTATCACGTAAGCACAACTGATCCCCACCGTTCATCAGACATTAACGATCAAGGAATACAAAATAATACGGACTCCAATAATTTTGAAAGTATTGTTGTGGATGTCATATCGGGAGAAAAGCCGTCATGTTGGAATTGTCGTCAAGCAGGACATAGATTTCGTCAATGCCCTAATTCGAAAGGCCGTTTTGTTACCGCTGTGGAAAAGATGAGGTCACCTCAAGAACATGCACAACTTGTTCAAAAACGTAAAACAGGCGAGGCATTAGGCCGAACGTCTTGCCTAACGTCTATTGACTTAGAGGCCTCAATTCGTCCTAAAATTTTACTTGATTATGTATTAGCTCATGCTAAAGATGATGAAAGACCATACTTAAATGTAAATATATTCGGCATAAAAGTTCTTGGATTATTAGATAGTGGAGCTTCTAAAACCATACTTGGTGAAGCTGGTTGGAAAATTCTGAAACCCTTGTGTAAACTTAATTTAAGTAACTCTCATTGCACTGTGGCGAATGGTGAATCGTGTGATGTCATTGGATCTGTGCAACTTCCTATCCAACTTCGAGACCGTGTAGTTCTCATGGATGTTCTTGTTGTTCCATCCCTTCCTCACTCTTTAATTCTCGGAATCGATTTTTGGACCAGAATGGGAATCGTTCCTGACTTGTATACTGGTGAATGGAAGTTTCGTTCAAGTACAACTGATACTATTAAGGTTTGTGCTATTCAAAGCCGTGAAGCACTTTCAGCTGATCATCAACAAGAACTGAATGACTTTGTAGAAGAAATCTTTTCAAAAATGGGTGATAATCTTGGCTGTACCAAACTAGTAGAGCTGGTAATCAAGACTAATTCACCTCCTATCAAGCAAAGATACTACCCACTCTCACGTGCGCTACAGCTTGAAGTAAATAAAGAATTGGAACAGATGTTGCAGGATGATATCGTCGAACCCTCGGTATCCCCATGGTCGTCACCAATTAGAATGGTTAAAAAGAAAACAGGTGGTTGGCGATTTTGTGTAGATTATCGCTCACTGAACCGAGTCACTGTTCCTGATAGCTATCCAATCCCGTACGTATCTGCCATTTTAGACAAATTATGAAACGCAAAATATATCAGCACGTTAGATATAAAATCAGCTTATTGGCAGATACCTATTGCAGAGGAATCAAGACCACTTACCGCCTTTACTGTTCCGACTCGAGGTCTTTATCAATTTAAGCGTATGCCCTTTGGTTTGACTAACGCACCAGCTGTGTGGCAACGCCTCATTGATCGAGTTATTGGTGTTGAATTGGAAGAATTTGTATTTGTCTATTTGGACGATGTGATTATTTGTACGCCTTCCTTTGAGGAACATATTCGAATCCTGCGTGAAGTAACAAACCGTCTTGTTCGTGCTGGTTTAACTGTGAATAAAGAAAAGTGTGTCTTTTGTAAACCAGAACTCAAGTATTTGGGCTATGTTGTCATCCCCACCCCAAAATCTGTTAAGGAAGTAAGGCGAATTATCGGTCTCGCATCTTGGTATCGCATGTTTCTCCCAAAGTTTTCGACCATAATAGCCCCTCTTTGCTCACTCACAAGAAAAAATATTAAATTTAATTGGGACCAAAATTGCGAATTAGCTTTTAATACAATCAAAGAACACCTTGTGAAAGCACCTGTTCTATCATGCCCTGATTTTGATAAACCTTTTGTCGTGCAATGTGATGCCTCAGACTTCGGACTCGGGGCTGTCCTTTCACAGGTTCAGGATAATGAAGAACGTGTTATTTGTTATCTTAGCCGTTCTTTAACGAAAAATGAGAGAAAGTTCACGACGACAGAAAAAGAGTGCCTTGCTGTCTTATTTGCTATTGAAAAACTTCGACCATACTTAGAGGGAACAAAATTTACTGTTCATCACCGACCATTATAGTTTGAAATGGTTGAATTCAATCAAGGACCCCGTAGGACGAATAGCAAGATGGGCGATTCGTTTACAACAATACGATTTTGATGTTGTACATCGGAAAGGTAAAGAAAACGTCGTTCCAGACACATTATCACGATCAGTATCAATTATTGATTCGGTAAAGGAAGAAATAAAAGATATAAATCTACCTCCCGTAGTAAACAAGTGGTATCTTGGAATGATCAAGAAAGTAACCCAGCAGCCATCTAAATATCCTCTTTGGCATATCGACAACGATAACTTGTATAAACGAGCTAGGCATCCATATCCACCTCTTGTAAATCCCGAAGATGAATGGCTTGTAGTGGTTCCCCGAGAACGTCGATCAGAAATAATACGTTCAAATCACGACCCTCCGACATGTGGACATTTAGGAGTGTTTAAAACACTATCTCGCATCATCCAGAAGTATTACTGGCCCCAAATTAAATCTGATGTATCACGATACAGTAAGAGATGCCGAACCTGCATTGAATCGAAGCCTCAACAGCAGGCCCCCGCTGGCCCAATGTTAAGTCAAATACCAACTGTTTCCAGACCTTGGCAGGTAATCAGTGTTGATATTGTTGGTCTACTGCCACGCTCTAGCTCTGGCCATTCGTATATATTTTCTGTTTGTGATGTGTTCAGCAAATTCTGCTTATTTTTTCCTCTTCGTACCGCTACAGCTACGTCTATTTTAAAATGGTTGGAAGATTACGTAATACTAATATATGGGATACCTAAGAAACTAATTGATGATAATGGTCCCCAGTTTCGCAGTAAAACTTTTCGAGATATTTTGGAAAGCTATGGCATAGAAATTCGATATACCGCCAATTATCATCCTCAAGCCAATCCCGTGGAGAGAGTACATCGCGTATTAAAGACTATTCTTACGTGTTATGTAAGCAAGGATCAACGACATTGGGATAAATTCCTAGCTAAAGCTGGTTGTGCAATCCGATCAGCAAAACATCAGACTACAGGCTTGACTCCAAATTTTGTAGTCTTTGGACATGAAATTAGACTACCTCATGACGAAAACGCCACTCAAGAAAATTCAGGAAATTATGATGCTTTAGCGCGATCAAACGCTTTGTTGAAAGTTTTTGTGGAGGTTCAGAATCGCTTAAAACAAGCTTATGTGAAATCAAGTCATGCATACAACCTTCGTCGACGAGATAATCGCTTTATGCTAAATCAGAAAGTTTGGAAGAAAAATTACATTTTATCAGATGCTTCGAAATACTTTACTTCCAGACTAGCTCCTAAATTTACAGGACCCTATGTTATTTTCCGTGTTCTGTCACCATGGACTTATGAACTCACGGATTCTAATGGGCGAAACTGTGGTGTTTGGAATGCCAAAGACCTAAAAGCTCATCTACCTGATGACTCCATCTAAACTCCATCAGACTCTTTTTCTCTATTTAATCTACATTAAAAATAAGTATATAATTTTTTTTTGAGTTCAAGTTAGTTAAGTTTTTTTTATTAGAAAAGATTTTTCAAATCTTTTTTTTAAGGAGGGGAGGTGTTGTAACGGGTTATATTTTCCTAACAGAAATTTAGAATTTTGCTATACTTTTATTTAAGATAATATCTATAAAATATGCTTACCAGTTCCTATAATCTTCATAGTTGAAATAAGACACATATTTAATGTTTTTTTTTTATCGTTTAATTCAAATTTAAAATCACAATCTCAGTAATCCTAGGTTAACTTTATAACAATAAACCAAGTAGTGGAGACCTCCATAGGCACATTCTTCTCATTCTGAAACAAATTATTAAAATTAGCAATTTTAGGTACAAATTGGTTACGTGATTATGGAGTTAACAATTTTAGGCTAAGTTAAGTAAAAGAAATCAAAGTTTACCTTGTATTCTGGTGATAGCTCTCTTTAGCTCTTATTGTATTTGTTGTTTTTCAGTAGCATCAAGCCCCTTTGTAGAAATAAAGCTGATATTTTTCTGAAATTAAGAGAAAGCACATTACATAACCTTTAGTAAAAACAATAACAAACAATAAGGTTAGGAATTAGAAAAATAGGAAATCAGAGTAAAGAAAATTTATATGATCAAAAATCTTCATTTTGAAACTTACCATTGTAATTTTAACTAACATTTTGGTATATCCTAATTATCTCAAAACAAAAATAAAAGTTATCTAAATTTAAATTAATTTTGAAATATCTGTCAACTTCATTAGCAATTAATAGTACCAACATCAGGGTTGTATCAAAAATCTCTAGGTTTCTATCCAACAGGAGAAAGAAAAAGTGACAGAAGGAGTTAAAAAAAAAAGGCAGACCATATTTTGAAACTTTTGGTTGTCTTTATGGCATTTTTGCCGATTTTTCTTCGAAAAATGGGTCCATTCTAATTATTTTGGGTGACTTATAATTTAAGTGTCCTATAGCTGTGCTAGCTGAGTTAAAATTAGAATTTTAGTGGAAGAAACCCATTTTTCATTCCAAGTCACATGTTCTTGACTCTTTGAAAAGGCCAATATATCATTGGTAAGTCTCATTTTCATCATTCTCTCACAAATATTTATTATTAAAACTAAAATGTATAATTTACCTACCTTGGGTTCTCGAACTTTCTTCTATTGCTTGATTTGTTTCTTTTAGGCCTTTTTTTTTCTTTATTTGGTGTTTTGGTCCAATGTTCTTGTGTGCTGATGAACTTTAACCATGGCACAGTCACTCTGAAGCTTGCTTGCAGTCCCTCAGGAGTCATGTTTCAAACTGTATGAAACTAGGCCTGCCAACCATATGTACATCCTCGATGCTGTTGTGAGATTCTCGACAGACTCTTCTACGTATCAAATATAATCAACTTCAGGTTTGATCTGTGTGTGTTGTCTTGGGAACATACTTGACTGTCTGTTAGTGTTATTATGTGCCAAATAGAGTTATTCCATTTTGATAATAGAATTAATATATAATGAACTTTAACGAAACACTTTAAATCATGTCTAGTCTCTAACTTAAAACAAATAGCACTCAGTACGCCGCACTGTTGTTTTATGAATTTGCACATTTATTTGTAAACTGGGTTAAATAGGCCTATTTCGAAAGTAATTATATCACTGACAAGTACTGTACTTAAAACTTGAATGATGTAAGTTTTGTAGCCTTTTGATTTAAGTTAACTTGGTATAAAACCCACACTACTTCTTTCTGAGATACTTAACATAGTTAAATCTTGATGAGCTTTCTCTCGTACCACTTATTATTAAATATATAAAAATTTAAGTGCAACATGCAAAATTATTTGGAAGAATCCTAGGTTAGGTTACGTCACATCTTACGACCTCTTCCTATATTTTATAGACAGCTCTCTCTCTCTTTCTTTTGCTCATACTCAGGAAATAGTCGTAAGAGAAGGTAATAATTATTAACATCTTTAATCTCATTTATTAAACTTTATATAAACTAAGTGTGACTATAATCTATGTATAAAAAAGGTTAAAACGGTAAGTTTTCGTAAATATATTTTTTCAATATTAAGGATATTGGTGTTATTGTAAAGTTTTTGTAGTTTTCCTGTTTTTCTTAAGTTCATCCGGTCTCGGGCTTTCTGTTAAGGGCCATAAAAACAGGTGGCGCATACTTTTTCTATTTTTACCCCGACCCATTCTACCGATGACTAGTTATCTAGTTAGCCGCAGGCAGCCCAGCCCTATAGACCTTGGAAAACCGAAGAGTACCACCAAATCCCTTCAATCTTTAATAATATTAAAATCAATCTTCAATATTTTATTATACTTTTATTCATTTTAAAAAGATCTTAATTTAGTAATATTTAATGTGTTATGTACAATGTAAAAATAAGCACTATTATTTACTGACACTTTCACTTTACATATTTAAAAGAACGTGACATGTTTCGCTACACAGTAGCTTCTTCGGACTTTAGATCGCGATTTCGAGATCTGTTGGTGTCTGATATCCAAGCAAAACGCGCATACTGGAGATAACCGTCTTAAAAGGTTTTTAATACCCAACTTTTTATGAAACACTACAGCCACCCACTACTACAAAAAAAAAATTTATTTCTCAAGTATGTCAATGGCATTCCTTTATTGTTATGTAAAGTTGCAGTGCTACATAAAACTGAGTCCAAAAAAGAGCATTTTTAGTCCAAAAGAAGTAGTTATATCCTATTGTATGACTGTCTGGGCGTTTGTCAGTAGTCAGTGGAATAAAGGTAGTATTGAAATCGAAAGCAAGTCAGTCAAGACATTTATACTATTATAGTTAGGCATAAAAAGATAACTGCAAAGGGCTTAAATAAGTAATAATTACTTAAATGGAACTTTTAAGTCCTATTTAGGACTATCATGCCGGAAATAAGTAATAATTACTTAAATCGAACTTTTAAGTCCTATTTAGGACTATCATGCCGGACGGAGTCCACTAGAAACAACAAAATAACGAATACTTAATAACAGGAAGATAAAGTGGATAATTCATTTAATGTACACTACGTAGTGGTTTCCCGTTGCCCTTTACGCATTTGTGTCGGTAAGGGTATGTGTTGAGTAAGAAGCTTTATTACTCTCGTAGCCACAAGTGAAGGTACCGGACCAGGCGTGCTGAGTACTGAACAAGTACCCGCCATGTCAATCGGTCATGTCGGTATAAAAATTACATCAAAATACTGCAAACCAACATGTATTCCTTACTTTAACGAACTTTTACATTTAATATACTCTGTAAAATATATTATTTATAAAACAAAATATATCTCAATTATAATTTTTTTATTTTAAGATTTAACCCATTCAAAAAATGTAGGTTCTAAATTCGACCATAAGTATTATTTGTATATGTACATGAATTACTTCGGGATGGTTTGAACAATTTATAGGAATTTTTTTATGATGTATTAAGGGTAGTACCGGTGTATAGCTATCGTACTGAAAAAAAAATGGCGGAATAGTGCCATTTCAAATCTTTTTTTTTGTATGAACATCTAATCTGAAAATATCTTGTTTCATATAATTTTTTGAAGTTTTTAGAGATAGGAAGTACAATTTTAATAATCATTTTCATTTAAAACAATAGATGGCGATTTGTATACATTAATTACTCCGGTAAGATTTGACCAATTTGAATGAATTTTCCAAGTCCCATAGAAAGAATATTTTTAAAAAATGGCGACATGTCATTTTAAATTTGTTTTTGCTAAAGAGTTTCCGCGATAATTTTGGCTCGAAGTCGAAAGGGAAGAACACGATATGGATCGTGTTTCGTATAGTTTTCGGACTTTTTAGGCGCGAGAAGTTCGATTCTACCAATCATTTTAATTCTTTAAAATTTTTATTGCTGATTCTCCATAAATATATTTATATAGGGCTTTTTGTCTAATATATTAATCACAGTTATTTCAGGAACATTTTGTATGCGGTGAATCCAAATACTTGTTTGTTTTATTAAATAAGTCCAACATTTTAAACTTAGTTAAGGCCTCGAAAACTTTGAAGCTATTTTTTGCAAGAAAATAAAACTAACTGAAAATTAAAAAATGATATTTTGTTTGAGTCGTTTTTTCAACGCTTTCGTTATTTCCCTTTTGCGTAACTAAATTTTAGTTTAATTTACACGAACTTGCAATGAAAACTGTTCTTTTCTGCATTGGTTGTTTATATTTATTTGAGCCGGGTGCGCATCGGCGCCGGCGTATGTATTGTGCCATTAGATACATATAATTTCAGAGTTTTTTAATAGGTATATATGAATTTTGTTTTAATATATTTGGTGAAACATCATATGATCCAGCCTTCAGTTTTCTCTTGGGTAGGTGTGGTTCAAATAGTTGGAATGAAATTAAAGCAAGTTGATTATTTTCCTAAACTTTCTAATATATATATATATATATATATATATATATATATATATATATATATATATATATATATATATATATATATATATATATATATATATATATATATATTATTCCTTCCGGGTGTACATCCGTTCACTACTGTCTTACCATCTGTAAAAGGCACAAAGACAGAACCGGAAAAATTCTTAGGAAACACAACATAATACACAAGCCACAAACAACTATAGGTAAACTACTTGGGAACCCAAAAGATAAAATTAAACTAATAAAATACGTGGGACAAACTAACAGGCGAATATCATCAAGAGTGGAAGAGCATAAACTCGGCATCAGAATCAAACAACCCCAACTTTCTTCCTACAGAAAACCGGCCACAAAATAAATTTTTGAGGAGTGTAGTGAACGTTATAAGACCAAAATTATCCGAGAAATTGAAAAACAAGGTGATTTGAATAAAAGGGAGGATTTAAAACCACTAACAGCATGGAAGACAATAATCGACAAATCTAAAATCACCAAAATCCAAACGGAATTAGAGAAACAACAACAGCAACATGCGGAAAACATAAATATCGACCAACAACGAAATTTGGTATGCGTATATGACAAACCAATTTGAATTTTTTGACATATTCATTTATAGTGACACCCCTTTTGTCAATTTTTGACAGATCGAAAAATTATTATTATCATTTTTGTTTTACAATCTAGGAGACTATAAATCTCCAAAATTGGTAGTACGGAAAAAAAACAAGTTAGCTTTGGTTGACCTTAAGAAAGTTTTTTGCAATTTTGAAAACAAAATCAGTATTTTTATGTTTACTCGATTTTTTTCAAATGGAAAGGGGAGGCTCGTAGGGATTTTATACCAGACCATTTCCTTCCGAAAATTTTGATACCACACACTAATGTTATTTTAACTCACTTTCCCAAAACAATCAAAAGTATTATTACTCATTATTACATACAGCATAACGAATATTAATAGATGCTTATGCTTGGTCATGACTTCATCCAGTTACCCATGATTTTAAGCAGTTGATGATATTGCCTTCAATATTGTTTTTACTCAAGTATACTTAAATAGAAATAATTATACCTAGTTGTTTATTTAAGCTTTCAGTTCGCTGTAGCCATAGCAACATCGTCAAGTGTTTGAAATCATGAATAACTAGATGAAGCCATGACCAAGCACCAATTATTATGCTGTATGTAATACCCGATAGGTAACAATAATATTTTTTATTATTTTAGGAGAATGAGTTAAAATAATATTAAAGTGTGTAGTATCACAATGTTCGCAAGGAAATTTCCATTTAAAAAATCGAGTAAACATAAAAATGTTGATTCTGCTGATTTCAAAACGTTCTCAATGTTAACCAAGGCCAACTCGTATTTTTTCCGTACTAATTGATCACAATACCATTTTGTTCTGCTATCTTATATTCATACCAAAATGTTACTAGTTTATTCCTATATACTTGATTTTTGTACAAAATTTAAGGTAAATTGAATATATAATATATAAAGGTCATCCCCATATGACCCTTAATTTTTGACTAAAATTTGAAGTCGCTCTGATAAGTAGTTTTTAAGCTATGTCATGAAGTGAGAGACAGAGAGACAAATCGACAAACGGACCGACAGAATTGAAAAACCATATTTTTTGGCATCTAGGGACGCTAAAACGCTTTTTGCGTTTTGAAACGCCATTTTGTGCCGTCATTTTAAATTATTTCCACAGTTTTACTAGTTCATCTGGATACCACAATTATTTATCGCACACAATTTGAAATCAGTCCATTAAGTAGTTTTCAGGCTGAATTTTAAATATTTTACTAAGGCGCCATTTTACTCCCCCATCTTGGATTCGTACCAACATTTTACCGGTTGATTCCTACATAGAACTTGATTGTTGTACAAAATTTGAGATACATTAGGTAAGTAGTTTTTTAGGGATATTTTTTTAACATTTCACTAGGCCACCATTTTGATTTGGATTTTTACCAAAATGTTACCAGATCATCTCTATATGGCCCTTAATTTTTTACGAAAATTTTAAGTCAATCGGGTAAGTAATTTTTAAGCTATACCGTGAACTGGCAGAGAAACCGACAGACGGACCGACGGAATTGATAAAACATATTTTTTGGCATCTAGGGACGCTAAAACGTGAGGATATGTAAAGGCCGAGAGGTTGATTTTTTCACGATTACAAATATTTTATTTACCACCGTTTTGTTGAATTAATAGTACGGTTTTAGTAGTGTATCTGTATACAACAATTATTTTTGGCACATAATTTGAAATCAGTCCATTAAGTCGTTGTTCAGGCTGAACTGTTTAAATAATTCACCAAGCCGCCATTTTGTTCCGCCGTCTTGGATTCATACCAAAATTTTACCAGCTGATTCCTAGATAATATTTGATTTTTGTCCAAAATTTGAGATAAATTGAATAAGCAGCTTTTTAGTAATAATTTGTTTAATATTTCTAGGTCGCCATTTTGTTTTACCACATTGGATTTTTACCAAAAAATTACCAGGTCATCCCTATATGACCCTTAATTTTTGACAAAAATTTGAAGTCAATCGGGTAAGTAGTTTTTAGCTAAGCCACAAACAGACAGACCGAGAGAATTGAGAAAACATGTTTTTCGGCATCTAGGGACCCTGAAACGTAAAGATCTGAAAAAATCTCAGAAGGTAATTTTTTTACGATTGCAATAATTCCCTTTTACGAGGGAAGTAAAGTCATGAAAATTATTTTATCTGTCAAAAATCGACAAAAAGGGTGTCATTATACTCAGAATGCCATTTTCTGTCCAAATAAGCAAAAATATATAAGGTATATATTTAAAAATCGAAAAAAAAACGAATACGTCGGAAAATTCAAATTCACGTCCCTTTTATGCATACCACATTTCAAAAAGTTATCTCAAAAAACAAAAAAGTAATAAGGGCGAGTCACTTCTGAGGGACTCCCGTTACTACCTATAATTACCTATTATGTTAATTTCAAAACGGAAGAAAAGAAAAAAATAATCTTCAATTAACTCAATTTTAAAGAGCGCGTATAACGTTGTCAGGTGAGTGAGCGAATAACAGTCATTTCTTCTCGGTTGCCATGGCGATTATTCATAGCACGCTCGACGGAAAAAGTGAGAATTTTCTTTTCCATGGATGCTTTAGAGCGCAATATAAAGATACTGCGGTATTAATCGATTTTGCGATTTCATATGAATTTACGAATAAATTGTTTTGCGCACGGCTGTAGAAAAAAATTTTTTCTAAAAATATTTTAGCGGTGTTTTGGGAGTCTAATTTAAATTATAAATAAAGCAACATTTTTTAACTAATTTAATCTAATATATTTTTATAAGGAAACATTTTTGAAATCAAAACATTTATCAGCGCATTCCTGTTAAATTAAATTGGTGTGGTTTGCTCTGGACATTTTTTAAAAGTTAGTTTTATATGCTGGCTTCTCGTACTTATTGCTCAGTGTATAATTATTGTATTAGTTCGCGTGATAGCCTTATACTTTTTCGGTACTCAAAGGATCCAGAAAGGTACGCAATTATTCATATTTTTGAGTTAAGAGAAAATAGCAATAAAAAGATATTTTTTATTTTTGACTTTATTCATGGCCAGGCTAAAGTTAGATTTAATTTTAGATTCAAAAGTTTACAGCAGATCAGATCAATTTTTTTAAGTAGGTTTAAATGGATTTTTTTAAAATTGCCATTTAAAACAAAAATTTTAATAGACGTTATGTACTAAATCATATTTAATGTTTACTTGTTTTATATCATTAATATTTCGGGGCAAAAGTTTTTTTTATCTTAAATATCTGGGTTTGTGCATTGAATATTCTACTTAATTTTCCAATACACTTAATAAACTATTTCAAGACCCTAAAATATTCTAGCAACCTCATCTCTTAAACAACAGTTTGGAGCCATACCATAATGTTTTCATTGTAATATATATATACAGTGACCCGAGTATATAATAAGAAAGGTAATCTTTGGTACAAATTAAAATAAATACCTTTAAATAAAAACTAATTAAAAAAATCAAACTGATCAAAGATAGTTTGATTTAATATGACGATATTTCGATACCTCGGCTCAGTTTAATTTTTTTAATTTTATTATTCGAATTAGTACCTAAAATCACAAATATGTAAATAACATTATTAATAAAAATGCAATTCAGCATTGCAAATTGAGAAATAAAAAGTATCTTAGCAAAGAAAATTAAAGATTAAGAATTCTGCAAAATTTATAATAAAAGTAAACACACCTAAAAATATTGTTTTATTTAATTGAGTTAAACAAATTAGGTCGAAAAAAAATTAATTTTACACTCAAACTTAATTAAACAAAATTCCCCAATAATAAATAAATAATTTAATATTAATTTAAAAATCCTACATTCAAATAAATTATTTTGCATTAGTATATTATACCAGCATCGTTATTAAAAGTCCCCCGTATAAAAATATTTTTTTTAAACGCTGCCATTCCATCTGCATTTCCTTTGTACCTTACACGTACGTATTCTTTGATGCAATTGAAGGTCAAATCGGCTTCTGACAGCATCAAATGAGTGCTTGGACCTTTTAAAATACTTGCAGACGTTGTCCATACTATAATATATAAATAGAATTAGGTTACCTTAAACTATACAAATATTAGTGTCAAAAATATATTTTTCACATCCTAGGTTTAATTCCCATTACGTCAATTGAAAAAAATATTTTATAAATATGAAAGATTGCTTACCTATTCTGGGATACTATTTATAAATGAACTGACGTGTGCCTGACAGTGGTATTTTATTGAAACACTTTGTATGTTATTGAAAATATCTCTCAAACACTATTGTTTGTTTTATTTACAGTAGCAAAATCTATATTTTTTATTTCCAAATACAAGGATATTATTTGAACTTTAGACATCAATATTGCTGTTTTGCTGCTCTATTATTTTATTTTATGATATTTTTTAATATTTAGATTAATATTTATTAACTTTCTATTATTAGAATTTATAGTGAGTCGTATTTAACCCAAAAAATAGCCAAACTGGCATGGTTAAATCGTTTGGTGTTTGAACACACCATAAAGCAGAATGTTATGTCGTAATGAGATTCCTTTAATTAACACTTTATTTTGTACGACAAGGCTAGGTGTCATACCGTCCCTCAACATTGCTCACTAGAAAAATTGTACCTTTTAGAAAACACACTAAAGTCAATTCAAATTTAAGACAGACTGCATGTAAACAAAAAGTTATTGTGCGTGCAACACGCTTTTAAATGTTTGCTAAAAACTTATATGATCCTTTATCTAAAGGGGTGTTGCACGCCTAGTAATTTTTGTTGCTGCGGTTCAATATTGTATTACTTCAATACTTCTCAATATTTTAGAAGCCCTTGGTTTCTCAAGCGCTTACCTATACAGTGTTCCGGATTTTATTGATTTACAATTTTCTTTACTCTAGCAACAGCAATTTTTCCATGTTTAAGGCACACCAACCACAAATGTCTTATAAAAATCCTTGCATTCGATTAAGTCATAAATAGACTTGCCTGAAACGCGATATTTCCCATCTGCACAATATCGGGGATTCCAATAAAACAAGATAATTTATTCGCTTCGGTTGTAAACTTGGGAACATATTGAGTAGATATCATAAAATTCTTGTATCTTTTCAGTTTTCCTTTTTGGGTAGCAAACATGATGTTTACTTAAACAGTTTCAGAAAATATAGTAAATAACTTCATGTAGGCTAAAATTAATAATAATAATAAATAAATAGAAATAGAAAATATAATAAAAAAATAATTACAATATAAAACTTTCTATATACCTATAATTCTAAACATTTGCTTCAACGTGCAAGTTTTAAAATAGTATATCAAGGTTAATTACGGAAAGCTATGTTTGGTTTTTAGTTTTTGGTTGCCAGTAAAACTCAAATTAATATATATATATATATATATATATATATATATATATATATATATATATATTATGTTTTTGTATTCTTTGACCCTTTTTTTCAATAATTGCTTTTCCTAATTTTCTTGGTTTAAGGTCATTATTTTAAACAGCAAAAAAGTACCTTTTAAAACATATATCGTATGTCTTGGTAACATTTCGATCATAGTTTTGGTCTTTTTCAAACCTAAAAGATTTTTAGTACAATATCTATATATAAATAAAAAGTATTTAAAATTTAAGACTTACCATAGAACGTAAAATTATCAAATGAATAATACCACTAGATTACACATATTCTGACGTATACTGGAAAATCAGAAAAATACTACGACTGTTGGTGATTGTAATAAAGATATATATATTTTATTTGGGTTGTTAATATCTTTTTTGTCGTTTATAGCATCCTTGTTTTTATGAAATTTGCCCATTTCAGAAAGTTCCCTTTTTTTTTAACTGAAGTTCAGTATTTAATATTTTAGTTCTTTCATAGTTGAATGTATGATTTTTGGATATTCGTGGTTTGTTAATGCGGTGGTGTTTTTTTGTCGTATTTGTGACTTTTTAGTCTGTTTTCCAAATATTGGCTTATTTGTTTAATATAAACACCGTTGCAATTATTGCAAGAGATCTGATAAACTATATTGCTTTTTTTATTAATTGGCGTTTTAGTTTTTAGGTTACTGAAATTTTTTGCTAGCAAGTTATATCCTTTGTGGCTTATCACGAAATTATATTTTATAAAAGTTTTTTTAAATTGTTGGGATAAACCATTTATGAAAGGCAAAGAAATGTATTTTGAATTCGGGAAATTTGATTTAATATTACAGTTTTCAGAATTCTAATATTTGTAAATTGTGGTTTTGAATAATTTATTAATTAAGTATGAGGGGTATTCGTTTAGATGCAATGCTGTTTTAGCTTTTCTAATGGTGTTTTCTCTGAATTCAGGATCAGAACATTTAATTGCTCGATTTGCCAGACCAATTATTACTGATTTTTTTTTTGACATATTGGGTGACAGATAAAATTTTAATATCGAGAGGACCAAGTTTGTTTTGTGTACCATCCTGTTTTAATTTTATTTCCTATATGATGCAAAGTTAGGTCCAAAAAATTGATTCGGTTGTTCTCTTCGGTTTCAATTGTAAATTGTAGTCCTTTGTGGAATTGATTAAAATGCTTTAATATATTTTCTGTTTGGTCAATTGGAATTGCAGTGATACAATCGTCGACATAACGATAAAAGAAAGGTATATTAAATTCCACATTACTTAGGACACTTTCTTCTAGATCCTCCATTAATATTTTGGCAACCACGCTCGATATCGATGCTCCCATAGCACAACCCTCTATTTGTTTATATAGCTGATCTTCGTATACAAAATAAGTAGAATTTAATGTTAATTCTACTGCTTTTAGGAATTCATTTTGGGGTATATCTGTGTATTTTTTTATTTCAGACCATTCCTTTTTAATTATTTTGATAGCCAATGAGATTGGAATGTTGGTATACAGGGATACAACGTCAAGCGATATTAGTTGGTAATGTTCTGGAACTTCTAAATTTTTTAATTTTTCTGTAAAATGTTAGGAATCTTTGATATAGTAATTATTTTTATATACAATATTTTTTAGCATTTTTTTAAAATACCTTGATAGTGGTGTAAATGGAGATTGAATACATGAGACAATTGGCCGTAATGGGATATTTTCTTGATGCATTTTTAGTAATATGTATATTTTGGAGGGAACAGCATTACGAATTTTTAGTTTTTTAGCAATATCGGGTGATATAAAAAGGTTTTTTTCCGAAGAGTCAATTAATTCGTTGTTTCTTTTATAATACTGGTTCGTGGGATCTTTTTTAATTTTTTTGTATGTTTTTGCGTCATTTAGTTTTTTTATTTATTTATTTATTTATTGCTTTATTGTTGCAGAGTAGCATATAATAATTACAACGATATTATATTAAAATATAAAATGTTACCACTATCTATAACAAAGGCAGAGTTCGCACTCACCGCTTTCAAGGAGAGCAGCGCTCTTCCACTCAAAGGCTAATCACGAAGACTACTTGACAAATGTGGAAAGTAAACGGAATATGATGGACTGCGCATAGATCTTTACTCGTGATAAGATAAAGACTGAAATGTACAAAACAACACCCTAGAAGCTCTTTGCCTACATATAGCATATAAAACTACGTGCAAACCTAATGTAAGTATAATAATGTACAATTTATACAGTAAAAAGCAATGAATGTAAAAGAGAGCAGGAGAAAAAATACAATAGCAGATACCAGCAAAGAGCGGGAAAAGCATTATAAAAATCTACAAACGATTATTTAACAAGTCCTTGAGACGTTTCTTAAAAACAATTAGCGAAAGGTTTTTGATATTCGCGGGAATTTCGTTATATACTTTAGCAATTTTATAGCTAAATGATCCACATAATTGAGCGGTTCTATGTGTTGGAATAGTCAGTTGGTCTTTATTCCGAACATTGATCGTATGGACTGAACTGCGAAATTTTAATTTGTCGTAAAGGTATGTAGGTTTTTTCTTTGAAATAATTTTGTAATAAAAGACTGAACAGTGTAATGTTCTGCGATCCACCATATTAAGCCATCCCAAGCTCCTGAGGGACAATGATACGTGGAACCCTGAGGTACCTCAAAAGTTATGTAGGAGGGTTCAGATATTTTTCCGCACGGCTTAACCGATTGAGATCTGTTGTGTATGAACGTAAAAGAACTGATGAACTCCTCGAGAAAAACAAATAGTTTAAAAGAGCCAGCATCAAGCTATGATTTATGCGATCAAATGCTTTCGAGTAATTAAGCAGGACTAATAATGTCAGTCTGCCACTGCATCTGATTCAATCTGGATGTCATCTGTGGCCTTAGTTAATACCGAAATACAGCTGTGATTATTGGGAAATTCTAATTGAAACTCAGGGAGTGTGGAGTTTTCCGCCACGAATGTCCTGATTTGACGGTCTCAAATTTTTTCTAGTACTTTAGTGAGCACGCACAATAAACTAATGGGTCTTAGGTCATGAAAGTCTTTAGGATCAGCTTTTTTAGCTAGAGGAAAAAAAAAGCGCCCGAATCACATTCAATAACTGGAAGGATACGAGGGCAAGAGTAAAGGAGCATATTCGTGCTTATACCATCTGGTCCAACGGAGTTGGATTTTATTGAGAGGAGAGTACAATAAATTTCTAGTTCACTTGTCGGTTCAAATGAAAATTGATTTCCTATTAACTTGTTATTTTCCAGATAATCCATTGTCTCTGCATCCGGATTCAAGTTGGAAAGGGCACTCAAAAATAATTATTTATCTTCTGTGGATCAGACAGATGGTCAGGCAGTTCATTATTGGGTTTTATAGTAATTGTGTTCAGCTCCTTTACCTCCCTCCAGAACACCTTGCCATCTTCAGAAGAGAAATATATTCAAAATAGGACCTTTTTTCTCTCTTAACTGCGTGGTTGATTTCATTTCTCAAAGCTTTATAGAAACTCCAGTCCTCAGGTCTCTTGTGCTATTTAAATTTAAGTAAGGGTTTATCGCGTCTGCGCATGAGCAACTTCAAAGCATTGGTTAGCCAAGGTGCCGATTTCTTTGAAATACGAACGGTTTTTATAAGAGCATAATAATCAAAAAGACTCAGTATAATTCAGTTGAATAGAGAAATCTTTAAATCAATATCATCGGCAAATCCTGAGTAAACTCGTTAATGTCAATATTATTAAGATTTCAGGAAGTATGTAAAAATTCTGTCATTTTTAATTTTTAAACTTGGTATTAAACAGGATGCAAGATAATGATCAGATATTTCATTGGAAGCGGAAACTTGGGAAATCATTTAAGGTATGTTATTTGAGCAGAACAAAACATCCAGGAGTTTGGCACTGTGTGAAGAATATCGAGTTGGTTCCTTCACTAATTGACCTAGATCGAATGATTCCAGCAGCGAATAAAAATCTTTTGTGGACTTGTTTTCCCAATCAAGAATTCGAACTCAGGTATCAAAATACCAAGGACAGTCTCCAGTTCTCCGAGAAAGTCATCAATAGAAAAGCATTCATTTTTATATTGTAGTCAGCAGAACTCAGAAATACAGTTTTATTTGTTTTATCAGCCTTTAGAACTTTTATAGAAGGATTGTTTATTAGAAATCTTTGGGTTTTTGTTAAGTTTATTGTGTGTTTTTTATTTTTATTTGTTTGATTTTTTAGTTTTAAAGTTTGTTAATATATTGCATGATTTGGCTCTAATTTCATCTTTTTCTCCACCTCTCAAATGATTTATACCGCTTTCAATGTTATATAATATGTAAGTAATCGGAAAAAGTTTATCATGATTTATTTAAGTTGCAAAATTAGGTCCAAAACTTAAAATTTTCATTGCGTAATGGGAATGTTTTGATCTGTTAGGTTTTCTACTCAAATAGACTTTGTTTTTTGTTGTAGGATTAGATGCTCTAGTTTATTTTTATTATTTTGTTTATTAATTTCGTCAAACATCAAAACATCCCCAATTACGCAATGGAAATTTTAAGCTTAGGACCTAATTCTGCAACGGAAATAAATCATGATAAACTTTTGCCGACTACTGACATATTATATAATGTTGAAAACGGTATAAATCATTTGAGAGGTGGAGAAAAAGATGAAATTAGAGCCAAGTCAAGCAATATTTAAAACTAAAGTAAAAATCAAACAAATAAAAAAAAACACACAATAAACCTAACAAAAACCCAAAGATTTCTAAAAAACAATCCTTCTATAAAAGTTCTAAAGGCTGATAAAACAAATAAACTGTATTGATGAGTTCTGCTGACTACAATATAAAAATGAATGAAATACTAAATGACGCAAAAGCATATAAAAGATCCCACGAATCAGTATCAAGAAATAAACAACGAATTAATTGATTCTTAACAAAAAAATCTTTTTATATCACCCGATATTGCTAAAAAACTAAAAATTAGTAATGCCCCCTAAAATATTACGGATTACCAAAAATACATAAAGAAAATATCCCATTGCGGCCAATTGTCTCATGTATTCAATCTCCATTTACACCACTATCAAAGTATTTAAAAGAAATCCTGAAAAATATTGTATATAAAAATAAGTACTTTATCAAGAATTCCTATCATTTTAAAGAACAATTAAAAAATTTAGAAGTTCCAGAACATTACCAACTAATATCGCTTGACGTTGTATCTCTGTATACCAACGGTCCAATCTCATTGGCTACCAAAATAATTAAAAAGATATGGTCTGAAATAAAAAAATACACAGATATACCCTAAAATGAATTCCTAAAAGCAGTAGAATTAACATTAAATTCTACGTATTTTGTATACGAAAACAAATAGAGTGTCCCAAATAATGTGGAATTTAATATACAAGCATTTCAATCAAATACCACAAAAGACTACAATTTACAATTGAAACCGAAGAGAACAACCGAATCAATTTTTTGAACCTAACATTGCATCATATAGGAAATAAAATTAAGACAGAATGGTAAACAAAACAAACTTGGTCCTCTCGATATTTAAATTTTACCTCTTGTCACCCAATATCCCAGAAAAAATCTGTAATTATTGGTGTGGCAGATCGAGCAATTAAACTTTCTGATCCTGAATTTAGAGAAAAGACCATTAGAAAAGCTAAAACAGCATTGCAACTAAGCGAATACCCCTCATATTTAATTAATGAATTATTTAAAAGAGAATTCACAAATATTACAATTTTGAAAATTCTAATATTCAATCAAATTGTCCAAAATCAAAATACATTTCTTTGCCTTTCATAAATGGTTTATTCCAACAATTTCAAAAACTTTTTATAAAATATAACATCGTGACAAGCCACAAAGGATATAACTTGTTGGCAAAAAATATGTCAACTTAAAAACAAAAACGCCAATTAATAAAAAATGCAATATAGTTTATGAGATTCCTTGCCACAATTGCAACGGTGTTTATATTGGACAAACAAGCCAATATTTCAAAAACAGACTAAAAAATCACAAATACGACAAAAAAACACCACCGCATTAATAAACTGCGAAATATCCAGAAATCATACATTCAACTGTGAACAAGCTAAAATATTAAAAACCGAACCTCAGTTAAAAAAAGGGAATTTTTTGAAATGGCTGAAATTCATAAAAACAAGTATGCCATAAACAATTTAAATAATATATATATATATATATATATATATATATATATATATATATATATATATATATATATATATATATATAATCACCAACAGTCGTAGTATTTGTCTGATTTTAATACAGTGAACGTCTTAATAATTTTAAGATGTAAAGTAAATGTTCCAGTATACGTCAGAATATGTATAATCTACTGGTATTATTTATTTGATTTTAAATAGTTTTATTTATATATAGAAATTGTGCTAAAAAATCATTTAGGTTTGAAAAAGACCAAAACTATGATAACCATCAAATATTATATATATATATATATATATATATATATATATATATATATAGAGAGAGAGAGAGAGAGAGAGAGAGAGAAAGAGAAAGAGCAAAAAAATATTCCATTTTTGCAGGAAAGCGTCCTACAAGAAGAAGTTGTTTTCGATTATGTCTCAGGATACCCCTCCTGCGATCGATTTCTGGGCCTTTACCCTTATCAGGCAGGCTTGTATCTAGGAAGATCTCAAATAAGAAATCATCGATGTGACATAATCAAAAACGAAAACGTCTTCCAAGTAGAAAAGTTCTGCGGACTAAGCTAAAGCCTGACGTCATTGTTTTCCAACTAATGAATAGAAAAAATTACTTAGGATGCCTAAAAAGGAAATTGGATTAGCATGAATGAACAAAAAAAAATATTCTCACAAAACATTAAGCGCTGACAATGATTTCTAACCATTTAGAATGATCGGGTATTTATTCATTTTGAAATTACTTATGGCAATTTCGGATATTTGATACAAAATTCCGTTTTAGAGCAGAAATAAAATTTTAGAACTTATCTCTTAAAATATCTCTAACCATTTAACTTTGGAGCAGATATGTATATGTATACAAAAAAATGTTTGGAATTCCTTGTAATAGTATATTATAATCAACGTAATAAACATATATTATTGAATGTTTGCTTTTGTATTTTTCACTAGATTTAAAGAGACTTATCTTCCACCATTTCTAACTATATATTTATCTTCTTGTTGATGATATGTTTGGATAACCGGAACCTTCCTCCATTTCTTAACTTGTATTCTGACATTAAATTTTATCAAATATTTAACTTATTTTTTTAGTCCCTAACTTATATTTCTAAGACACATTTTTTTCCAGCTATGTTATTTGAGCTTTTTGGGCAAGAAGCAAAATCGACATGATTAAAAACGTACATCCATTAGCCACTTCCATAAATTCGCCAAATCAATCGATCAAATCGCTGTTTAATCAAAATATTAGCTGGAATGCAATTAAATTTAGCATTATTGTCAGTAGCGGGATTTAGGTCTACTTATACAGAAAAATTTTAATGTATATTTCAAGGCACTTGAAAATTATAACGCAAAACAAAACGTATGGGTCACAGGTTCTCACATACTGGTCACAATGACCCAGGTATTAATGTGCGCTCCACGAAGGCTTCTCGATATATTCCAAATACAATGAAACAGAGCAAAATTTGGGTCCAGTTAAGGAGAATTTTATTTTATAATGGTCTATTCAAACTAAAATCGGTTTTTGGTAATACTAGTAAAAGTGTTAAATTTGATTATCAAATTATATGTTTTCTATAGGAATCTAACATTTGAAAATTACTCTAATTTTGCAGGCAAGCTACATTTTTGAAAAAATAAGAGAAAGTAAAATAATATACACCTGAAAATATATTTCAAATTCAAATTCGTTAATATCACAACAATAGCTTGCCATTTTAAACACATAGTGAAATCTATTTTGACCTCTGTGTCTCAGCTTTTATTCGCTTGTACATTTACGTTTATATAGATTTGCGATTCAACGCTAGGCCTTAGTCTTGACGTTGAAGAACCTTAATATAATAGTAAAGAGTTTTAAAAGATTATATCTGCGAAGTATTTCGATGGTTTCGAATAAATAGGATGTTCCAGTTTCCTCATCTCTTTATGCTACAGAAAATGGCTGAGAAAACGGAAACAGAGGGTAATCGACAGATTTTATGGGAATACTTAGTATGGTCTATACCATATTGGAGAAAAACGTGTAGAAAGAGTTAAAGTTGATTATGTCATAGAACAAAAAATAGTTTAGGGCTGGAAATGGACTTAATTTGATCATTGACGTATTATTAAGAGGAGACTCTACATCTCGTACCTACTGTCTCATTTATAAACTCGTGTTTGCTTTGTTGCCATTATTAAATTATGTAAACATGTACTAAAACTAAAAGAGACAAGTAGAAAAATCTACCCTCCTTGTGGGTTCAGACATAAAGCAACTTGCATCCTAGAGCCTGCGATGATGACAGAATAGCCACAAGGTTAGAAATTCAAATTAATTTTAATAGAATCGACAGCTAGTACAAATTGAGGAAGGGAATAATTTCACACATTTTTTGATTTGTTTTAGGTAGATTATACTTAGTGTAATATAAACAAACTGATTTTTTAATATACACGTTCACGACACTAAACCGCAACACACCATAAACTTGGTTTCCACCAAACGAACTTCGATTCAATCCGAGTTTAACTTCAATTTTCGATCTTTGCCACTAGAGAGACAAGTCGATCATTTGTTCTAGGTGATTTATGTCGATATTAAAAAAAAATTAAATAGCTATGTTAAATCGTTATGCCTAGTACTATGTACGGCGATCTTTGGAACAAGTTATTAAAATATTTTTATAGTAATATTAAAGATTTGTTAGTAATGAAAGTATTGTTTTGTTGCTCTTATATTAATATTATGATTTTAAGAGAAGCAAATCTCGTCAAAGGAGATATTGGGTTAGATTTGAGAAGAGAAAGTAATGGAGACACACAAGTGATTAAAGAACTCCAAATTGGAAAAATTGTGCTACTACAGACACACTACATGTTCACCTACGGAAATCTTGTTATGACTCTTACTTTCTCTAAATGATGAAGTTTGATCATCTTGTAGACCTCACTAAGTTATTAAATCAGTAGTAGCGACAGAAGGTTGTGTTTATACACTGGTGTGTGGTCCAGAATATCTAAGGGCGTCATAGATCGGTTGTTGCTCAGTCTTGTCCATTCTTCCGGAGTCCGGGCCTGGTGAGGCGATATTGCAAAACAACTAAAAGTTTCTTTGGGTCGGTTTAAATATCAAAATATCTTAATTGTAAATTAAAATAAGGTCCCTCAACAGTAGTATACTTAGGAAAGAAATTGTATTGTATATATAAATTGTATGATTATCTGTTATTATCGTCTTATCTGGAAAACTATAAGAATAAGAGATAAAAGTTCGTTTATAAAGAGCTTTTATTTTTTTAATGATATACACTATTACATTTTGGAAATATCGCACACCAGTTATTGCAGCATTGACGCGAATTCGCGAAATTACTTTAAAAAAGAGCGAATAGACGAAAATATTTTTTTTTCATAATATTATTGCTACAAAAATTATTAATAACATAATTAGACAGTTTTTATAACCAATAAGAATCTTGAATGAAGGAAGACTGTTGCATACGAATTTATTATTAGGTATTTTTTTTTATTTTTATAGATGGACATTAAGCTTAAGAAAACTATATTTTATTCAAGTTTCTCCTATTTTGGTACAATTTTTTTTAGAAGTGAAGTGTCTTCCTAACTGATGTAACAACAAGCAAAAAAATATAATTACGTCCTTGAAAGAGTAAGCGATATGGAATCAAACAAGGTTAGGAAATATTTTGGAGAATATTAATATCAAAATTACTTTATTTGCAATAAATCTGAAAAGAGATGTTATAAATATCTTGAAAATATACAGGTAGATTTTTTATGGTGTATTCAATAGAATTTTGTCAAAATTAAGAAAATGATATAAACTAGCATAAATACAAAATTAAAGTTAAACATGGAATTTAAGTTCAGCTGATTAAGGTTCATTTTAAGGTTTTTTATGTGTTAAATTCGGACAAGCCTCAGAGCTGCTATAAAAACTGCTCAATCTGTAAAACCATCGCAAATTTAACTCTTTTTATTTCAAAGTATATATTTAGGTAGAATTATATTAAATTAAAATTTAATTCTTTGCAGAATTGTAAAGTAATGAATAAACTAAAAAGGAAAAAATGCTGCTAGGATATTTTAAATGGTTTTACTAAAATAGCTATCAAAAGTTAAGTTTTGGTTTTATGGCGACAGTCCGCGTGAAACCTTCGATGATCTTTTTACGAAAAGGTACTTTTTTACATCAAACAAAAAAACATAACCTGGGCTAGCCAGAAAGGCAGACCGATATTTAAAACACCACAATATATAAAATTATTAAGTTTCGATAAAAAAAAAACAAAAAAAAATACGAATTGTTGCCAGATTTTTTTCGTCCTATGTTCTCCGATTAGTTATCAGCTGTGTGACATAATATGCCTAAATAATCAAATTCGAGAAGAATACTTTAAAAAATAATTACCAATACATATTTGTGTTATAAGGCATCATATAACCATTTTTTTACACATTTTAGGTTAAAAAAATGTTAGTTAAGAATGAAACTTATATAAATATTATTTCATAAACCTAGTTTTGTAACCGTTTGATAATAAAAAGTATTCTTAGCTATACATTTTTGTGTGTTGGAGTCATTAAAAATAATTAAAATTTCACATACATATTTTAAATTTGTCTAATTCAGAGGACTAATAGTTAATAATTCAGAGGACTAAAAGTTAATCGTAAATTTTGCAACACAAAATCAAATATACTTAGATTTTCACGATTGCGTAAATACACGTCAAAACCATTTGATGTTATGGCTTTCTCGAGTCTTAAAAAATTCTGAAAGGTCGGAATTTTGTTTTATCGACACGAGTTTTCAATTTGTCACTGTTTTGTCCGTTTTGTGGAAAACCAGCCTTAAACATACAATTTAGTAAGTAATATTAAATTTTTAAATACTAATAACATACATATTTTATTTTACTTTACAACGGGTTTGCCCAATTTTATATAGTCAAAATAGGAAAAATTTGAAACAATGGAAGTATAACATGTAATGAAACCCCTTTCTTTTTTGAACTTGATACATTTCAATAGCAGTTTAAATATTTCATTTTGTGTGATGAAAAATGTCAAGATAGCCGCTAGAGGTCCCTTTAAAGGAAAAAAACAGCCATTCGTAACTGTGACAGTACCTAAAACAATAGAGTTAATATTCTTGAACATATCGTGTAGCTATTTAACTTGTCACTTGCTTAGAATGTTTTATTAAGCTTGGGTCTAACTACTGTGATTTTCTATTTACAATTTGTTCTACTTTTAAATAAAATTAAAAGTTTTCCTTTATAAAGTTAAAATATCCTGTAACCAGAAAAGTACAATACTTAACCCTTCAATCTCTTAAGAACACTTCAAATAAGGAACATAAACACTTGATTATTGTAAGTATTCAAGAATTTCTACTCCATTTTTTTTAGATTTGGAAACGAATAACGTTAACGTTCGTATTATTTTGGGGATAAATAAATAATAATAAATAAAGCTTAAAAGATATATTAAAAGTTTTACTGTTTGAATCCTCTTTCCGTAAAAATGTTGTTTTTTTTTAATTGCGCCTAGCCGCCGTCTATAAATTTTTAACCAAGAATATACGCCGCCTAAAGTGTACCTAGTTATAACACTAGGTGCATGCGACGTCACGCATTACGTATTTTTTATAAACTCAAACAACAGGGATAACCAAAAACACACTTCGATATTTAAAATACCATTACATACAACTTATAGGTTCAAGTGCAAGTGCAAGGCAAACGCACTACTTACGAGCTACGTAGCCCACACCAGAAATTAAACTAAATTTGTTTTTACTCGGATATTTTCAATGACGTAATGTCTGACATTCCACATGCACAAAGGTAATATGGTAAAATTAAACAATTTAACAAGATCAAGAACTGTCAAATAATTTTAATTCTTGGTTTTCGGCGTACAAATGGTTATGTAGTAGTCAAATATTACAAAAATTGTTTTGCTGGCCTTGTTTACTAGTTTCCAATAAATATTCAGAGTGGAATAAGGAAGGATTTGCCGGTATGGTAAATATATGAAGGTCTTTTCATAAACATGAAGACTCGGCGGAGCATTTAAAATGCGAATTATGCTAAAAACATTTGTAAAAAATCAAAGCACTATAGCTGACACTTTAAAAGAAAGAAAATGCTGAACTATATAAAATACATTTTAACGAAAACTTCCGATTAAATAGACTATTTATGTGCTTGGTAATTGACGCAGTTTTGTACCTTGCAAAACAAGAGTTAGTCTTTCGCGGCCATGATGAGAGCGGCGAGTCAATAAATAGAAGGAATTTTAAAAAGCTTTTAGGTTTATTAATATCGAGAAGTTCCCAAGAACTAAAAGATCATCAGGAAAAAATTAAAAATGTTTTTACTGGTGACTCGAAAACTATTCAAAACGCAATAATTGAATGCATTTCTGATTATTTAAATGTAAAAAATGAAACACTGAACACACAGTTTTTTTCTGTGCAAGTGGATGACACCACTGATATTACGCAAACCTCCCAGTGCTCCATAATTTTACGATACATTAATTCAGAAGGTTCAGTAGTCGAGGGATTCTTAGGACTTTATAATGTCAGCTCCGATATTGGATACAATTTTGGAGCAATTTGCCTATAAACATAAATTAATAAGGCAATGTTACGATGGCGCAAGTGTAATGTCTGGCCATCTAAATTGCCTTAAAAAAAAACAAAAGAAAAAGCGCCCCAGGCTATACTTGTCCATTGTCTTACGCATCGTCTTAATCTTGTGATGCAGCAAAGTTTAAAAATATTTCTAAATGTCGCATTTTTTTTGCAAGCCTTAGTGGTATTCCCTCATTTTTTCATCACTCAGCCAAACGAACGTATGCTCTTACATCTGCATCTACGAGGCGTATACTAACAATTACAAAACTCGTTAGTCTTCAAATTTGAAGTTAGAAAATGTGATTTTTCAAGACTAGAATAAATTAAAAGACGTCTTTGAATTTATTACTGTGACAAATCAAATGAAAAATCAATTCCGGCTTGCGAAAGGATTTTTAGGTGAGATGACCGATTTTGAATTCACGTTTCTGGCATTAGTGTTTAATGACATTTTCTCAATCACGGACATACTATTTGCGTTCTTCAAAAAAAATCGCTTGACATTCATTTTTGCATATCCAATATAAAACGCTGTCGTGAGGCGCTCTGTAAAAAAATAAACGAAAATATTTTTATACCATGTTTGATAAAGCAAATTCTATTACAGAAATAAATCATTACAAGCTTGCTAAGCTTTCACCTGAAGAAATTAGGGCTAAGTATAGAACCCTTTATTATGAAATATTGGACCCTATTTTAATGGAAATGACACTAAGCTTTCAAGACTGTGAAAAACTTACATTTTATTTATACATGTTTGGCAGATTCTGCAAAATTTTCCGAATATAATTTAAATTTTCCGACTGGCCCGTTTGAAAATTTGTTACAGTTATATGGGGAAATATTTTCAAAAAGTCAACGACTTAAAAATGAGCTTGGTCTTATTTTTGCCAATGACAGTAATTGGAATATATCGCTGCAAGAGCAAGTGAAAAAAATTAATGAAAATAAAGATATTTTAACCAAAGCATATAAAGTGTTTTCTCTTATTTTGACAATACCGTCGACAAGTGCTTCAGTGGAAAGAATTTTTTTTGCCTCAAACGTGTAAAAACTTATTTAAGAAATACAATATCTCAAGAAACACTTACTTCTCTAGGAAATATTTCAATTTAAAAGGAATTTCTGGAGAAGATTAGGGTAACTCATCCATTTTATGAGGATGTTATAAATAAATTTGCAGCTATAAAAGATAGGAGAATTGATTTAGTATACAAAATTTAGGTAAGTCGTAAAAAAATATTCTACCCCTTCTACATAAACTACTACTAAAATTCTGGAAAAAAAACTATTGCCATATTTTCTTGCTTCATTTGCACTTCACTTACTTTTTCACCCGCGAGCCGCCACTGAATAATAATAATAATAATAATAATCCGAGAAGCCATACAAATTGAAAAACAAGGTAATTTAAAAAAAATGGATGAATCATTAAAACTACCAACAGCATGGAAGACTATAATCGACAATTCTAAAATTACATTAATTATACATAAATAACATCCGGAAAATATAATTAACGACCAACGGCTACTCAGATATAACTTTTAGCCCGGGTCTGGGTATAAAGGGAGCGTCGTAGTCACTAACACTTCAGGCTCTATTCGAACCCGAGAAAGAAAGCTTCGAAAATGCCAAATGTGATTTTAGATATATATATATATATATATATATATATATATATATATATATATATATATATATATATATACAGGGTGTCCCTGCGGCGATCGATTTCTCAGAAAGAAGGCTTTGGAAAAATTTGAAATTTTGGCAGCTAACTAAAATCGATGGGTCAACTTTCTTTTTTTAAATAGAACATCCTGTATATTATCGAATTTTTGGATTCCTCGAAAAATTCTAGGTATATTTCATGTATAATATCCTATACCTAAGTTCAACTGTTTTTGAGATATTTTGAATTTTATGTAAAAAATGACGTTTGCAGGTCTAGACATAACTATAAATATCTGCTTATCGAAGTCTCTATTATTTATTTGCGGCTGGCTTCCTTGTCCAAAAGGATCCACTTTAGTGGCCTGTGCTGATATTTTTATAATAAATAAATATAGGGTGATCAAAAACTGACATTATAAATATACTTTAAAAAATCGTTAAAAGTTACTTTTTTCAAATGGAAACCCTCAATTTTTATAATTTTATCTTATTTAACACTTAAAATAAGGGTGACTTTGTATAAAGTATAATGTCTGGCCAATTATCTATTCTAAAAATTTGTAGTTTTTGAATTATTGACGATTTAACATTTTTTTATTCTAATAATGCCAGACGGCTTCTAAGTTTTCTTGTTAGTTGGCCATGATAGGGAGGCCTGGCGAGAACAAAACCAATTGGTTACTATAGAAACGTAATATTTATTGTCGTTTGACAGTTACCTACTAAAATATTATTTATTTATTATAGTAATTATAATAATAAAAATAATAATTATTAAACTAATAATCATGTCGAATATATATATATATATATATATATATATATATATATATATATATATATATATATATATATATATAAAATTAAAACTATTTTTTTACGGACAGCCCTAGTTAAGACGGAAGCTGTCTAAAACGTAATAAAAGGATTATTAATAAGATATGATTTAATAAAGAAAGTGGCGTCGCGTCGTAGAATGTTTCATTATGGATCTCAAAATAATTAAAGAAAGTTGAGAATTTTTAATGACACCCTGTGTCAATCTTGATAAAAATCAGAACTTAAGTATTTTGGATAATGACTATTCGACACCATCAAATAAATCTGATTTAAATTAGGATCTAAATGTAGATTACTCTTGAAAGAAGAAAATTCAGACCCCGTTAAAACGTAGGTCTATGAGGTTCCGAACTTCTTACCCCGAGGAAAATGTGCGCCTCATAATCCTACACTCTATATTGGCTTAAATAATATTTCTTTTGTAGATAAACATAATAAATTTAAAAATAATTATTTTTTTCGAACTACCTTCGTATCTTAGTTAAGATGGAAGCTGTCTAAAACGTAAAAAAGGAATTATTAATAAGGAAGGTTGTTATAATCTAGTTATTACTACACTGGCGTCGCGTAGTGGAATGTTTCATCATGGTTCTTAAAATAATTAAACAAAGTTAAGAATTTTTAATGACACCCTGTATTAATATTTATAAAAATTGAAACTTAAGTATATAGCATCAATTAGATTTGATTTAAATCAGGTCTTAAAGGTAGATTACTCTTGAAAGAATAAAATTCAAATTCCATGAAAACGTACACGTATGAGGTCCCGTACTTCTTAACCTAAGGAAAATGCGCACTCCATAATCCTACACTCTCGTACTATAAATGAAAAAAATCCTTTAAGAAACGACCGAGATATGTATTTAATTGTTATAGTTTAAAAATATCTGCTTTTTAGTTTTAGTTAGTGTTTTAATAAAATTCTTACGTTAAATAAGACTTTTATATTTATAATTTTGCTTAGTGTGGACTGGGGACCCACAGTGTTTTCCAGTGGTCTTACTTTAGCGTGCCTCTACACACAATCAATATACACAAAACATATATTGACTTATTGATGTGTGCCAATTTCTTTAAAAAATACTTGGGGTGGACAAGAGTCACGCTGTATTTATACAAAATAAATATAAAAATGACTAAAATAAATGTGATTATCTTTTAATTGAACTTTGTCGGTGTGAATTTTCATTAACCAAGTCATTTATATTGATCTCAATATTTGTTGTTGACAAACGAATTTATATTTATATTATAAACGTTAGTCATTGTTTCCAATGCTCTCTTTATTTACGTTAGGCAGACCACTTAATTTTTAGGGAAATAAACATAAACGAAAATTGTCTACTGTTGCAATGGAATCTCGTCAGATTCGAAGAGTTTTGTAAACCTAACAGTTTTTTTATTACCATTGGTAAATATTTTGTAATACCTTTTACCAGAAATCGTTCCAAAATCTTACGCAATTATCACTTAAAAGGCGGGCTTCTTAAGAGGAAGAACAGTGCTATGAACCTTGGTTTTTTTTTTGACTATTATATATTATTATATAAAATATAGAATAAATTTTTGAAAATTATTTTATAATAACATACTCTCTGATAATTCTAATTTTTTTCGTTCTCACCTAAATGTTTTGTCACTCGAAGATCGAAGAGTAATTAATAACAGATCTGTTGATCTTATATAAGATTCGTAAGGCAAAGGTTGACTCACTGGAATTGCTGGCTTTGGCTTCTATTCGCTGTTTCGCAGAGTGCTTCGAGAGATTTCAATCAATGTAATATCTCTTTCAAACCAATAGCTTATTGAATTTTTCTTTGCTAAAAATGTACTATTGTCGAACCTTTAGTTTTTTCATATATTAGTGTTTTCTTTAAACATACATTTAAAATACTATTTTACCAGTCGGTAGTGCGACTGAATTATCAAAAACTTCAAACTTTAATTTGAGTGTTTTTATGAGAATAAGCAATATAAATATTAATATATTATAAAAAGTGGCTAGTTCCCTAGGAAATTTCTTTTCAATAAAAATAACCTCAGTAGTCAGTTCCGTCAATAAATCCCTGGGTTCTGGTAATATATATTTTCTAGTTGTTGATTCAAAAAGTAAAATTATTTTAATACCTATTTCAATTTTTGGCTTTTAAATGAGAATGTAATTTGACGGCCATGGTATTAAAAGAAAAGTGATATAAGTAGTTAATTTAACTATTTTATTAAATACTTTGAAATATAACCAAAAATAAAGTATTAACCCTTTTTTTAATATTAACACATTCAGCGCCAGGGTCACCGGTGTCTGATTCGCTATAGTTCGAAGGGGTCATTGCAGACACCGGTGTCCGCTCAGTAACGTAGATCAGGGAACAGCCATATTAGTCTAATTTTTATGACTAAGTATTTGCCTTAATAGGCTCTGTACAAGGGATTGAAAATTCTGGATTTTTAGTAATAACGATAATAATTAATTTACTAATAAGGAATAAAAAACGATGGCAAACTTACTTCGAATAATATCGATGGCTTCTTGTAAATTTTAAGAGTTAATAAGGTAGTTGCTGCATTTTTAAACATACAACTTTTAAAATTTACAAAAAAACTTCAAGATAATAAAGCAGTTTTATCAAAAACCCATCAATATGTAACTGTTGTAAGTACCAAGCAAAAAAAGGATAAGGGAAAATAATATATTTTTTAGTTTGATAAATAAAAAAAATGGGGATACAAAAGGACTTACCAACCAAATCACAATCACTTTCAGTGGCTGTGTAATTACTTATACTTTTTACAAAAGACATGATCCGTTTTGTTCATTTGGCCATTGTCATTGAAGCATGAGTATAATGAGTTGTAATTTTCTTAGCCATGGTAGAGCGCCATGGACAACATTGGTTATTTTACACAATTATATATTGAAGAGTCTGTCTAGACCCATACTGTAAACTTTGAATGACTTTGAATAGAATTATTATAATGATTATAATATTGCCTGCTTAAAGTATGTTCTAATTATATCTTAATACTTAGTACATTATTTGAAAACATGCCAGATTATTATAGCAATAATGTGTTTAAAATAACTAAAGAAAAGGTGTTGCGGTTATTTTTCATTGATATTATTTCAAACTAGAATAATAATAATATATGACACTACAGCTTCCCCGTGTGTGTCCTTATAAGTAAAATTTTTTCCGTTATATATATAAAAAAAATTCTTAACCATAATAATGTTTAATTCTATTTTTATGTACATATTTACCCTTCTTATCTATACTTAGCTTCAAATTTGTGTCCTAAACTTCTCAAACTCTATATGGACCTTTAAATAATGTTTCTAACTTATTGTCTCTACCGTTATTTTGTAAAAGTACTTTATCCCCTATATTATAACTAACTTCTCTACATTTTTATCTAATTTAAGCTTTTGCTTATTTTTCGATACTAGCAAGCTATTTTTGGCATCATTTTATGCTGTTTGTAACCAAAATTTTAATTCAATTGGATAATCATCGAAATTGTATATCGGAATGACAGAGTTATAAATGTTACAGAAAACTAGCCTGAAACGGGTAGATGTGTTACCCGTATTGTTATATGAAAAACACCAATATGACACCGAATCGCTAAAATTATTCGTTTCTTGTAAACATATGTACCAAGCTGTTTATACCAATTGTCTTATGATATACTGTGTACGTTTGGTGCTGACTATTTAACAATCAGCTCGCTTCTTTGAAAGTAGCTAAAAATGTACCTTGGCTCATAACAACTTCCTCTGGTACTCCATACCTTAACACGAAATTGTCTACAAACGACTTTGTGACTGTATTGGCTTCTTTGCTTTTTAAAAGGTATGCCTCTAGAAACTTACTAAAATCGCACTGAACTGATAAAATATATTTCTTTTCATAAATATCAACTGGCAAGGGACCTACTAAATTTAAGAATACTCGCTTAAAAGCTGATACAGCAATTGTGGTAATTGCTATTGGTCCTTTATTAGGTCTTGAATATATATAACGTTGACAGTTATCACAACGCCGAATAAAACCTTCAACATTCTTTAGACTTGACCAAAAATAGATTTTATGATGTACAGGGTTTCCCATTTTGGGTACTTTTGCGGGGTATCTCGGTTATTTTTATAGATGGAAAGTTGAGATTTTCTTGACAGTGTGCTACTTTTTCGTAAAACTAAAGTTGCCCTTAACAAAAATATCATAGCCATTTTAGTTTTTAAGATACAGGGCTAAATTGATAATGTTGCATTTTCAGGCGCCCTTGGTATCTCAACTATCAGATAACTTATCGAAAATGTGAGAAGTGTATCTTATATAACTTTTCCCGTAGAATTCAATTCAGCCTTTGGAATTTGTATACAGGTCAAATAGTTATCGGACCCTACTTTATTGTTTTACATGGAACACCCTGTATATTTATTGACTATAAAATTTGTCTTTTTTACCTTTTTAAAAATATATAATAGTATGCACTTTTTCTCAGAAACACGCAAATAAATGACAATTTTCTAAAATTAAATGCATAATTTAATAGTAGGCTTTGGCTATTGTTTATGACAACAAACAAAAATAAATGTCAAATATCATCGGTTTTTGGATCGACGTTTGGTCTATAAAGCAATTTATAAACGGTTTTTTGGTATTTTTATTTAATTGATATTTATCAATTTCTTCGAATAATGGCAGCGTATGTATGTTGGTATGTTTCATACAGAGTAATGAAAATTCCTCGTAATTATATTTTCAAAGGTAAGAAAGCTATTATGGCTATGAAAACCTGTATTATCATTATACATTTTTGCTTGTTAGATATCCAGAAAAAAGGCAACCGCGTTTTGAGATATTTGCTCGTTTAAAAGCAAATTTAGTTGAGCATGGATCATTTGTTCCTAAAACATACAACAAAGAGAACAGGGAAAGAAAAGAGATATATGTTTTGGGATATATATGTAGAAGCAAAACCTTCGTCCTCATGTAGAAAAATTGAGTAGGAAATTGGTGTGCCAAAAACTGACAATCAGAGGATCTTGGAGAAATATAAGTATCATCCATACAAATTTAATATATTGTAACATTTGCATCCTGGCGATGCCGAGCGCCGGGCACTGTTTTGCCAGTGGTATTTGGAACAAATCCATTTTAAGGATTTATTTGGCAGATTTGTTATCTGGTGAGACGAATGCTTTTTTTCGAGAATGCGAGAATTTTTAATCGTCTCAATACCAGGAATTGGCATAGTGAAAATCAGCATTTAATGTGTGAAAGGGCACAACAAGGACGCTTTAGAGTGGGAGTGTCATGTTTTATTTTGGGTAGACATATAGTTTATAGAATTGTTTAAGGAGGTCTTACAGCACATAAATACCTAGAAATCCTTGAGGAAGTTACAGAACTGCTCGAAAATATTCCATTAGACCAATATAATGCTGTGTCCCCACAGCAAGATGGTGCCACAAGTCACAACTCTAGGCTTTTAAAGGAATTTCTTGATAATAATTTTTTTCAAAGATGGATAGGTACCAAGGGACCTTAGATGGCCTCCACGATCTCCAGATCTCTCAATTTTAATTTTTTTTATGTGGCTATATACAAAATAAAGTATATAAAACACGATATGACGGCATAGAAGAACTTCGAGAGGCAATTCATTTAGGCTTTCGAAATCTGCGAATGAGAGGTTTTTTAACGCTATTCAAAGAATTACAAAAATATTCCAAGTTTGCATTAAAAAAATGGTCGTCAATTTAAACATTACCTTTAAAAATTTGTTTTTTTTTCTTTTCTTCTTCGTTAGCTATATGATACTTTTAATTGTTTGTTATTGTTATTCATGACCTACTATTAAATTATGCAATTAATTTCAAAATATTATTATCATTTATTTGCGTGTTTCTGAGAAAAAGTGCATACTATTATATATTTTTGAAAAGGTAAAAAAAGACAAATTTAATAGTCATATATAATAAATATACAGGGTGTTCCATTTAAAAAAATATAGAAGGGTTCGATAACTTTTTGACCTGACCCTGTATATTAAATCCAAAGGCGGAATTGAATTCTACGGGAAAAGTTATATCAATTTAGCCCTGTATCTTAAAACCTAAATGAGCTATGATAATTTTGTTAACGGCATCTTTAGTTTTACGAAAAAGTAGTCGCGAAAACCGCAACTTTCTATCTATAAAAATAACGGAGATACCCCGCAAAAAAACCCAAAATGAGACACCCTGTACATACGTCGTATGCAATGGGTAATATATAATAATAATTTAATATAAGTTGTATTAACTGTTTACTCCTTTTACTACATTTAGCTTTATTGATATGTCTTTTATTACTTTTTTAATATTAACTAATTTCTTTCTGTTAACGTCTTTTATTACGTATAATTCTGGAATATTATTTTCCGTGTACAATTAGTCAGATTTCTCAGTGATGTAGCTAAGTCATATCTTATCGGTAATTCCAATTTAAATAAATAACTTGTGGGTTCACATTGTGAATAAAATCATCATTAATATGTTAGCGTGTACTTAGATACTATGGCCTACGGGGGTATTTGTACAGAATCAGGTCGACTAGCTTTTACACTTCAACTATAGTCGGGTGATCAAGCCTATTGTACTTGTGTGTATTGGTATTCGCCTGCGTTTCCTTTGATTCCGTTTTGAATTTGTTTTAACGCTGCATCTGCCGTTACATTTTCTCTGCCTTTCACATAATGTATAACAAAGTCATATTCTTCTAATATTTATCTAGATTTTGTAAGCCTACTGGGCATTTCTCTTTTTAAATAGGTAAACTTCTGGTCGATGATCCGTTAAAATCTTAAATTGTCAAGCATACAAATAAGGTTTAAAATATTTCACAGCCCCAACAATTCACAGTAACTCTTTCTCGATAGTGCAATAATCTCTTTCCGATTTGTTTATGCTTCTTGATGCAAATGCTATAAGCCTGTCGTTTGTATTTGATAAAACTGCACCTAAAGCATAACAATTTGCATGAGCTCGAAAAACAAATCCATTCTTTAAGAAATTATGGTTCTTGGGATTAGACCGTGTCAAATTGGAATTACTATCCGACGTTTCGCCTTCGATTGCACGAGGCATCTTCATGGATCTTTACTCCAAGAGATCTGAACACTGAATGAATCATCAGTAATTCCAATTTGACACGGTCTAATGCCAAGAACCATGATTTCTTAGTTGACCAAAGCCGTGGAAGCTTCCATTCTAAATTCATTCTCTGCTGAAAAATTTGGATGCTACAATATTGATGAACTGCTTAGCGACTCTTTCAACAATTTAAATGACCTTTCACACTCCTCATTTCTAGTAAACTTCCTGTAATAATTAGCAAAAGCTACAAAACGTTTAACTTCATTTGAATTTTTGGTACAGAATACTGAGCTATAGCACTATTTTTTTCCGGATGTAGTAATATTTGATCAGATGTAATGACATGACCGAGATATAAAATTTCTTTCCTAAGAAACTTGCATTTGCTAGGATTAAGTTTTAAATTCACTTCCCTTAACCTGTGCAAAATGTTCAATATATTTTGATTATGATTCTATTGTGAGTGCCCAAAAACTGTCAAATCATCTCCAAATATACAAACAATAAGTCGTAATTTAAACCTGAAATTGTTACGGTCATATGCTTACAAAATGCACTTGGACTAATTTTCATTCTTATTGTTAGCCGCTGCATTTGAAACTGTCCTCTATCCGTAGTAAACGTTGCACACGGTCTGCTTTCTGGATGTAACTCTACCTGATAATACTCTTGTGTTAAGTGTAAATGAGAAAAATATACGGCTCCCGACAAAGAGTCTAAGATCTCCGTAACGTTTGGTAGCGGAAATTTCTTATCATCATTAAGACGTTTATTCAGCAACCTAAAATCTACGACGCATCTAAACTTCTTAATACTATTACTATCTGCTGTTTTAGGAACTATTAACAACGGAGAAGCCCATTTATTCCTCGATGACTCCTTCTTGTAACATTTGAACGACTTGCCTATGTATTTCTTCCTTTTGAGCATGCGGTAACCTAGATGGTTTAACATACACTGGACTTGCTCCCTCTTTCAATCGTATTTTTTATTTTTACGCATTCGTTACCCTCAATGGGTAGTGACCAAATGAAACAGATCTGAGTATTTAGCACAAAATTTTTCAATCGAATCTTTTTCCTCACCATTTATCGATTTTGTATTTATCAGACCTAAATTTTTGTCTACTCGTTCCTGGGATATTTTATTACTAACAAAATTACACACTTCGTATTCATTTAACCTTTCTCTTTAAGGCTCAAAAATTCTTAATTTAACTTCTCGCTCAGTCACATTTAACAACCATACTAGACTTCTATTTGTCTGTGGTTTAATAATTATATCAGCTGCAGGCACTTACAATTCACTATAAAACTAAATAGCATCGATTATTGTTTGGTAGCCTCATCACTACCATTCATATCAGGAAACAAGGATGCTGCCGTGTGTAAATCAAACTTTTTATAGCAATATTAATAACATTTCTACGCGTTTTACTCTTACTGTTTATTAACTTAATGGCAGTTTCTAACCTACGAATTAGAGTTGCGCGCGCTTTTGCTGTCTCAATTACACAGACACACTCTATTACTTTGTTTTTTTCATCAGGTTCATTGTTTTTTGGCTATTATACACTGCTTTGATTTTAATTATCTTATCCTCTAGTTGTTCTAAATGTATTATAAATTTATTTACCCTATCAAGTTTTACTCGACGTTCATATGGCTCTTCCGCTATATTATTATATTGTAGTTGCTCATAATCGGTAACACTAGTTATTCGCTACACTTAGTGGATATAATAATTACTTATCATATATTATTTCTAAAAATCTTCTTACATCTGACTTTTGTGAAGAGCGGTAACATGGGAGCGAACTTTAGGCTGAAAAGCGGCGAGTTGAGAGTAAGTTCCTCCGTTAACACTAGCGTGTCGACTATAGGACATTGCTGTTGAAACAGCCAAACATTTTTTCACGACGCCTTTCTTTGCATTGTTTTTGTTATAAAAGTTTCATGCCAAAATTTATGAGTACACATCTATTTCACTCAGATTTGGGGACGTACCCTGGCCGTTGTTTAGTTAGTTCTTGTGTGGACTGGTTAGATCCCATTGTATCACTTTTACGGTAGGCCGCGCTAAATCTCTTAACATGTAATGTTCTTAGACATGGTAGGGTTGCCATGGGCATAGGTTCGATAGTATCAGTGAGTTATTGTATAAAACGATATATTGAACGTCTGTCATAGACTAGACCTATACTGTAAATTGATGTTAATAAGTGATATTATTAATATTATAATGATTATAATGTGGCGCGTTTAAAGTGTGTTTTTATTATATATTAATAACTAGTATAGTAAAATATATACATAAGTATTATTTGAAAACCTGACCCTGTATCTGTTTATATAGCCTAAATATATTAAGACTACAATAGCAACAATATGTATAGGATAACTAGCAAAAAGGTGTCGTATTTTTTTACAATTGATATTATTACACCGTTAAAACTAAAACAACATTATAATTATTATTATGAAAAAGGCACCAATACCAGTGTATGTTAAACCATTTAAGTTACCGCATGCCCAAAAGGAAGACATACATATGCAAGTTGATCAAATGTTATGAGAAGGAGTCATCGAGGAACCTAGGTCGGAATGGGCATCTACGTAGTTCCTAAAAAAGAGATAGTAATGGTGTTAAGAAGTTTAGATGCGAATTAAATTTCAGATTGCTGAATAAACATCTAAAGGATGATAAGAAATTTCCTTTGCCAGACGTTACGGAGATTTTAAACTCTTTGTCGGCAGCAGTGTATTACTGGGCTAGTGGAAGGCTTCAGTAAAACAATCGATATGAAAAACACTGATGCTGAGGAGTTAATGCTTGAGGACGGGTCGGAGCTAGCTCAATTGGGTCCCGAGGAAGCCTATCAATATCTGGAAATACCACAGGGGTGTGAAATTAAGCAAACTGAGAATAAAAACGCGTCTGAAAAACACACATGGGATATCCCTTCCATTGCCTACACGTTCGGAATACTCACCTGATTAAAAACTGATCTCGACCGTCTTGACAGGAAATTCCTAACGCTGTTCACGATATTTAGAATGGTTCATCCAAACTCGGCGATTGAACAACACTATATACACTGCGACCAGGTAGGTATGGGACTGGTTGCACTAGGAATAATACATGAAAGAGAATATTACAATCTCAAAAAATATTTTAAAAATAAAAACTTCCCTGTGCACATGCACGTCGTGGCGTTGGATAAGAAGGTCACCCTGCTAAAGCTCTTTGAACGGCTGGACCCTGAAACAGAAAATAAATTGGAGCAGATGAAGGAAGTCACTGCATGGAAGGTATTACGCAGGTCTAAATGGGAATAAAACAGACCTGAAGGCTTCAAATACTTACCTTAAATCAGGGCACCTGTTACCTTAAACTGAGGGTTTCCTTATGGCTAATAAGCAAGTAATACCAACCAGAGCATATGTAAGGGTCATCCTGAAACAGAACATTCCAACAACAAAGTGCAGATACTGTTACAAAGACGAAGAGTCTGTCCATTATATGGCTTCACATGGTACACACCTGGACACTTGGAGATGAATAACGACCTGTGTGAAAAAATAGTAATAATAATAATAATGATAATATATGACATATTTCCACTAAAAGTTAACTTACTGGACCATGAAAAATTGTATAACACCATTACACAGTATATTAAAGAAAATGACAATATGTATTTTGCGGACGTAGGGTGGTCAACAGATTCTCACAATCGTTGTGAAGAGGGTGTAAGGTAACTTATACATGCGACATAACAAACGATACTGCACAATATACAAAAGTGTTCGCCATGGCTTGGTAATAAAAGAGTTATATATCCTTTATACGGCCAGGTCAGACATCTGTGTCCGCCAACTATCTCTTACGGCTGGCCTAGTGCGTGGATTCCCTGAAATTGCATTGACGCTGAATGCGTTAAACTATGTTTGTTTCTGGTATTAAGGAATATCAGAAATTAATAAATTTACATAGGATTACCTTGTTGCTATATCGCAACATAAGAAAAAATATTTATATAACAATAATATAAATCAAAATATATACAATTTCTGATACATAACACCCAGAAGATGTTTTTTTATCGTGTTAAGAATTTTAAGGCGTTGAAAAAAAAAATTAGTTTTTTAAAATCGGTGAAAATTTTATTTATACATTACAGCAAATTACCTTACAAAAGACATTGTACACTAAATATTAATTATTTTTCAGTCTAGTTAATTTAAAGTTTTACTTGTAGATTGATACTATGGTGACTTTTCATTTTGGAAATATTTGAATATTACTATAGTATCGCCAGGACGCATTGTAACAAACGAAAAAAAAACACACAAGGCAATTATTCTGTATTTCAATTTGATGAGTCGAAAAAATATATATGATTTAGAAAAAAAACTATGGATGTATCTATCATCAATCCCCTTAAAAAATCTGATATAGTTAGCGCTGCACAAGCAGCTCATCCAGACATTTTTTAAAATACAAAATGTAGTGCTTATGTAGATTGCTATCATCGTCTATTAGGTGTCAATAAAATAACTTTTGTTAGTAGTACGAAAAAACTTTTTGTTTTGTAATTTTAACACATAAATTTTTCTTGTAATGATTCAGATAATGAAATGTATTTTAGGATCATGCTGAATACGTTTTTTAAATAATTAAACATAGAGGCCTAGAAAGATTTTCATTGCAACTATATTATACCTGACAAATTAACGAGGGACACAATGATTACATTATAATAAAATTGTTAAACTACTGAAAACTGTAATAATCTAATAATTATTCAAGTCGTCATTAAATACTTTGAAGTCTTCTTGAACACTTTCAACTCTTGTGCATCTAATTTACTATGCTTTTTACTAAGCCGAATTTAAATGAATATAATTTGTGTAAATAACTGCTAAGCAAAATTTATATTTTTACAACGACGTGAATATCCGATTACCCTTTCCTTCAAGTGGAAAATGACTTATAAAAATGGGAACAGAATTACTTGTGGCAAAGCAGCTTATACAATAACAGAGTCGTAAGACAATATAAAGCAAAGTATATATTCCTATATAATAAAAAAATTAAATATCCGATTTTTTGTTTCCTTCAAGTGGAAAATTACTTGTGAAAATGAAAACAAAGTTATTTGTGGCAAAGAAACTTGTACAGGGTGTCCAAAATAAGAATGTATATCTCCTTATCTCGAGAACCATAACAGATAGAAGGCAAGTTCATATACAAAAGTTTCTTAGCTTCGTTTGAATTTTTATTTTATTATATTCTTATTTATACAGGGTGTTGCGTTTGGTCTGGGCTGAGATGCACTTTCTTATTTTAAATGGGACACCCCATTATGATAACGCGCTTAAAGACGAGTTCACCAATATATAATAGTATGGGCCTATAGTGCAAAGTTTCGGATTTATTGACATTTTTCTTCAGTTTTCTACCTATTTTCAAATTAACAGAACTAAAGTACTTTTATAATTTTTTAAATTTTTGTTAAAGCCTTAAAAAATTAAAACCTCGTTCTACTCACAGTCTTATACTCGAGTTTTAAAACTTCATAAAAGTTGCAATGTTCCATGCTTCGCGTATCGTAATTTTTTTTTTAAATTTAAATGCAACATCCCGTACATTACAATAAATTCGGATAGAGAATTGAAGTAAGATTTTAACGACCCATAATAATATGGGTCTCCGACTTATAGTTTTAGACTTATTGACGATCATCTTCAGCATGCAACTAATTTTTTTAAGACAAAGTTTTCAATTTGTTTAATTTCAAAAAATTCGTGGGTGTATTATAATGTATGCATTAAGAGTTATTACTTAGGTACCGACAATCTTTATTTACCCTTGATTATTATCTTAATATCAAAGTGTCGTTAATTATAAAACCCTTAGAACCGTATTCACTAAAGAGGTTTAAATTTAGACCATGTCTAACTTAACAGTTATAGGTTTAAAATGACAAATGCAACGATAGAGCAAATAAATTATTGTAGTCACAATTACCAAATGACAGTGACATATACAAAACGCAACTGGCGAACTAACAGTTTTAAATGTCATGGTAACTAGATCTGGTCTAACCTTTTTAGCGAATACGGGGGCTAATTTTTTAAATTTAATTAATGTTCACCTATTTTTTGCTAAAAAGATATTGGAAAAACAACAAAAAAATAACAAGAAACTCAGTTATTCAATAAAATCTAAACCGTGTATATTTTGCTTTTCTTAGATAGTTATTTAATTCAAAACATACTTTGTAAGCGTATCGCCTGTATTTCAGCCGGTATAAACGAAAAATATGATACTTGTTAATTATTTTATAATTTTCCATATTTTTGTGTATTTCTAAATAAAAAACAACGTTATTGGTTGGTAAAGAAATAATATTAATAAAAACAAATTATAATTTGAAAACGCTTTAATTAGATTTACAGATTTTATGCTTTATATATTAGATTGCTTAATTGTTTTTATTTATATAATAACTAAATTTATTTGGAAAAAATTCTACAAAAAACTTATACAAAAAATTATTTTATTAAATGACCAAGGAGTCCACCGTTTTCGGCAATGCAAGTTGTAAGAATCATTTCTAATTTATTGGTCGCTTTTCGAACTGCTCCACTTTCATTTAAATGCGCAACTTCCATAATAATTTTGTTTCTTAAATCCTCAATATTTTCGCAGCGGTTTTGGTAAACCTTATCCTTTAATGTTCCCCATAAGAAATAGTCCAATGGGGATAAGTCTGGGCTTCTAGGAGGCCACAGAATATCCCCATTTGGACCTATCCATTCCATAAAATTGTTGGAAAGAAAGTTCTTTACATCTAGCGTGTTATGGCATGGAGCGCCGTCCATTTGATATATTATTTCGTTGGTATTTCCTCGTATGTCTAGCAAGGGCTTAATTGTGTCTCTAAGTAACTGTAAATATCTAGGGCCAGTTAAATGCTGATCAATAAATACGGGGCCTATAATTGTACCTCTGTAGATTCCGCACCACACGCTAATGCTTCGTCGTATTTGATGTTGTATAGTTTTAAATTTTTTCGGGTTCTTTTGTGCCCAGAAATGGCTATTTTTTCTGTTGAAAACTCCACAGGTACTAAAGGTTGCTTCATCTGTCTAACATATTTTATTTAATATAGATTCCTGGAATTGACGATCCATAATTAAATTGCTATATTCTAATCTAGTAACGGAGTCATTTGGCTCTAAATGATGTAATTTCGCAAACTTCCATGGCCTGTACTTATTAAGTTTAAGCGAAAAATGAATAGTAGATTTAGCAACGCCTAAATCGCGCTCTGCATCACGAATAGAATTTTCGGAATTCTCTTCAAAATACAAGGAAATATTTAGTTGTTCTTCTTCGGTTAAAACAGATCTTGGTGTTATTCTTTTATCGTATTTTAAAACGCTGTGCCCCTCGAGATCTCTTTCAATTTTCTGAAAAATTCTTCGATCTGGGATTCGATTTTCGTTGGTATGCCCTAAGAGCCAAAGCAGCACTACGATTATTTTCCAAATAGCACTGGTAAAGAATCAACTTTTCCTGATTTGAATACATTTTTATAATGTTAAAAGATATCAATAGCACTAGCAGGAAATTATGTTGACATTTCTTGCGACGTTTACCTTGGCGTCCTTTCAAACTCTATTTCCATGGCACTCTATGTGTCTTAAAAAAATTAGTTACATGCTGAAGATGATCGTCAATAAGTCTAAAACTATAAGTCGGAGACCCATATTATTATGGGTCGTTGAAATCTTACTTTAATTCTCTATCCGAATTTATTGTAATATACAGGGTGTTGCATTTAAATTTAAAAAAAAAATTACGATACCCAAAGCATGGCAACATTCTAACTTTTTTGAAGTTTTAAAATTCGAATATAAGACTGTGAGTAGAACGAGGTTTTAATTTTTTAAGGCTCTAACAAAAATTTTAAAATTTATAAAAGTACTTTACTTCTGTTAATTTGAAAATAGGTAGAAAACTGAAGAAAAATGTCAATAAATCCGAAACGTTGCACTATAGGCCCATACTGTTATATATTGGTGAACTCGTCTTTAAGCGCGTTATCATAATCTGCAATAATATATAGGGTGTCCCATTTAAAATAAGAAAGTGCATGTCAGCCCAGGCCAAACGCAACATCCTGTGTAAATAAGAATATAATAAAATAAAAATTCAAAAGAAGCTAAGAAACTTTTGTGTATGAACTTGCCTTCTATCTGTTATGGTTCTCGAGATAAGGAGATATACATTCTTATTTTGGACACCCTGCACAATGACATCGTCTTAAGACAATATAAAGAGAAGTATATATTTCTATATAATAAAAAAATCTGTAAAATAGCTTTACCCGGAGCTTCTCTTGTTATAAATCCTTCCATTTAACAGGGAAATTCTATAAAAACTAAAATAGAACGTATAGTATGTTTTGTCCTAGGTCCAACCGTTTAGATTTGAAAGTCTCTCAAATTTTGAAATTGTTATTTTCAAACTTTATGTAAAGTTAGCCTACACTTTTGCATAGATGAATGTAATAAAATCCAGGGTGTTGCATTTAAATTAACGATTGTTTATTTTTTTAATTCGACAGTTAGTTGTTTTTTAATAATGCTTTAAACAAAAAGTTTTTCTTATTCCTTTTTTTATCTATGAGCAAACCCAAGGCCGAGGGCCTAAGGCCTAAGTACTCTGGATCGTGGTTGATTTGTGTGAAGACAGGGAAAGTTTAGTGATGCGGGATTTAAGCACTAGCAGATTAGAAGAAAACGAAAAGGCATTTGAGAGTTACACATTTCATAATCACATGAGAATAAAGCAGCGAACAAAGTGGAAGGTCCTTGGTCTTTGAAATTGGACGGTGAAGATATGCATGTGGGTCGATACTCGTATCTCTCTGTCAGGAATGACCAAATGACTAAGGAGGGCATAAGTTGCTTCCTTGTGATGTTTGGATCATCAGTCAGGCGAGAGGCTGACAATATGTGCGAGCAATAGTCAAAGCTGGATCTGATTTACGAAGGGTAGGGTATACGAGTTGGCTAAAGAAAAGAATATTCGAGCCTGAAAAAATACCCAATTTCTTCGTGGCTGCTGTGGCAATTGAGGTAATGTAATCATGACAGCGAAGCTCTTTCTGAAAAGTAGTACCAACTAAGCTAAAATAATCTTTGTCTTCAAGCACTTGATTATTCATTTGAATGGTGTGTGTAATAGGAGATCATTTGTGAGATGGTAAACATGATTGTGCCTTAGTGGCGTTAAACTGAACAAAGTTTTTGATGCCCATTCTACGATTTTAATGAGGTCTTCGGTTAGAGATAAATTTCGGTCTTGGAGACAGATTTGTGAAATTGTATATATGACTGGAGTGTACTATAGTTAGCATAGCTGTGAATAGAAGTGTTGGCAGAAGAAAGCACTTCGTTGATATATAGGAAGCGTACTGGAGCAATAGGGTAGATGCCAACTCTAACGCCTGCGTTGATTTGGTGAAAGTTTGATGAATGGCCGTCGACCACTACAGAAATACTTCTGTGGAAACAAAACTGGCAATCCAAGTACAAAGTTCTGGAGAAGGACCATAGTCAGGAAGTATCAAATACTTTGGATATGTCGAGGCCGATAATTTGATCTTGTTTGTGGAATTCGATGAACTTATTCGAGTTGTGAGTTACGAAAATAATAAGACTTACTGTGGATCTTTGGTGGCGGAAACCGTATTATCTATCGTAGATAAGTTTATACCTTTCAAGGTTATTTAAAAGGTCATTATTAATATTCTTTTCCATTGCCTTACTAATAATTGGGAGGAGGGATCTAGGTCTGTAGGTAGAAACAAGAGGTTTGAATCCCTTTTTGGAAGCATATTTTTATCTTTTAAGAAAGTTATCCTTGTCATAGGACTCTAGGAATATCCACTTAAAGATAGCGGCCAATTCAGAAGCACTATTTTTTAAGACTATCGCCGGAATAACATCAATGCCAGAGGACTTTTTGGTATTAAGTGTTTTGAAAATACGTCGTACCTTTTAAACCCTGAAGTTAATTTCATGAATATTGTATGGCAAAGCTGGTACTGAAGGAAGGGGAAAGTGAAGAGGAGGGATTAAAGTAGAACTTGCGGCGAATTGTTTTGCAAAAATCTTAGCTTTTGCATTTGATGTGGAGACGGCTTCATCATCAGAAGTTAGGGGTGGAATTGCAGAAGTTTTGATTAACATTTTTGGCAAGCGACCAAAATTAGTTGGCACTCACTTTCGCAAGAAAGAACTTTTTTCTAGAAAAAGGATATTTTGTACATTTTCAGGTAACTGGGCAAAATAAATCTCTAAGAGTTGAATCTATTTATACATATCAAGGAAGTGTTCATTCGGTTCCGTAACGATGTATCAGTATCAGAGAAAAAAATTATCATTGTTATATGAAACCGGTTACACCTGTCCATCACAAAGCCGTTTTTGCTTTGTTTTATACGCATGATGATATCATGAAAATGTTTCGCACTGACGTCACTGATATGTACAAACAGACCCTAAATTGAATTCGCATCAAAATTTAATCAATTTATTTCAATGTCACCTTTGATTTTTGGACGTCAATTCAATAAGTGAGTTTTTTACAGTCAGTTTTAAACATTTTATTAGGTCGCCATTTTGTTCCGCCAAACTGAATTTTACCAAATTGTTATCAATTCATCCTCACATGACTTTCGACTTTTTCTATCAAATTAGAAGTCATAGAATAAATAGTTTTTTAGCTGTGCCGTGAATACAGACAGGTAGACAAATCGGCCGACGCGACGGTCTGACCGACATAATTAAAAAATATATGTGTTTCGGTATGTAGGGTTTCTGAAATGAAATCTAAAAAAATCTCGGAGGGTGTTATTTTTACGATCAGAACAAAAAAGAAGTAAAAGCTTTGAAATTCATCTTTATCAGAAAACAGTAATTTTAAAATATGTTATTATATATATTTTTTAAAAAATTTTATGGTTCTTTTGGTTTTTGCAAAAACAAACTAAAACGCATACAATAAATTGTTGTTATTTCTGAACGATATAGCTTGAAATTATTTAGAGGAATATTAAAATAATTTAAAATACTGCAGAAAAGCTTTATTGATCCTTTTGATTTTTGACCCCTCTTAATATATATGCACAGTAGCTCCCTCCTCTTCTGCGATGAGGACTTAGTTCTGATCTATTATTAGCTAACCATAAAATAAATGTACAACGTAGTTATAAGAGCACAATTCATGTATCGACAAACCGAATGGCTGCATTGTTGTTAATATAGTCTTCTTCCCATAGTTGATTCACATTCGTTAGCAATCGAGCTGCAAAAATTCAAAAAAGTTATCCGCTACTACAGTTAGTTCCGGTTTAATTAAGAAATTTAATAAATAAAAAAAAATTAGGCGTGTTGAGTTTTTTTTTAAAAGGTTCTAATTCCATGCCTTTCTCTTAATTGCTTTTAAAATAATATATTTTTATTCGAAATAATCTGTAAAACTCGATTGGATACAGTTGCAATTACCATAATTAATTAAAATTCGTATTCATAATACCTAGTTTTTAACCCGACCTTGGTCTAGATATTTAAAAATATCTCCTCAAATGCTTGGAGGGCCGCTACAAATGGATATGAATCGAAAGGTAGAATAAATTTAAATTTCGCGGGTTTTGTCTAAACTTGTAATGATCTAATACATATTTTAAGCCGAATTTGGTGTATCAAAAATAAAAATAATAAATAACTGACTTGTGTCAAACTTGATATTTGAAGAGATGCTTTTTTCGGTACACGGGAGTCTCTTAAATCATTATTTTCCACAAACCTACACTACTAGCAGCCATAAAAATACTACTTTAAAGCATTAGCGCCTTAAATTTTAAGGCACTAGTGCAAGAAGTAAAATGTCAGTCAAATTTTAAATGCAAACGTTAAAAAAACATTTATATTTTATTTATTAAAATTAATACCATTTAAACAACTTGACAAATGAATTCCTTCCGCAGATCCGCCTTCGCTTTCTCCTTAGAATATTCCAGGAATACATTTGTAGTATATTTCCCTTTCTCTTCACACCATTTCACAAACTTATTGTAAGCAATCTCATATTGCGATCGGGATTTTCTGGGCAATAAAACCAAGGTAGCTCGATTGGTCACTTCATCTTTATCTTTAAGTGAGTCGATGCAACTGTCGATTTTTTTTATATTTACCTGCATTTCAAACAAAATAACAGCGTTTTAAGAAACTGACAGGTAGTTTCAAATTTCCCTTAAACCATTCAGCCAACAATGACTGTTAGGTTTTATTGACAAATGACAACTTTGATAATTTTATATACAATGCTATTAAAACTATCTGCTTCTAATTTATTAAACATCGTAAAAATATAGTTTGTAACTGTGTTATTGCTTTTTATTGCCGTTTGCAGAAGTATCATTTTATGATATTTTTATGGCACTCACGTGAATTGCAGAATTCACTTCGCTCATTCTGAAAACTTTCACATGCGTGCCTTAAAAACATACTTGTAACACTTATATAATAAAAAATTATTAATCTTATTTATGCTATATACCTGTATAAATTAAAGCGTCTCTGATTTAAGTTCCTTTTGTGTTGTCTCGTGATATATTTATATAAAGTGATAAAGCAGTTCTATACTTTTGTATATAGTTCTTAGTTTTTTAGACAAAATGTTCATAATAGGGCAAACACGCATAGCATTCATTAGTGGCTACGCTGTTGGTAGCTGTATCTCTTTGAAGCCTAAATTTCAAGAAAACAATATACAGAGAAACGATTTCTTTCAGGTTCAAAAAATGAATAAATTATCCAAAATTTTTTTTCATAATAATAATTATTACAAAATAATGTTGCATTGCAAATTAAATGATTTTACTAGAAAAAATGCCTTGGATTTGCCTTATGTGTTAGGATAATTCTCTGAGCAAGGATGAGTTTACCTAAATATGGTGAAGGTTAGCAACCACTGGAATTCCGGCACACCTGATATTTCGTAAAAAGTTTATCCAGACCTTCAATTTTTGTTAGGGTTTTTTGGGTTCATTGAAAATTTAGTTTGGCTTTTCTGGCGCAACCAGTTGAAGGCATCCACACAAAAGTAAAGTAATGAACAATCTCCGGAATAATTTCTCTGTCACCTCTAAATCCGTTGCTAACTCTGGCACTGTTAACTCAAAGATGTATCAAAGAACACTTAAGTAACTATCTTTTAGAGGGGCCAAAAAAATTTAACAAAAATTGAAGGTCTGAATACGCTTTCCACGAAATATTACCTGTCCCGGCCTTGGTATCTAACTCTAGGTGCAATGGCGTAAACCCTCTTTTGTTCCGAACTTTTCTCGGCATATACAGTACATTCTATGTCGCTTTCTAGTGAAACTGTTATCAACAATTTTTTAGATTTCGAGATGTTTTATTATACAAAAATAAAGAATACATTTTTTCTCTATCGTTTTCTCGTTCAGAAAATGAGTATTCTTTTCGAAAGTCTTTTACATAATAATTACTATTACATAATAATATTGCATTGCAAATTAAATGATTTAACTGGAAAAAAGACATTGGATTCGCCTTATGCGTCAGGATAATTCTCGGAACAAGGGTGAGTTTACCCCAGTCTGGGGACGGTTAGCAACCACTGGCAATCCGGCACACCTGATATTTCGTGAAAAGTTTATCCTGACCATCAGTTTTTGTTAGGGTTTTGTCTTCACTAAAAATTTACTTTGGTTTTTTTTTTAGCAACGAATTGAAGGCAGCCACACAAAAATGTGTCAAATGATTTAAAGTAATGAATAATCTTCAAATCAGTTGCTAACTCTGGCACAGTTAACTCAAAGATATGCCAAGCAACACTTAGTTAATTATCTTTTAGAGAAACTAAAAAAATTGAACAAAAATTGAAGATCTGAATAAGCTTTCCACGAAATATAAATTGTGCCGACCTTGCAGTGGTTGCTAACTCTCGGCGCAGTGGCGTAAACCCGCTTTTGTTGCGAGCATTATCAGTGCGCATACAGTGAATTCAATGTATTTTCCTATTAAAACTGTTATCAACATTTTTTGAAATAAATTTTTTAACTAAAAAAAATACTTTCTGCGCATATACATGAGACAATTGTTAATAATTAATGTATTTATTTATGAAATGTAAGCTTCAAAAATGTACAGCTATCCACAGCGTAACCAATAATTAATGCTAGTTATGTTTACACTATTAGGAAAGTATTATCTAAGAAACTAATAAATACATGTAAAAGTATAGAACTCCCTTACCACCCAGTGTATTAATATATCTCAATACTTACTACTATTACTTTTTGAATTATTTATTCTGTATAAATATATTATAAAAGAAAATCCAAATTGGTGTGGAAAAATGTCAAAACAATATCATATCATAAAAAGACACAATTCCTAAAATCTATTTAATATTAGAATATATCATGTACACACATCAGGGCGGAAAGCATGCTCACACTTTCTGACGAGGAAGACACCTTCACGCATTTGAATATCTCCATATTAGATCTTAATAATTAGTTATTTCTTTCGGATCATTATAACATTATTTCGTTGAGTAAAAAGCCTTACTAAACAAATATTTTTTAAGTTTAAGCTTGGGCAGCGTACTTATTATAAATTTTAATTAGAGTATACTGTACATTTTTCTGAATATATGAAAAATTACATTTATCACAGACTAAATTACACTTATACCTCGTGCTATGGTTATGTTTCATTTGGTAATCTTGAAACACATCATCATTGTCCCTAACAAATATCACTGATTTCACAATATAAATGCTAGTAAATGTTAATATTTTTTTATCAATAAAAATGTTTTTACAACTTTCTTGCCTTTTCGTATTAATTATACACTTGATATATCGTTTTTGTAGTGTTATAATTTTGTGTATATCAGGCGAGCCTTCCAAAAGATCGAGCCATACTTTAGTCTAGAGTGCACATATGCGAAGTACGATGTTAGTGCTGCTTCAACACCAACATTTTCAGAGATTATTCTTAGAGCATAGCAATAACGTGAAACATTTGTAGCAACACTTTCAAGGTGAATTTATCAGTCTAAACTTGCATCAACATTCATTCCCCAAAACTCTTTGACGTTTCAAGCAGCTGATTGTTCAAAGAAATGTAAAGGTCAGTATTAGTTCCGTTTCCAAACAAACCAGCTGAGTTTCTGAAATATTTAGACAAAGATAATTCTACAAAAAACACTTCTCAAGAGCATCTGCAGCAGCACCAACCTTTGTAATAAGTAATTAATCATTGACCTCACTAATTATAAGCGTTGTGTCATCCGCTTAAACCACCATGTATTCACCGGATACATCACACAATTCGTTCGTATAAAGAATATATAGCAAGGGGCCCAAGATAGACCCTTGAGGCACACCTTTGGTTACACTTATTATTGCAGATTTAAATATTTCACCATTGAAACCTCTCGCCACCACTATTTGTATGGGATTTGTCAAGTAACATCTGACCAAATCTAAAGCTACAACTCGTATTCTGTACCTCTCAAGTCTTCTACGTAATATGTTATGATTGACAGCATCAAATGCCTTACAGAGGTCCATCAACATAGCCATAGTTTGTTATTTAATATTAAGGGAATTTAAAATTTTAGTTAAGGCTAGATAGACAGCTCTGTTTGTTGATTTTGGGCATCAGATATTATATTATATCTCTCAAAAAATCCCATAAGTCTTTTATATATCGCCCTTTCAAATAGTTTGCATATATTATATAACAAAGATATTATTTTTGAGATTTAAAATATATTTTTCAATTTCAATTGAATTACAATTCGACATTCCAACCCCTTGAATAGTTGGACAAGCATTTTGAAAAATAATTATTTAATTTATCGAGTATGTTCTCTGGTTTATTGTATTTATGGGCAAAATTATCGAGTACTCTACTTTTTTTTAGTATTCTGACCAGTAAAATTTTTTACTATTTTCCATGTTTATCTAATTTTGTTTTCAGATTTGTCGTCATATACTTGACTTCAAGTGGACTTCAAATGAGTTTTTACTACATTTTTCAAAATTTTATAGTATTTTGAAAAATAATTACCTGTAACTTTACCCTTAGACTTTTTTGTCAGAATAAATCTCTTTTTTCTCTACAAGATATTCTAATGTCCTTTGTAATTTAAATAACTGGCTTTTTAGATTTTTATTACAAATATTCTATTAAAAATGGAATTAAAATTTATTATAAGCATCATTTACCTCATTACAACTATAGCAGTTAGTTACCGGGTACAAATAAAAAAATACACCTCTGAATCCCCCATATACCGATGACAGCATCTTCTCGAATGTTTAAAAAAACTTAGATTTGTATTATATTTGTTATAATCACGTTCATTCAAGAATCAGGAGATGTGATAATCGAGCAGATGTGCTACCTACTGAACAAAGTGTTAGCAGTGAGTGACATTTTGAATAATAATAATTACAAATGTCGGCGCATTGATGATGCCCAAAAGTAAAGTAAAGCGACTTTTAAAGATAATTAAACTTAAAACAAACAAAATGCAAACGCTTGAACGAATTGAAACTTATGCTTACATGAACAAAGATACTATAACAAGAAAGAAATAATTCTAGAATTAACGAGACAACTTTCTAATGCGCAGAAAATAATGACAGACGAGACAACTTTTCATTGGAACGGAAATATTAATGAACATAATTACCGCATATAAGCAGATAAAAATCCCTGAGAATTTGAAAGGGATTTGCCAAAAGTGTTTGGTGTGCGGTGTCTTCCACCCAGGTATAAGGTCTTAACTTTTCTGGAGAATACTGTCTTCGGAGCTAACTACACCGATATGTTAGAAATATTTTTTTATCCTTGAAGAAAATGAAATAATTAAAAACATATGCTTCCAACAATATGGCGCCCCTGCACATTATTTAAACATTGCAAGAAATTCATTGGATTATGTTTTTCGAAACAGGTGGATAGGTAGATGAGACCTCCATGTCATGGCCCCCATATACCTCAGATCTAACGACCCCGCATTTTTTTCTGTGGGGTTACGTGAAAGAAAGGTGTCGTAAGCATCTATCATGAATTGTGGTTCAATTTAATTTAACATAAGAAATGTTAGAGAATTAATCCCCATGAAATGTTTCAGAATGCATATGAAAATTTCCCTTTTAGATTGAGGAATTGTGTAGCAGTTAATGGAAGTTAATGGAGGGTACATAAAACAATTATTGTTATAGTTACGATTTCTTAAATTTGTGTATCAACTATTCACGAAAATAAAATATTTCAAAAATACCACAAGTTATTTTAAAACATTTTATGTTTAGCACTGAATACATTTATAGTTAGGTTAGGTTAGGTCTGAAAGACTAGCGCCTAGAAAAAGGCGGTAACTAACTTGTGCAGCTACCATTACCTATAGATGGGTATATAGGTTGGATAAAAAAATATCGCTAAAGCAAAAGTTATCGGATAATTCGATAGTTTTTTTTTCTCGCTGATTTATTCGTAGTGACTTTATCGCTTTTGGTCGATAACTATCGATATATGTCAACAACTTCGATATGTATCAACAACTTCGAAAGGTATTAATAACTATCGATAAATATAAATACCTATCGATAATTAAAATTTAGGACACTTGCTATCATCGACTGTCGATAGGTAAAATCTAATATCACCTATATCCTATCATCTATACCTATATTTACATTTCTCGCGTTGTAAAATTAACATATCTAAACTGTATTTGTGAAAAGGAGACGTATCACGCTATAGACGGGTATACGAATATATAAGATTTTTTTTAAGCAATATAAGTCTAAAAATAAAGTAATAGTAATTTGGCATTTAATCCTTCTACTTCAGAATTTTTGAATTTACCTCCGTTATGTCAAATGAGTTCGGAGATACAGAAATTAAATGCTGGAACGCCAAGTCTTTTTAATTTAAAGGCATGTTAAGAGGCTGACTTCAAATTAGAATTGGCCGATTATACAAGGAATTCAATTATGACTTTTGGAAATGCCGGCATAAATAGTACTGAATTGCACACCTCTTAAAGAGAATGTGGTAGGATACAACTACTAATATAAAGTTAAATACTCTTAAAAGATAAATTTTAACCTCCCTTACCATAGTTGTTAGAACGCATTGTATGTCTACAAATTTCGTTATTATTAAAGAGGTGAAATAAACTTGACTGGATTAGGAGTGTAATGTAATATACGAGGAATTGAGAGCGACTGATGAGAATGGCAAGGTATTGTTGGTCTTATCAGATGAATCAGAAAATGCTAATAATATATAATCAGCTTTACAGACACCAACACAACGAGAAGCTCTTCCTGCGATATCTTTAGCCAGTTTAAGAAGGTTCAACTGATGCCAACACGAAATGCTGAAAGTTGAAATTGAGGGTAACAGATTGCAAAGGAGGCTTCGAACTTCTTTCCACTGAAACATGAAACGCCTGAATATGTCATCGATTGAACCATTCAGATCTGCAGTGAACAAAATTAAATAGGCCACACTGATAGCTAATATTCACTACGGATAAGGCAAACTAATACAAAAAGTTTTCAGCCCTAATATTTTAGATCTCTATTTATGTTCGAATTAAAAGCAAAAAGTTTTTCCTAATTGCATGATCCGCTCTTCAAAACCAATGATAATTTGACGATTTTGAATTATTTAATAAATATCTCGTCATTAGTAAGGAAAAATATCTTGAAAATTGTGATGCAAAATTTGTGTAGAGTGAAAAAGCATTTATTTCGATAGAACGTAGTACATTTTTCTGTGTTTTACAAGTAAAAAACAACGTGTTTTTGCTTGTATTATTTTCGGCTCGCTCGTGAACCCTTAACAAATTAATAATTTCTGTTTTTACTTGCAGCTAAATCGTCAATGAAGTTACACAATTTCTACCTTAAATTTAAAAACTTTGTAAGGTATGTAAACAAATCGAAATGATTGTTTACATACCTGCATTTACTATTTAAGGCACATTACGAAAACAAGGCTTTTCCTTTAATTCTAGATCTGTTAAATACAAGTGCATTATATATATATATATATATATATATATATATATATATATATATATATATATATATATATATATATATATATATATATATTACTATATACTGTACTTCTAATCAGCAAAAAGAGACCCATTTGCTGAACACGTTATAAACAGGATTTCCATTTAAAAATACGTGTTGGATTAATTCTTATGTCTTTAAAAATAAACAGAAAATGGAAAAGAACTCTGCCATAAGAAATATATGATGAGAGAGAAAGATAATCTTTAGTACACATATTGGTCCTAAGTCGCAGCTTTTCTTTATTTTTTCGATTATTTTTTAAGAAAAAGGTATCAAAACTGGTATATTTGGAATCAGAAAAAGAAGTTCTAACCATTGAAAATAAAATGTACAAGGTGTCTCATTGAAAAAAATGGAAGTTATACTTATTTATAACGTTTGACAACTAAAACTTTATTTAAACTATAATTATGGTGCAAGGCAGTAAGTAACTAACCATACAGTTTGTTTTCTGGATTATTTTGATACCCTGGAAAATAATAAAGTTATACAAGATTAAAATGTAAACATACTAAAATGACTACAATACCACTGCTGCAGGAATCGGTTAGAATCATATTTCTTTAACTAACCCTAACTAAGCCTTTTATTAAGGTATTTCTATGTTTTACCAAAAATTCTATAATAATGAATTGAACACGAAATAACAAGTTTCGATCGAAATTTTGAGCTCTAAAACTTATAATTTGTGACAAATTATATTCTCATGGTAAATACGATTCTGATATGTGAAATGTGAAAATGACATTACAAGACATAATATAACTAACTGTCTAACTGACTAACAAGTGAAATAAGAAAAAAAGCTTAAAATATATATTCTAACAAAATAATAATATGTAAGAAGACACCTCAAATATCCTTTTCGTATTCTCTCCCTGTAGAAAAGAAAATTGTCGAACTGAATTACTATTTTTATTATGTTCCTGATCTAGAGCATATGAAAGTAAAACCTTCCAAATATGTTTTATACGATATTTTCTAGAATGTTTGCCCGAATTTAGAACAGATAGAATAAATTATTTAGTTCTGCAGCTTTTAGTCTGCTTTCGACATTTTAAAGGTCTAGGTCAAATTGTCAAAGAAATAACAAACGGCAGTGGAAGTTTTCTGAATTTACGAGAGTTGGAGAATATTTTTGCCTTGTAATAGTGAATCCAATTTTAAATTCTATTCGTGCATTAGACATTACCGTGAGAACCGAGAATAGCGTACGATAAATATTCAATCAAAACTGAAGTAAAAATAATAATTTGAAATTAATGCGAACGATAACTTTTTTTAGCATGCAATAGATATGTGATTTTGAAAGAGGCAAACATTATTTGAAGAATAAGGTAATAAGACTTCACAATAAAGGGTTAATTTTTTCTTCGACTATTTTTGCTAAACAGTATTTATTTTAGATTCAAAATCTTACTTTGAGTATAGCCCCATCATATTACAGTATATTGTCCATATTATTAAATATTATATGAACAGAGTTGTTTTATACTGGACAGCATAGCATTAAACATCTGTATTAAGCTTATGGTCCAATATCCCTAAAGTAATTGTTAATCCATATCGAAAGAAAGTAATGAAATTGATTAATAGACTAATCTTAACCATATAGAAATCGAAAAAATATATATCTAATGTTGATGATGATACGTCCGGTATTTTCAAAGATCAAAGTATAGACTGCCCAATTATTATCTTGTGTGGATCGTCTCAAAACTAAAGTATAAATGGCGAAGACCCAACAGATCAGGTCGAGACTTACTAGTCTAGCTAGTCCGACAAAAATATATCAGAATAAGAACAAATTTTGACTGATATTGAAAAAGGCTTCAGAGTTACCACAATTAAAATTTCGAAGATCGTCAATTAGGTTTTGATTATATTTCCATCAAAATTTGTAATAAAGACAGTTAAAAAAATTATTGGTTTCAATATAGCATATTTCCTCTTTAACATATTATTAAGTTCTAAATTTAAACCTCTTTATTGGATACAGCTGGTATTAACCGGCCAAATATTTGCCTTATTAATGTTAGATATAGAGCTTTTATGGAGTAGTTAAGAAAACTGAGCCAAGTTTAAAACGTGGTGGAAAAATTTATTTTGTGTTATTTTAGGAAGATTTATAAACTTATCAGGACCCAACCAAATTTAGAAAGTTTAATAACGTTGCAAATGACATGTTTGCATGAGGACAGAACAGATTCTTTTCTTTAATTTTATTTTTATTTGACAAAATAAGCAGAGTGAATCCAGACGTTTATATGAGGAGCTCCAAATCAAAACGCAGCATTCAATAAAACTAAAATTTAGAGAAAACGAGCATTTTTTCCTGCAGCATTAAGATGATATTTCAAAACTGTTATTTGGTAAAGTTACATTCTTATAATAGTGAAGATTAAGCCTACGGCAAGATTTGAATATTGAACACATTTTCACCTAAAAAAATTACAGGTCAAATTAGAAAAAATTCTTTTTGTTCCAAACGATAAGAAAAAAATACATTTTGACCCAAATCTGATGAATATATTTGCAGATAAAAGTGTATTGGTAAAAGAAAACTTAACATACTATTGAAAAATCAAATTAGGTATAAACTTTAACATATATAATAAAAATAATAACAAAAAAATAATAAAAAAATAAAACACGGTAATTTTTTTAAAACTTCAAAATGTTTAATCTGTCGTCTTCCTCCATACAATCGCATTCTTCGCCCTCCATTTTCTCGTCATCCCCTTTTGACTCCACACTATCTTGATATTTTACAAACAAGTCTTTGTACCAACGAAGATCGCCCATTGTTTTCCATTCTTCCCCATAAGAATTTTTCAGAAGCGATTCAACGTCCTTTAATTTCTTATTTTTTACTGGTTTTTCAAGTTGAAGTTTTCTTAAATTTATTTTTCCAAAACTTTTTCCACTTTTGAGTAAGTTTTCGCCCTTAGTATTCATATCATTTCTATAAAATGGTTCGGATCTTGTTGTAATTAAAGTTTGTTTTCCTTTCTTGCATTTTTTTTTGAGCGATCCACTTATATCTTCCTTGATCTTATACAAGTCCTAGTCCACCCCCAAAATATTAACTTTGCCAATTTCTCCAAAAATCTCCCAGTAGTAACTATTTTTGAATAATCGAATAACCTGGCTATCTGCAGCAAAATCGATTTTAATCAAAAAATCGTAAAGTGCCGAACCAATCTTATTTGGTCCTCTGCTAGCTTGGCATTCTATCTATGAATAGAAGACTGGAACTTGAGCTTGTATATCCGTAATGCAAAAATTATACAAGGATAGCTGACTAGCATAAAAAGCTTCTTGGATAGGAAGTTTTGGTAACATCTGTATTTGTTGCAGATCAAAACAAAACGAGACACTATTATCAGGTAAATCTTTCAATGCTATATTGAATTGTTTAGCGGACAATTTATGAAGTCTAGTTGAGCAATTAATGCATTTCTAGAGCCATTATTTTCCGTTTTTAACCGGATTAAATTTTTGAGCCTGTAGCAAAAAGTGCATACATCCGTCGCTAGAGATCCAAAGCCCAGATTAAATTTTTTATTAAAAATGTCTTAAAAAAAGGAACCCCTCACTCTGAAGCTACTTACGGCTTGGTTGTTATACATGGCAAACAGTTTTGAAATACTTAATTCCGATGACAAGTAAATGCGCTGAGATTTGTTGCGACTATAATGCGATTCAGTTCCTCTTAGGCTTTTAATAAACTTCATAATAGCTGCCCTTTTATCACTAAACAAGTTAGATTTTCGATCTCCACCACGATTTTCTACGATACCTGTGCCACTTTTAATTTGTTTTGCAATTGTTATTACTCTTCTTTGGCTCAGGTTTAAGGCTGCCAGAAAAAATTTTTGGCACACCTTGTAACACGCTTCTCGGTTTGTATTCCAAAAAATATACTGTACGCGTACATTTTGTTTATTTTTAACATTTCTTTTTAAGGTAGTCATTTTTAAAAGATGTAAAATTTTTATGTCTTGATCCTTTTTATTTACTGTATTATATACCTGATTTCTTGTAAACAAAATATCATTTCTTGAAACCTTCATACAATGATCATGCTCACAGGCTTTCAAAGTCTGCCAAATCAGGGAAGTGATTTTTGTATCTATAATAACAAGAAAGAAAAACTCCAATTTTTATAAATAAATGACCTTACTTAACTATATTTACCTCAAAGCCTTTTGTTTTTGTCGCCTGGTTTCTCTTTTAATTCTCCTTCTGCTCCCAGTACTTGCCTCGGCTACCAGAATATCTGTTTCCATCATTCATATTATAAATTTTACACAATTAACACTAAAACAAAACTGTAACACGCAGAGTCTGTAAAAACACCTGTTGACTATTTTTATTCCCACTAAAAATATTCAAAAACTGCACTTTGATGCGATAAAATATGCCCATACATTAATGTTCTACAAAAACTGCATTTTGTTTCAAACAGAAAAAATAATGCGTTTTGAAACAAATGAAATAAGTCAAAAATAAACTTTTAAAATGTTTTGATTTAAAACGTTAAAACCAAATTTTTACAGCACTTTTAAGTATCGAATGCCATCTATAAGTCAGAAGCCGAATTTTTGTCGAATACTGCGTTTTGATTTGGAGCTCCCCATATATGTTTAGCCAACCCAGATCCATCAATTTATGACATACCCGATTTATTCTTTTTATACCACAGATAAAGTGTATACAAGAATTTTTAAGTTTTTGAATTAATTTCGTATTAATTATATCTAGAAAAGGTCTATAAAGAGTATCACAAAAATTGAAATGAGATAGATCTAGAGGGTCGCATAAGTTCTTTTCTTTGTATAAATTATCGACATTTTTATCAAGGATATGAAATTTTTGAGAGATATTGCGTGTGAGCTTAAAGCTGTTTAAGCATGGAAAACCCTGTACGCAGACAGGATGTTATATGTCCTGTTAATTTTAATTTGTTGTCTATAACAGTTCTTCGCACAAGTTAAAAGGTAATTACTTTATTATCTAGTTTCTGCTTAATTGCATTTAAGATAGAATTTCTTATATTCTCGTTGCAGAATAATAATGCCACTGACTTACTTGGATTGATTTGAAGTAAATGATTTTTTGATATAGTACTTATTTCTCCAAGGTCACTATTCAGTTGAGTATTAGCTACCGCCGCATTATTAGATTTAAATGATATATAAAGTTCAGTATCGTCTGCGTAAAAATGATATTGACAATAGTGTAATGTTTCTATGAATGTTAAATACCATACAAGACAGGACCTAAGATGTTTCCTTATGGAACTCTTACAATAATAGGTAATGATTGTGAAAGTTTACCAACCTTTTGCATTCGATCAGATAAAAATGAGAAAAAAATCTGAGGCTGTTAGGTGAAATCCAATATATTTGAGTATAGCAATAAGAATTTCATGGTTTAACATGTCGAAAGCTTCGGTGTAGTCCAATAACACAAGAATCGTTACGTTTCCCACGTCATGTACCCCAACAACATCATGCGTTTATTTCAGTTAGCGCTGTGAGCAGCCAAACCCTTTTCTAAATCCAAATTGTTTATGCGGAATTATATTTCTTTTAAAACGTATGATAAAGTCTGAAATTCTAAAACTTTTTCTAAAAGTTTAGAAAAGATGGGTAATATTGAAATTGACCTAACGTTCCCAAACCTTTTGTTTTTTGGGAAAAAGTAGGATATTAGCAGCTTTCTACTGTTTTGGAAAATATGACCTTGTGATAGAACACTTAACAATGTGTGTTAAAATTGCACAATAAAGGGACAGCAAATCATAACTAGAGTAATATTTAGGTTATCCTGACCGAATGCTTTACTTTTAAGTTTCAAAATGATATTGTCATTTACAGTTTTAAAGGCAAATGAATTTTCATATTTTATATTGGTGTTATAATAATCTAAGATTTCTTTGCAAATGAGCGTATTTCGTTGAAATATCTGTAAGATAGTTAAGTTCCTCAGTTTTTTGAGTTTATCAGGGATTTCTTTTAATTTTTTATTTATTATGTTTAATTTATTTACTTCAGACCATTTTCCTTTTGGTGTAGAATTACGAAATTTAGTATATAAATATAATTTTTTTTGCTCTAATAGCGGAGGTTGTAATATCTCTTAATTGCTTGTAATAATTCCAGTGTTCATGATTTCGAAAATTTTTGAAAATAATTTAAGTTTTATTGTTAATTTTTTTCATGAATTTTATATTGTCAGCAATCCATGGACAGTACACCCTTTCCCTTTTTAGCTTTGTTGTTAAAGAAGCGTGTAAATCAAACAAGTAATGCAAGTTATTCAATGCCATTAATTTCATATAAGTTATTTCAAGGGAACCCCTCCATATCTGCTTTAAAATTAACCATGTTGATTTCATCTAGCGCTCTATATGTATATCTTACTTTTTATATAGATTTAGTACCAAAATCCAAAAAACAATAAACAAGTAAGTGATTAAAGGCATTATTATCTTTTACGCCAGTTTCTTTAATATTATTCGATTTATAGCATATTAAACCGACGAGGTTTGCAGATGTGTTGAAAATTTTTGTCGATTCGCATACTAGCGGAGTCATGTTAATTGTTTCCAAAATGTTTAACTAACGTAAAACTGGGTTTGAGTCTAGGTTCAGCATATTACCATTGAAGTCGCTCAAATATAAGAATGTATCACATTGAGTATAGTATTGAATTATCTTCGAGAAACTCGTCATAGACACCCCTTGGTGCTCTGAATGTTGTTTACAATAATTGTTTCACTATTAATGTAAACATCTGTGTAAATTCGGACTCTCCTCCCTTCCCCACACATATTATGGTAAGATTATAATTCCATACTGACAACATCATCACTTAGGTATATTAGGTGAAAGGCAACTCTCAGTCACACCTTCTACACTATAATGCGAATTTAAAACATGTTCCTTAAAATTGTCAAAATTATCTAATAAGGATCTGACATTAATGTGTGCACATTGAAACATGAAGATATATAGAAGAAAGAAGTATAAAGAAAACAGAACAGAGAATTAGTCTTTTAATAGAAGATTAAAAAAAAACTTCCTCACACGCCAGACATGGGAAAAATTTTTATAGAAGACATTTTGTAAGTATTAGCTCATATAGTATACATAACCACCTAGGACAATTTATTTTATAAATTAATAAAAAATAAGCTGTCAATAAAATACATATTTTCTTAATATTAATATCATAATGCCCTGAATAAGTAATATAAACTGAAGCAAAAATCAATAAAAACTTAATCATGTTGATTATTTAACGTAAAACTAATATCCGATACTTTCAAAAACATACCCATCATTATTACATTATTATAAGTATACGTAACCACATAAGACAATCTATTTTATAAATAAACAAATAATAACTGTCAATAAAATGCATATTTTCTCAAATATTAAGATCGTAATCATAAATCTAATTTGTTTCAAATATTTAAAATTATATACATTTGATATTTGATATTGCTGGACATTTTTTCTGTGTATTTTAATAATATTCTGCCAAATAATAGATGCTATTGCCCGTGGGGTAGTGTAAAAAAAAAGAAATATCTGGACTATTGGGTGGTCAGCTAATTAATCCTAGACGACCATCCACTAGTCATAATGGCTATTCAAATATTCAATTACTTCTCGAGCGGCATGATGTGGAACGCCATCCTGATGCCAAATAATATTATTGTAGGTTTGAATTAGTAGGGTTAATTGGGGTTAGCTGCTGTCCGGTAACTCTCTATTGGTCAAAAATGATTGTATGATTTTTATCAGGTAATTAGATATACCAGCTCTGATTAATTTAAGTACTAGGCCGTTGTTCCAAGTTTTATCAAATACTTTTCTTTGTTTTCTCATCAGAATCGAAGCAATAAACGAAGTTTTTTAGTTCCAGTGTTAAATATTGAACGAGAATGATATGATATGATTTCAAACCAAAATGGTTCAAAGTTCTCCTAACTGTTCCATAACTGACTATTCGATGCTCTGGACTATACCTTACTTCTCGCATAGAATAGAGCTCGCTTGATTTATCATAAAATATTGAGTAATTACTTGAGTTCTTTGTCGTCGATACATGTCTCCTTACATTTTTTCGCTAAACTTTAAATGATTTTTCGAATAGCGTCTTTATCTTGATAATTGTATCCATTGACATGCATCTCTGGAAACTCTCACCTCTTGTTTCTTAATCATTTTTACCACCAAAACATCTTAACAATTTTAAAGTTTATATTTTTTCTTTGTTTTAATGACAACTATATACTGTCAAAGATTGAATAGGTAGCGGTATCACTACTAATGCCTATTCCAGAGTTTATTGGGAAATATTATGGCGGTAGATGAACATTTTCCCAATTTAGAAGTGAAGAAAATCGACTTTATTAAAATAAAATATACCACTTTAGACGAATAAATACACCATCAATCGAAAAATCACATAAAAACTATGATATCAAGAAATCGGTAAATTCAGTTTTACTCACAACTTCCCTCGTACAGAACTTCACTACTTACAATAAACAGTCTATAAAGTTTATAAATTGTAATTTATTTAATTTTTTTAACTTTTTAATTTATTTATCATTATTATTATAATTTTTTATTTTTCATAACATTATTTACGTAGTCTGCAAAAAAAATATGTCCTTAATTATTTTTCTCCATAAAATGAAGATTGTTTCCAGGAAATTGGATTTTATCGAATTTTTAAACATTTTATTAGGCCTTCATTTTGTTTTACCATAAAGGATTCGTACCAAAAATCTAGTGTATCCCTGTTTAATACTTATTTTTTTGCAAATATTTCAAGTCAATAGGATAAGTAGTTTTTTTGTACCGAATTTTTACACATTTCATTAGGCCGACATTTTTTCCGTCACAAGGGATTTACACAACATTTCCAGTTTATCTATATATCACACTTTATTTTTGCGCAAATTCTGAAAGACATTCGATAAGTAGTTTCTTAACGATTTTTTTTTTAATTTTGTGACGGCGCAATTTTGTTCCGCCATATTGGATTTTGACCCATAATTTCAATCCATTATGATCCTTCATTTTTGAGCAAAATTTGAAGTAGTTTTTGACCTATGCGTACAGACAGAACGACAGACTCGAAATTGGGGAACACGTTTTCCGGGATTTATTTAATGTTAAGAAAATAAATATAATAAATGGTTATTTTTGGATTTATAAATCAAGACACCCGTGTCGAGGAAAACCGGCTTGCTTAGTCCTCGTTTAATAACCCTGTGCAGGTTTTTTTTTTTATATTTTGTGCCCTACCTAGACGCTTTATTGTAGGAGCTACAAAAAATATTATGTGCAGAAAGTTATAACACTTATGTTCTTTTTAAACAGAACACCTTGTATATTATTATCTCAAATTAAAGATATTTTCTTTCTGATTTAAAAAACATCTACATTGTTGATATTTGGATGAGTTCTTTTCGAAATATTTGAGTTTAAATTATTAATGTATTTAATATACGTATCAAGTCGGCCAGGAAAACAAACATCTGATTTTAATATTGTCGTTGGGACATTTTAGTATACGTAGGTGAACTCATATTATTATTACTAATTAAAAGAGCAATTTAGAGCTGCCAATGTCCGGGTAATTGAGAGAATAACGGGAAATTTAGGGTTCTTCCTCGCAGTTTTCTAACACAATGATTTTGGGGGTCATAACCGGGTAATGCAGTATTTGCTTGCTGAATGATCCTGGCCCTGCCTACATGCTTTGTAGGCAATACATTTTAAAATTCTTGACTCGGATTTTCAAATTTTAATATATTTTAATTCTTCTTTTAATTTTAAATTTTTACCGTTATGTCAACTGTCATCGTAAAAAGCTAAAATTGCTGAAAATGTCATTAATTACGATTTAGGAATTCAGGATAACAAAAGAAAGTAGTGTCTGTAAAAGTTTTATGTTCATATTATATAAATGAGCATGTATAAGTGGTTAAGAAGAAATAAGTTAACCAGTTTCAATTGCACTGATTATTTCGAGCCTTATGGCTATATGTTAAAGATATATTTATTTATTGTAGCAAAACGATATCCATGATAATGCCACTAGTACTATCCAAAGTAGTAAAAATCAAAACCATCCCAGCTCAGAGGCGTGTCCTAAGTCAGAGGTAAGTATATTTAATTCAATCTCCATTTAAAAACACATTTTCGTTAAGCCTAAAAGATTTTATACAATTAATTATAACCATAACTTTTTTTATTGTAGCAGAACAATAATAAAAATACCAACAGTGGTAGCCAAACCATGAAAAATAAGAACACAGAACTAAGCAAAAAGTCAGACGTATGCATACATCTTCACTCGCATCTTGAACGCTATCTCCTATACTATAATTTCTTTAAGCTTAAAATTGAGTTGTAATCTTAATAATTATATTTCAGCAGAATAATGATAAAAATGCCAGTAGTGGTGACAATAAAAATGGTATCACAAAGTACAGAGTCGGAGGTATGAATGAAAATTTGTTTTAATGGATAGCCTTTCGATTACTTTTTCTTCATATGTTACGGGTTTTTAGGTTTATAATGAAGAAAATATTGAGTTATGAGTTAAAAATCTAGAAAATATTTGTTTTCGAGCAAGTGGCTGGAAATTGTAGAGTATACAATAAAGGTTGGCTGACAAAATCAAGAAAAACTAGTTATAACCCTAATTTTCAGTTTGCTTCTTGCAAAGTTTGTAACAAAGTAGCCTATATTTTTGTCAAAATTATCAAGAGTTTTGAAAGACTTATATTTTATCACGTTTTTAGAATCGAATTTTTTTCTACTTAATGTTGCTAAATTTGAATATTTCAAACAAAAAATGTTTGTATGTTATTTAAGAATTCCAAAATTAAAAAAATAATAATTACTTTGGGACCATCGATACTACAAATTCAGTATCTATACTTCGATATATCCCTACAATAAATATCGACGATATATATCGACATTTTCTAAATAAAATATCGATCATTCGATATATCGATATTTTATATGCATCCCTTCTGTCAATTGCAGACAGTGTTACCATGCTGCAAGCAGATTTCCACAGTTTATTATGGAAATTTGGTTACAATGTTTGTTAATGAGTATTGCATAAATTTCTAGCTGCAACCTTTGATTTTGTTTCCTGCGTTTATAATTAGCCCTATTGAAAAAAAAATTGGTCCTCGCAAAAGCTTCGTATTTTCGCTGTCATTTTCGGGTAATCGATTAATTTGCTATTGGCAGCACTGTTAGACGTTTTTTTATAATATGGGATATACAGAAGAACGGAAACATCAAATAGTTCCACTCCTTTATTCTAATAATTATAGCATATCAAGAGAAGAAGAAACATAATAGGGTCAAAAATATTGCAATAAGATACATACATATGTTCTATGTATCCTCCTTAGTTATTTCTACAATTAAAAATATTTCTCCTTAATTTACTGTTAATAGAGTTGGAAATAAAATCTAGGTCTCTATTAAGTAAAAATATTTCATTTTCAACTCTTTATCTTAATCTTAGTATATTTTGATGCCTGTCGTAGTAGACTTTGTTTTTCAAAAATCCCCACATAGATAAATGAGATTAAATGAAAAAATGGACGGAAAGATAATTAAATTAAATTAAATATCGAAATAAAAATTTGGTGGGTTGAAGTGTTAATATGAGCCTACAAGATAAATGTCCTATTATAAGTTTATTCTATACAGGGTGGCTCAAAAATCGTTTCTTGTTAACATATGTTCTTTTTGTAATAACTTTGATTTTTCACCCTGTATATTTTCTGAGCAATGTTTTCTCTGTAACATGCTCGTTTCTATTATTTCTCGGAGATATTATCATTGTAAAATTACGTAGTTGACTATGCATGATATGACAGGTTTTAGTAATAAATAATAGTTTTAATGGAAACTATCGTTAACTGACTGTCAGTACAGTTGATTGTCAGACCAGTAATAAGCTTTGAGCTTTCCTTCTCCCAATTTAAAAACAGCAAATAATGATTCACCTTCTGATATTCTAAATGTATTTATTATTCACGGAGAATGTAATCGAATAGTGGCAAGAACATGTAGAACATTTAACGAACGATATCCCCAACTACCACCAATGAGTAAAAGAAAATTCAGGAAATTTGAGGCTGATTCCAAAAACCATGGCGGTATTAAAACCGAATGGATTCAGGCTAGTTCGATTACTGGAGATGATGACAATACCATTGGCGTTTAGCGATATTTTGGAGCTTACCCTCACGCTTCGATTTACAGTGCAGAAAGTGATTTGGGAATTTCTTGTTCGTCTATTGAAAGAATTTTAGACAAAAACGTACAATTATAAATTTGAAACAGTGCAATTTTTAAGAGAGGGAGATGTCATTCAGTGCGTCGAAATATTTTTAATAAAAATGTAGTAAGATCCCAGTTTTCTACAAAAAGTTATTTGGTCGCACGAGAAAGTTTTAACATGGGGAGTTTTCATTTTTGGGCAAAAGAAAATCCACATTTTATAAAGGAGAAAAGATTTCAAGATAAATTTGGTTTCAATATTTTTTGTATAATAATGGACTATAAGCTCTAGTATTGCATCTACGATGAAAATCTTAATTCAGAAAAGTATTCAGATATCCCTAATAGTACTTTAAGGTCGTTTCTAAATACTTATTCGATGACACGTGGTTTAGACGATTGCGTCCTTGGTAATGGCCACCTCAGTCACTTGACCTTACACTGTTAGATTTTTATCTGTAGGACACCATCAAGGAAAGAATTTGTCAAGCGCCAGTCATTTCCAAGGATGAGTTAATTAATAGGGTGCGTGAAGCTTTTCGAAATCTAGACGATGCTACCACACAGCATGTTGACTCATCTATTTGGAAATGTTTAGCAGCAAATGGAGGACATTTTCGTATATTTATTTTCAAGATTATTAATATTGTCGTTTCAGTAATTGTATCTGGAATAATATTTATTTTTGTTATTGTTTTGATGGACGTAATCGTAATACTGAGTTTCAATTAGTTTTAAGACCTTTGTACGTAACACTTATTCCCGTCAAACTCGTTTTAATGTTAATATCGTTTCTAATGTTGAGCTCTAACCTTTTCATTTTCCTTTTGAACTAACTTGAATTTGTTCGTTTCGTCCATCTTTTCATTTAATCTCCATTACCTCAAAAACGGTTATAGATAAAGGTAGGTACAAGTATGTTACGAAAAATTGTTCAGACTTGAATAAAGGAACAAAATTAATTACAAAATGTCAAAATATTTTTCTTCGAGAGATTTCAGTCGACCTCTTATCTCCATTCCGAATTTGAAAAAAATTTCACAGCTACCTTTGAACTTACGGCTACCGTACTAACAGCACCGTGTACGTATAAATTATTTGGTTGACATTGTAAGTATACTTTTTCAACTTTTTTTTGTATCCGGTAAAATTTATTATAAATGCCTGTGTTTATAAAATTTTTATAGATGCATCAGTTTATATTATGTTCTCTAACATTTGATAATAGTAGTAGCCAAATTCATAACTTGCGCCCTTGAAGGCGAAAAAGTATTTGAATCAAATTTATAATACGGATTTAAACGGAAAAATCTCTGTTAAAAAAAACATCGCAATATTTCGTTGTCATCAAAGACGCTCGACAAAAATATTCCTGAAAACTTTACTTTGTTCACTTTACTCACATTTTTACAAAGGGTTCCGGCAGCAAACAATGTAAGCTCTTGCAAAAAACAATTCCGTTTTAATGTTTTATTACACTGGCTCTTTTTACGGCGAAAATGAGATGGTAAATGGATGAAAGCTTTATGGAAATGTATATATATTTTAACCCAGTCATAAAGCTTCTATCGGATGTAACCCATTTTCTGCAAATTTGAATACATAAAACTAAGATACTTTAAATAAAGTGAATAAAGTTAAGTAATATTGAAAATATAAAATTGCAAGCAATGATAACTATCGGGTTTTTACTGTGGTAATGCGTTATAAGCAGTGTTTATAGACAGTCAAAAAAAATTATTTTTTGTACTAAGGCAAGAATTGACCACGTTGATTACTATATAACATCTGGGCTCAAAAAACCGAGTATGGCACTTTTCACAAGCATAACGTTGGTATGTGGCGACATCTCGTCAAAAAAGTATTTCTAACTTGAAAAATACGTTTGAAAGTAATTATTTCATGCATGAGTCTCTTTTCTGGACTCTTCATTCCACACAGTAATAGTCTTCATTCCACATAATAATAGTCTAGTCTCGTAGGGAAGACCTGAGTAAGGAATATGGTGTTTGAAAAATATGTACTTGATGAATCGGTTTTGAACCTTTTCCAATCTAATTTTATGGGTGGCATAATTGGGAGTCCAAATAACTGACCAATACTCGAGGACGCTGCGGACCAGGCGTTTGTATAAACACATAATTGCTTTGGCATCGTTAATGTATTTTGTATTACGTTTTATAAAACCCAACAAACTGAAGCTTTTAAGTATAATACACTATCTATGTGCTGATTAATGGACAACTTCTGATCGAAAATAATTCCTAAGTCGTTTATGTTATTTACGGTCTCAATAGGTTTGTTGTATAACTTATGAGTGGAGATGGCACTACCATCGAGAATATTGTAAAACTTCAAGTCGTCCGCGTATAGAGAAAACGAGATGCTCGAAAAAAAAAAGTTTGACAAAGAGCAGAAACAGAATAGGTCCGATGTGCGACCCTTGAAGTCGCAATGATTTCTCGTGATGACCAGCCGCAGATCAGTATATATTGTGGACGCTAAGAGAGGTATGATTTGATCCACTCTAGGTAAAGTCAGGTGATGCCGATTTCGGATAGTTTTTTCAACTAAAGCGGATGGCAAACGATGTCGAATGCCTTAGATAAGTGTAGATTGAGGCAACTTGGTGTCTCGCCTTTATAGAAGACAATAGAAAGTTTTGGTAAACTACATGCTTGGTGGTTGTTGAGCCTGCTCTATAAAATCCATGCTGTTCTGGAATTATATAATTTTTCAATGTCGGGAACATTTCGTCAGTTAGTAATGCATCAAAAAGTTTTGGAATGGCAGAAAGCATTGATATACCACGATAGTTGATGATGTCGCTCTTGTCACCGGTCTTAAAGATAAGCACGAGGTTCGAGACTTTCGACAACTTGAGGAAAGATCCACTATCAGGTGAACACTGAAAAAATTTTCGCAAAGGTGACGCCAAAGACCCCGAACAAGACCTAAAAATATCGTGCGTATGCCGTCCGCCCAGCTCTCTTAGATGGATCCAGGTGGTTCAAACCATTATCCACTTCCTGTATTTCGAAGGTGTAAGATGTCAATGTAGCAAAGATACGGACGGGATTGTTGTTGGTATTCGAATATGAGGACTGAAAGTCCAAGGAAAATCCATCGGCAATCAGGTGGGGTCCGTCAAGTTCACGACCGTCATATCTCATTTGCTGGGGCAAGTTCGAGTCTTTTTTGAGATTATTAACGCTCGGTGTTCGTGATATATAGGAGGTAGCACATGTCAGTTCGGACCTTAACCTTACGACGGGCATTAGAATGAGCTAAATAGTATTCATGGAAACTCGATCGTTTGAACATCCTGTAAAGTTTGTTTTTCCCAACAATACATTTGCGCAGTCCCTTGTTAAACCATTTGGGATATTTGTCGATCATGATAGTTTCCCTTAGGACGAACAACTGTACACCCTCAAAAATAATCTCATAGTCAAACTCGCCAAAAAAGACCAGTCAGTTCTCTTGTAAAACTGGTGCAGTTGCGAATAGTCTGCTTTGTCAAATTGGTAGACTAAAATTGTACTTATTTAAAAGTCTGGCCCTGTTGGATATGGAACTGAGTTTCAGCGGCTGGATGGTAAACATCGATGGTGAGAAGTGAAAACAGGCAGAGTGAGACGGAAACATAATTAAAGTCGTTGGCGAAGATTAAGTGGAGTGGTCTGCCCAGTGAGTTCCGAACAGCGTTTAATTGTCGTAACTCAAGGAAAAATATAGTCTCGACAAGAAACTCGGCAGGCAATGAAGGTATGTCTGTTGGAATTAAGGAATCGTCTTCAAGTGTCCATTTGATGTGTGGAAGACTATAAAGTCGCCGTATATTAAAAATCTATGGTTGACGAACTTGTTGTGTAGAGATTCGCAAGTATTACTAAAAGCATTCAGGTTTTGAGCTTGGAGGGATGTAGACGCATCCCACTACAAGCTGACTACCAGCAATGACCAGCTGAGTTCAGAGATCATCATATGAGTTGCTCACAGGTGTAGGGATCAAAAAACACCAAGAGAGCTAGACGCAGTGATAAGGACACCGCCGCCACGGCAACAGCCTAATTCAGCATAGTCTCTATCCTTCCTAAAAACTATTTAGTGGGGACTCAATAATTCTGAATCAAAAAATGAATCATTCAGCCAAGTTTCAGTGAGAGCCATTACGTCATAATTACATTCTTGAGAGGATCTCATTAGTTCATCAGTCTTTGTTCTCAAGCCTCGAACATTTTGATAACAAATAACTACTCGTGGAGAGGTAAAGTATTTCGTTGGTCGCTATTATTAACTCGGCGTTGGCTGATGAAGAAGTTGAAGTTGAAATTTCAACGGACTCGTTCAGAGCGCAGCCTGTCGATGATCGATGCGCTAAAGATGAACTGTTGGGTTCCGGTAGTTTAAAAAATTCTTTTTAGGTTGACGCTTTTGATGAACATAGTTCATGTTCGATGTACATTGAACAAGTTGATTAAGTTCATCTTCAGTAATCTTTATACCGCGAAGTGCATTGTAACTTGAAGTGAACACAACAACATAATCTTCTTGTTCTTGCATAATCTTAGAATCCTTAACTATTCCAGGAAATAGAGACTTAGACTTGATTTGACAGTTGGTATCAAAATTACCGCTCGAATCTCTTTTAAATAGATGAATACTACCACTTGCATTTCCGCCACCCAGTACTAGTAGTTGTATCTTTCTTTTGAGGACATTTTTATTGTTATTCTCGAATAATGCTTTTTGGGAGTCAAGGACTTCCACTTCGACAATACGTGAATTGTCGAAATCATTTTTCTAATAATTCTTTTCTTGTATCTTAGCTAGCTTTTGTCCCAGTTCCTTAAGATCATTAGAGTACACGACATTATCCTGTTCTAAAGTGTCTATTTTAGTTGTCATATTTTTATTTGAGTTGGTCATTCTTTAATATTCTTCTTTAAAATTTGTTTAGTTTTGGTCCATTTCTCTATAGCGGCTGCAAAATCTATTTCTTTATTTTTTAGGCTTATTTCATTTTTTGAGGAAGTTGTTAGTCCTTCAGTCTTTCTATTTCGGAAAATAACTTCTGTTCTGCCTTTGCCATCGCATCCTCACAAACCTGACTATTACGTCGAAACCGGTCTATAAATATACGTATATTTTTTAACTTATCCCTTAATTTGTCAATTTCTTGATTGTAGTCACTTTTTTTTTCTTCATTTTTGTTAAATATCTACTGGCAGTCGGCGGATCAAGAAGTCTTATAACCCACGAGTTTGACGATTTACGAAGAACCTTCTATGCAACCAGGATGAAAAATAGCGTTATATGTAATGCAACAGTAATTCAGAAAGTTTGTGTTTTTCCAGCATTTATTTATTTATATGTATAAGATGTTAGTGTGGCTTACTTACCTTATTGATTTTCGGATTTGGATTTACCATGGACTGTGACTAAATGGATATCGGTTCAAAAAAAAAGACTAACGTAAATTTTACGTTTTTGTTTCCATATGTGATTGGTTATACCGGTAATAATTAATTAAGTTATCTTTAACTTATTTGTGATTTTTGGAACGAGGTGAAATTCAGTATTTTGCTTATAATTATTTTTCTCTTTAATTTGTAAAAATGTGTAAATATTAGTAAATACAATATTGCACCGATTTTTATATTTAACATCAAGTAGCTCTCCAAAATATAGTACCAAATTGTCTAAGAATATGGTAAGGTAATCAAATGTCAGATGCTTTAAATTTAAAAAACATTTCTAGATGCGCAGATGCTAACGAATTGTAATATTTTAAGATACATATTTGTACAGCAAACAAAACGCACTATTTTAATTTTATAAGTACTCTTAAAATCAAGATTTAGACATTTTATTAATGAATTTACATAATTTCTTTTTTTTTACCTAAAAGGCATTTCCTTAATGTCGTGTGACTAAAACTACTATAGATAAATTTAGCTATATGCGGAAAATTTTGAAATGCACTTAATAATTATTTATGTAGTAAGTAGCAGTAATTTAGCGTCGTTCGCTCAGCAAATAAGCCTATAATGCTTATAGGTCAACCAATAACTTCTAATATCACTAATATTAATAAATTTTAGAAAGTCTCGCAAAAATAATATACATTTTAAATAGTGGATCGTGATTTAATATTGGCATACAAAAATGCTAAGCAACTTTTGTTAATTACTTAATAAAACAAACAAATTTTGAGTGTAAACTGCTCTGTTATGGCGACAAATTCTCTCTCTCTACTTCTGATACTCGGAGAGCTGTCAAATGCCCAATTCAAGGATTGTGTGATTTTGACTTGGGCCTTAAAAGAAATTATTTATAAATTGCAGTTCGAGAGGACAAAAATTACAAATCTTGCATAGTTTTAAATCCAGTTGTAAATTTTTATTATGTGTAGCATCAATGAGAGGCACTTCAAAAGATCAAGACATGACGGTTTAACCACCAAATCAAGGAATTAAGTGACAATGCTATAAAAAGGTGTGATCAAGGAGATGAAACTATTTCAGTCAAATGATCTACTTTTGAAGAGGGTCAGCATTCTTGAAAAGTATCTGTCTGCAAGAGAATGTATTTCCTATAAAACCTACAAATAAATACGTTTTCCTGTAGTCAGAGGCAATAAATTTAGACAGTGGGGTAATATTATTTCAAATTTATAAAAATTTAAAATAACCTTTTTGTATTTATTTAAAAGATTTTTACATTGGAATTTTATTGTATTTTTTGAGAAAAGCAAACATTTTTACGAAGAATTACGTTTTATTGTGAACTTGTAAATAAAAATATTTCATCTCACAACAACCCTGAAGAAGAACGATAAAGCGTCAAATGTTGAAGAGTGAGCTACGTTGTATATATTTAAATATACAACTAAATTCTAAATAACTTTTCATCTTATTTTAAAAGTTAAAAGCAATGTTAGTCTTGATCTAAATTAAGAATTATTAATAATTAAATATTATACCTTATAAAGAAAAAATAACTTTCTAGTGATGCCCCGGAGCGAGAGTAACGGATCCTCTGGTATCACCAAGAATGCCCTTCCCTCGCTTGAGAGAGACCCCCCTCTTGTCTCGTCTTGTCTAATTTCTCTTATGATATGAAAATCAGAAAAGCTATTACTAATTTGTTAACAGACGATACAATTGTAATATTAAAAGCATAATATTAAGTTTTGTAATAGGGTAAATTCTAAATAACTTAAGTCAAAAAAACTAGAAAAAAAACATATTAAATAATTAAAATCCAACAAGTTACAGGAGTTTTGCCGTTGCTACAAGGAATCATCGTCATTCTCGTGAAAGCATCATCTAATGTATATTTACATTATTTTTACGTGGCCAAAAAGTTTCTTTAAAGCAACATTTAATACAAAATTACAACAAGTTCCACGGAGGTTGAGCACAGGAAGACAAACTTTTTAAATAAATAAATCAAAAGAGAATATTCTTATATAGTGTCGCTTTTTGCATTAATATTATATTGATTCTCAGTCCTTTACGCATAAAAAAATTGTTTTTGAATATACTCACATCGGTTCATTACTTTTGTTCTAAAAAGAATAATTTTCCTGATGTTTTGCCAAAATCCTATTTGGCGTTTTGAAAGCTTTCTGTTCTGCGTTTGAATTGAGACTTTAAAAACTATAAACTAAACTACACAAAGTGCTTAAAAAAAATCCTAAAATTTAACATTACAAGCCTAATCTAGAACATTATACGCAGTCACCTCCTTTATTTCGGGCTACAGTTACGTACAAATGAAAACTGTAAAAAATATGATAGGTTTTGTAGAAAAAATGATTCAGGAGAAAGTTTTCCGTTAAATTCCTTTTTAGATTGGTTTTACCCAATTACCATGAATTTCCCTCATAAAGAATAATTCCTTTTGTCTAGAAAAGTACAAATCTAAATAGGATCATGTTTTATATCCCTAATAAGGGAAATATACCAATTTTTTATATTGTTTTTCAAACGTTTTACTAAGCCGCCATTTTGTTGAGTCTTGTTAAATTTGTACAAATATGTTACCAGTTTATTTCTATATTACATCTAATTTTAATGTAAAATTTTCAATCATTTGATTAATTGAACGATCTTTACGCTGATTTAAAAAATATTATTTGGCCGCAATTTTGTTCCATTCGAATTTATATAAAAATTTAACCAGTTTATCTCTACATCGTAGGGCGAAATATAAATTTAAAGAATAAGTAGTTTTTAGGCTGATTTTTTAAACATTCTATTAGGACAACATTTTGTTTAGTCATCTTGGGATCGTACAAAAATGTTACCATTTTCATGTCACACTTGATTTTTGTTCCAAATTTAAGGTAAACCGAATAAGTAGTTTATTAGTAATATTCTTTTAATAATTTACTAGGCCACCATTTTCTTACACCATACTGTATTTTTACTAAAATATTACCATGTCAATCCCATATGTCTTTTAATTTTTGGCCAAAATGTGAAGTCAATCGGGTCAGTTGTTTTTTAGCTTTGCCGCGAAGAGTCAGATAGACAGACAGACAGACGGAATTAAGAAAACATGTTTTTTAGATTCTAGGAACCCTGAAACGTAAAACATTACTTTCTGTTATGAGGGAAGTTAAATCCTTAAGGTCGCGCTTATTGGGAAAAGGCTTTTGAATCCCCTCTTCATTTAATAACAGGTGAGATGGCAAAATATGGTGGATACAAGAAAAATAATTTATTTTTAGTCGTCAAGTCGGTCTACTGGGATTTTTTGTTCAAAATTGCTATTTTGTTTTTGGTCTTCCTAGTCATACTTTTACTGTTTACTATTATTTATAAATTTAACCTTCCCTATAGTCATCAGTTTGGGTCCTAACCCATAAAACACAGATCATCCCTAGGATAACCTGTGATGTATAGGCAGTTTTTTTTGTCTCGGTCGCAAAGTTTTATACTTTCTTCCCCTTTTTTCTAGTTATCAGTTCTGGAAAATGGGATAAGTTTTCAGTTGGGGAGATCATTCACACCCTTCTCAATATGGAATATTACTAGTAAAGCCTTCATGATATGGATTTTGTTTAATAATTGACCCTAGTAAAATTTGACTTTGAAAAAAAACTCCTTTTCCTGAAAATTTTAAAAAATGGCAAAAGAAAATACTGTTTTTCTTTTAATTTTACACATTTATACCAAATTTCAATTGTGTCGTTTGACTTCAAAATTATCTCTTTTTTATGAATTTTCCTCTAGGTAGTTTAGTAAGGTAAATCTGATTTCAACTAACACTGCACTTTTATTAATAGACTGAGAAATTTCCTCAATTTCGATTACTATTTTATAATTTAGGCTTTATTTAGTTATTTCATCACTTTAGAAAAAATATTGTATGTATTTTTAAAAGAGCGACATAGAAAAAAGTAAATAAATATGTATTAACTTAATAAATACCTCTATTTAAATATATTTTACTTTAAATTGAGAAAACTGGATAAAGCTGGACGCATTTTTTTGGACCCATTTATGTTTTCATCAAAAACACACAGCGTTGAAATATAGATGTAAAATGAAAAAGAAACAACTATTCCCATATTTAAAAATTTTGAGAAAAAGTACCGTTTCCTGTGAGTTTTTGAAAAAAACGTCTATATTTGACAAGTAAGATAACTCACGTGACAAACTCTTTTATTGACATTTGACATTATTTTAGTGAGCAGAAAGGTAAATTCCCATAAGTCAATTATTTAAAAAATTCGATATGATGCGGAATTTACTGGTATTCTTGGCCTGCTCCTCTCTACTCTATCAATATATAACAAGACAAATTAAAAAAAAACAAAAACCTAACTTCTTATGTACGTCTCTGACATTTATAGAATTTCAAGCTTTATCGGAATGTAATTAAAAACTCGGGGGTTTTTATATAAAAATGCATAGATGGCGCTACTTCCAGTAAAACTGGAAAGTTTGTTTTGAAAATTGTCAAACTTGGTTTAAAAGCTGGCAAATTGTGTTCTATACAAGATCATAAAATTTTGAATTGATATTTTAGGAACCAAAAAAAAGTACTTATTGTCTTAATAAAAGCCAGAATGCACGTTAACATATTTAATATTGGCCGTGGTATATTTACTTATTTGATGTTGTAATTCGCTATTTTTAATACTTCCAATTAATAGTATTTATGAATAGTACTTTAAACGCGTAACACATACAAAGTTAAACTGATCATATTTGGGAATGTGAATTCAGCTTTAGCGGTTTGTATGACATTGACGTTTAAATACTTCTAGCTAGCTTACTAAATACTTTTTTGCCACTAAAAAATGAACGGTAACCATAAAATTTTTCCATTTAGCGAATTTCTAGAATCGGGCTCCAGAGACCGACTTTATCGAAGATATTGAACGTGCGGTGTCCATCATTTGTTACTGTTATATCTGGTAAGGTTTAAAATTCAACACTAGCATTTTCATTAAACGATTAATTGTGTCAAGTGCATTATTTATTAGTCATGTGTGTGTATTACTCCTGAATAATAAGTTCACCGAATCCGCTATCATTAAGGTTCATAATTATAGAAAAAAAAGTCGAAAACATAAATTTTCCTCGCCCTTGCCTCTAGTTCAAGGTATGGGGTCTTGTTAAGAGGGAGTGTTTTGGAATTTACGGTTTTTTCAAATTTTAACCGAAAGCCTTTGTCTTATGGTACAGATTAAAAAATAAAATTTGCAGATGAAACCACCCATTGACCCAGAAAAAAAAAGAGTGACCAAATTTCCTACAATTTTCAAAACATTGCAATGCAAAAACTCTTTAATATGGTACTAGAAATAAAAGGACACTTACAGTGTCGCCAAATTGCCTTACATTTCTTGATTTATGATTTATATATCTTAAACTTCACTCTACACTGTCTGTGGTTGAGCTATACCGTTTTTTACGTTATGGCTTTAATGATTATGCCTTTGGCGCCTAACCTGGTGCTAACCTGGTATCGATTTACCGATTGTGTCAACAGCTGCCAGCGACGGGTTTTTATGTTATAGCCTTAATGATGAAGTCTTCGGCGCCTAACCTGTTAAATTAAATTTGGCAACATTGCCTCTTGTATACGAGGAAATGGCCGATTAATCATGAAATGTCAAATGTTTGTTTAAGAATGTAGTTGAATCACAACAACATATTTTGTTGTTACATTTTTAACATTAGTTGGATAAAAACTTAAATTAAAGAGTTTGTTGTATAACAATATACTCTAATTATCTATTCTGGGTGCAATTTTAACATAATTAAAGTAAAAATAGACGTTTATAACTATATAGTGCCTTACAAAGTTATAACTATTTGTTATGCTTTTTTTGCGTAAAAAGGTCGTTCATCCACACATTTTTTTGCTGAAATGTGTTTATGTCGAGGTAAGCTCTACAGTGGATCCCAAGAAAGTGAGAAAATTGAAAATACCTAATCTCTACAAGAACCCAAGGTATGTGCTAAAAAGTAACCCGAATAATTTTTTTTTGTTAATTATAATAAAATTCATATATACGATAATAGTAAAAAATATATAAGGTTTACTAAACTAATTGCATTGTTTTTTTTTCTTTCGATTTTATATTTGGAGTGGTACCTATCTCCAATGGTTTTCAAATGTATACTAAATACTAATCCTTTAGGTTTAGTCTTATGTACGAGTCGTGTGCGGTTATGCGTGAAGTCTTAGCCCCTGGTTACCTAAATCTTACAGTTAAGGCTACTTTGAGCAAGAAGTAGCTTCTATATATTTGGAATACATACACGAATCTTAATTAAAATTTTCGGCTTCTTTCTATGAAAGCTTTTTCTATAAACTTTCATTTCTGGCAGACGTGTTCTGAAATATTAAATTTTCACAACTTTTCCCTCATAGAATGAAGGGGCTGTCTAAAAAAGCTATAGGGGAACTGGTATCGTCAAAGCAATAGTGTACAATCTCAGATAGAAATCGATCTAAGTAATGGTTCACAGTTCGGTGAGCGCAAGCTGAATCTAATCTATCTGAGGTCAGTCAGTGCTCTGATCTTGTGAAGTAAAAACCTCTGAAGCTGCCTGGTGTAATAAAATACGAAACTTCGCATCGGAACATATTCCATTTTGGTACGGTCTAATCCCAAGAAATATTTTAAAATACGAACTAGTTAAAAATAGTATTCAATGTTACGTTGTTTAATTAAACACCACTTTAGCATTTTTCATCTAAAATAATCTTTTTTCTTATTTTAATCCACAATACCGTAATACAAAACTTATAAATATGACATTTAAGTCTAATTGTATTTTTAATTCCCAGTAGAAAAAAACTCCTTAAAATACGATTAGAGGAAACAAACAAAACCTTATTTATTTGCCTACAGGGAATTATTTTTCAATCTTCCTTACCAAGCATTTTTTCTAACCCCTGAAGTCATCAATATGGAATATAGAATTTTAAATATCGAAAATATTTAAAAAAGGGCTCAAAGCAATTTTCGTCGCAAGTGATATTTGAGTGGAAATTTAATTTACAGAAAAATGGAAAATACATCTGTCTATTGCAGAGATGTCTAGTTCTTAACGTCACTAATTGCATTCCGAACTTTATGATATATACCAGCGGTAAAATTTTGCTCTAATTGGTTTATAGACCAGCCATTATAGACTAGTCTATATGATAACTGAAATTCCAAAAGTGTTTAAATTTATAAGCTATGTTACTGTATGTATGAATGCAAACAATACAAATTTGCAACCTTTCACAACAAATGGAACATTATTAAAACTGCAAAAAAAAAGATTTTTAGCTCTCTTTTTGTATACATAACTCCAAAATAGTGGGAAATGCAATTTTATAATTTGCATTATAGTTGCAACCATTAAAGAAGTACTGAATAAGTTTTTTGATTGAAAATCTCTATTTTTCACCTACAATTTGTTTGACAAAAATTAAAAAGTAATGCAAACTTTAAAAACTTCCGACCAATTTGTTGTACATGGTTGGAAAATTGTATAACCTTCTGCATTTCATTCATATTCGTTTATATATTTTTTTTGTAAATGTAATTTCATCTCAATAATGGACCTTTAAGTAATTACAAATGTTTTTAATGTAGGTTGCAAACCAATATATTGTAATTTCAAATACATATTCATAAATATTGATACTATTACTTCTTACTATCCAACAGATTTGCATTTTTAATGTACGGAATTTACCTTCAATAACAGCCGCAAATAGATTTGTAAAGTTTTGCATACATAACGACACGCATCAAAGAAATAGGTAAACAGAATTTCAACCTTTGGCGTCAAACGGAAAACGTTTTTGAACAACTTTAATCTTCATTTTACTTTATTCAACGAAGTCTACGTAAAGATTTTGATATATAAAGTACCATTGTTATGATCTTTGGTTTTCTAATTTTATTCGGCGCTATTGGGTAACGGGAAGAAAAATTACACCCCTGAGCGTGAACAATAGAAAAGAATGCGATAAGTGGTCAAAAATTCAAAGAAGAAATAATATAAGAAAGTGGAAAATAAATTGTTAAATATAATTTTCAATCTGCGGCAAACCGAACACTTTCGAATTCGCGAAACTTAATATTTTCAATTTTGTTCAAAGTGTTGCAAATCAAGGAAATAATTTGGTTAATCGGCTAATGACAATATTTCAAATTGCAACCTTATACAGAAAACGGAACTTTTTGCGATTTCCGAAATATAATTTAAAGAAAAATTATTATTGTAATAATAAAAAAATCACCCTTCGAGATTTTTTCATATCTTTGCGTTTCAGGATTCCTAGATGCCGAAAAACATGTTTTCTCAATTCTGTCGGTTTGTTTGCCTGTCTGTCTGTTTGTCTATCTATAGGTCTGTTGGTGTGCCTGTTCGCGGAATAGACTTACTACATACCCGATTGACTCCAAATTTTGGTCAAAAATTAAAGGTCATAACTCATATGGGAATGACCTGGTAACATTTTGGTAAAAATCCAATATGGCAAAACAAAATGGCGGCCTAGTGAAATGTTAAAAAAATTATTACTGAAAAACTGCTTATCAAATTTATCTCAAATTTTGTACCAAAATTAAGTATTATGTAGGAATCAACCGGTAAAATTTTGGTACGAATTCAAAATGGCGGTTTAAAAAAGTATTAAACATTCAGCCCGAAAAACTAATTAATGGACTGAATTCAAATTGTGAGCCAAAAATAATTGTGGTATACAGATGAACTAGTAAACCATGGTACTAATTCAAGATTGCGGAACAAAATAACGGCTATATAAAATATTTGTAATCGTGAAAAAAATCACACTCTCAGGTTTTACATATCTTCACGTTTTAGCGTACCTAGATGACAAAAAATATGTCTTATCAATTTCGTCAGTTCGTCTGTCAGTTTGCCTGTCTAGGGGGCATATGAGGATGACCTAGTAACATTTTGATAAAAATTCAATTTCAAAACAAAATTGCCGCCTAGTGAAGTGCTAACAAATTACTACTAAAAAATTACTTATACAATTTATCTCAAATTTTGCACAAAAATCAACTATTATGCAGGAATCAACTGGAAAAATTTTGGTGTGAATCCAAGATGGCGGAACAAAATGGCTGCTTAGTAAAATATTCAAAAGTTCAGCCTAAAAATTACTTAATGAACTGATTTCAAATTGTGTTTTAAAGAATTTGATATACAAACGAACTAGTAAATCTCTGGTACTAATTCAAGATAACGGGACAAAATGGCGGCTAAATATAATATTTGTAATCGTAAAAAAATCATCTTCTCAGGTTTTACATATTTTCACGTTTTAACGTCCCTAGGTGCCGAAAACTATGTTTTATCAATTACGTAGGTCTATCTGTCGGTTTGTCTGCCTGTCTGTCAGTTCACGGCATAGCTTGAAAACTGCTTATCAGGCTAACTTCAAATGTTGGTCAAAAATTAAAAGTCATATGTGAATCACCTGGTAATATTTTGGTAAAAATCCATTATTCTGAAATAAGATGGCGACTTACTGAAATGTTAAAAATATATTATCTAATAAACTAATTATCCAATTGACCTCAAATTTTTCACCAAAATCAAGTGTTATATCTGAATGAACTGGGTATCATTTTGATATGAATAATATAAGATAATGAAGCAAAACAAAATGGCGGCCTTTTAAAATATTTAAAAAATCAGGCTGAAAACACTATTTACTAGATTAATTTTACATTCTGTGCAAGCATTAAGTGTGATATAGAGATAAACTAGCAAAGTTGTGGTATGAATTCAAGACAACGGAACAAAACGGCGCTCGGCCAAATAACATTTTTAAAAAATCAACGTAAAAAAATCTTATTCAATTGACCTTACGAATTCAACATGACGTATTAACATGGCGCTGTTGTTATATAAAATGTTAATATAAAAACTTACTTATTGAATTTATCGTAAATTGTGCCCAAAAATCAAATGTAGCATAGCTAGAAACTGGTAAAATACTGAAAGGAATCCAATATGATCTAATAAAATGGCGACAAATAAATGTGTTATACTAAATGACTGTGTACTGAACTAAATTAGGTCACACATCACTATTCCAAATAAAAGGAAAGATTCATAACGAGGGAAGTTCGAAGTAAAGGAAATTTACCAATTTTTTAAATCTTCGCACGCTTTAAAAATAAAAGTGTTGCGAATCGAGCAGATAATGCGGTTGATCGACTAATGACATTTACAAAAAGAACAAAATTTGAAAAAAATTACATGCATATATCAATATACAGGGTGTCCCGAGATCGTCATTACAAAAAAGACACATTTGCACTCAAGTTTCAAGACGAAAAGTTCTTTGCCATTTTTCCTAATTCTCAAAAAATCAAGCAATTAATTATTGGAAAAGCTAATTGCTTGACATGCCCTAATGACTTTCCATTTAACTATTCAATCAGTGTCTATGAAAAAATGTTATTTCTCAATAATTTTGGCAATTGTACTTCAACTAAAGGCCCGCAATTAGGTGTACGATTGTCCGAAATAACAAAAACTTTTTTTTTGCTTTTACGGTATCGACACTTTTATGTTGCGCGGAAATTAACATATAATTAGAGTAATCACTGTAACTCAATATTTTATAACTTACTAATTTGTGAGAAATTGAAAAAATGGCTGATAACTTTTCATCTTGAAAGAATATACAAAAATATAGTGACACCCTGTATATCGCGTCATTTAAAGGAAAAAAAACCAGAACAAACAAAAATGTTTTCAATGTCGCAAATAGTTTTTAGTAAGAGTGACTAAGAGCACTGTAAATTAATAGTGAAATTGATAATCTTTGGATCAATCACATCAATCGATTTTTTTTGTGTGAAGTGATAAATGCTATATTATATCGAATTATCGTATCGTTGAGCAAGCTTCAACCGAATACAATTTCATATTATTGAAAAATACGTACATACCTGGATGTATAGTGTGTAAATGTTTCCGAAACTTTCTTTTCCCCGTATAAAGTTAATAAAAATGTATGTCAACGATATTCCGATAAATAGGAATGCAACATGCTGCCATTTTCGAAGTACTACAGTTTATAAAAGTAATCCTGGGGTGCAGATAAAAAAAATAATAAATTATTGCACAAAATTCAATTTGTATTTTTGAAAGCGGAAATTTCATATAATGTATTTGCTAACACTGGAACCTGTGGTGGAAGATAGATCAAAATACAAGAGTTCTAACCACACTACACCACAACTTGTTACGTTCTGGACGCGCGTTTCGCTAACCAAGTTAGCATCATCAGCAGATGATATAAACTGATGATATAACAGTTTATATCATCTGCTGATGATGCTAACTTGGTTAGCGGCGCGTCCAAATTTCATATAATGTATTTGTATATTTTTTGAATATTTCTTTAGATATTTCGTTGTTTGTATATTTTTCTCTATTTTTGTATATCTTTAATTCTTTTCTATTGTTCACGCTTAGGGACGTAAACTTTACTTCCCGTTACCTAATAGCCCCGATATATATATATATATATATATATATAAAATTATAAAAAGATCGTATATATATATATATATATATATATATATATATATATATATATATATATATATAGTTACCTATCTAAACTCATTAATTCTATTTTTAAGTCACGACTGTAAAATCTCATAAACAATCCCCTGCCACCACAAAAAAACAGAAATAAAAACAATTACTTGTCACTCCCGTATATAAATGGCCTATCTGAAATTCTACAAAAACTTTTTAATAAATATGATATATCAGTTTGTCACAAAGGTCATAATCTATTACAACAAAATTTCAGCTCACTAAAATGTAAAACCAATAAAAATAAAAAATCTCATACAATATACGAAATTCCATGTAACAACTGCCCTAGTGTCTACATTGGTCAAACCTCCCAATATTTACAAAATAAATTAAATGGACACAAATACAATAAAAAAAATAAAACAGCCTTAACTAATCACGAACAGCAATTATCACATACATTTAATTTTCAAGAGACTACGATACTTAAAACTGAAAAAAACCAACAGAGAAGGGAGTTCTTGGAAATGGTATATATTAAAAAAAACAAAAATAGTGTCAACGATAAAACTGACATTAAAAATTTAAGTAAAATATATAATAACTTAATTGTGTAACATAATCATCAAAATAACCAAAAAAAAAATCAAATTTACGTTCACATACTTCCTTTCTTTCGAGGTTCAAACGGAAAAAAAAAAGCATCAAAACAAATAAAATCAGTACGAATCGCTTCTTACTCCAATATAAATTTAGTACCATTTTAACTGTTCGTATACTTGTTTACGGTGTAATACGTTTAAATTTCTGTGCTATGTGACATATATGTGTTATTTTAATTTTAGCATTAATTGTAACGAACTGTGGTGTATGGAAATATGTTAAAATGCCGACATTTAAATCTCGGATAATGTTTTAATTTCTAGGTAAGCCGATTTTGGTAAAAAAATTTTTTTTTAATTATTGTAATTTTCTGTACCGTAAATATATCTCATTACAGACAACTGATGAAGACCAAAATATGGTTGAAACGTTTTGAGCTCTCGCTATGAAATAAATATATCTTTTGCCAATTTTCAGTGTACCGAAAATTCCATAAGATATAAATGTATATATATATATATATATATATATATATATATATATATATATATATATTTATATATTTATATATATATATATATATATATATATACATTTATATACTATATATCTCATTACAGACAACTGATGAAGAAAAAAAATTTTTTTTACCAAAATATGGTTGAAACATTTTGAACTCTCGCTATGAAATAAATATTATGCCGATCTCTAAAACTTGCCAATTAATTCAGTGAACCAAATACCCAAGAAAATTCCATAAGTATATAAATGTATATATATATATATATATATATATATATATATATATATATATATATATATATATATATATATATATATATATATTTTTTTTATTGTATTTGTGTCCATTTAATCTATTTTGTAAATATTTATTATATTGTAAAAAGTTTTTGTAGATTTTCAGATAGGCCATTTATATACGGGAGTGACAAGTAATTGTTTTTATTTCTGTTTTTTTGTGGTGGCAGGGGATTATTTATGAGATTTTACAGTCGTGACTTAAAGATAGAATTAATGAGTTGAGATGGGTAACTATTTTTGATTAGAATATTTTTTGCTTTATTTATTGCTTTATCCCTGTATATTGTGTCACTCAGTTTTATAGCACGATCTGCAAGTCCAATTACGATCGACTTTTTTTGGGATATTGGATGGTTTGATAAAAAATTCAAATATCGACCCGATCAGGTGGTTTTGGTATACTACTCTGTTTTAATAGAGTTGTTCTCACCATGGATGGTCATATCTAAAAAGTTAATTTTTTGATTATTTTCTATTTCAATGGTAAACTGAATTTTAGGGTGGTAAGAATTGAATGTTTTTAGAATATCGTCACACATGTTTTCCGGAACTGCAGTGAAACAGTCATCCACATATCGATAAAAAAATGGTAGCGGATAAGGTAGTTTTGATATCATAGTATTTTCTAGCTCCTCCAAAACCATTTGAGCAATTACGCTTGAGATGGGAGACCCCATAGCGCATCTTTCAGTTTGTTTATAGTATGTGTTGTTATATGAGAAGTAAGTAGACTTTAATGTTAATTCAGTTGCTGACAGGAATTCTTCCAGAGGTATGTCAGTAAACTGTTTGATAAGGTTCCATTTTTGTCGTATAATATCTAAAGCGAGTTGTATTGGGACGTTGGTGTATAGAGAAACTACGTCAAGCGATATTATCTTATATCCATTAGGAAGTACTGTATCGTTAAATTTTTTTTTAATGCCAGGAGGAGCTAGAAAATACTATGCTATCAAAACTACCTTATCCGCTACCATTTTTTTATCGATATGTGGATGCCTGTTTCACTGTAGTTCCGGAAAACATGTGTGACGATATTCTAAAAACATTCAATTCTTACCACCCTAAAATTCAGTTTACCATTGAAATAGAAAATAATCAAAAAATTAACTTTTTAGATATGACCATCCATCGTGAGAACAACTTTATTAAAACAGAGTGATATACCAAAACCACCTGGTCGGGCCGATATTTGAATTTTTTATTAAACCATCCAATATCCCAAAAAAAATCGGTCGTAATTGGACTTGCAGATCCTGCTATAAAACTGAGTGACACAATATACAGGGATAAAGCAATAAATAAAGCAAAAAATATTCTAATCAAAAATAGTTACCCATCTCAACTCATTAATTCTATCTTTAAGTCACGACTGCAAAATCTCATAAACAATCCCCTGCCACCACAAAAAAAAACAGAAATTACTTGTCACTCCCGTATATAAATGGCCTATCTGAAAATCTACAAAAACTTTTTAATAAATATGATATATCAGCTTGTCACAAAGGTCATAATCTATTACAACAAAATTAGAGGCTCACTAAAATGTAAAACCAATAAAAATAAAAAATCTCATACAATATACGAAATTCCATGTAACAACTGCCCTAGTGTCTACATTGGTCAAACCTCCCAATATTTACAAAATAGATTAAATGGGCACAAATACGATAAAAAAAATAAAACAGCCTTAACTAATCACGAACAGCAATTATCACATACATTTAATTTTCAAGAGACTACGATACTTAAAACTAAAAAAACCAACAGAAAAGGGAGTTCTTGGAAATGATATATATTAAAAAAAAAACAAAAATAGTATCAACGATAAAATTGACATTAAAAATTTAAGTAAAATATATAACAACTTAATTGTGTAACATAATCATCAGAATAACCAAAAAAAAAATCAAATTTAAGTTCACATACTTCCTTTCTTTCGAAATTCAAACGAAAAAAAAAGCATCAAAACAAATAAAATCAGTACGAATCGCTTCTTACTCCAATATAAATTTAGTACCATTTTAACTGTTCGTATACTTGTTTACGGTGTAATACGTTTAAATGTTCTGTGCTATGTGACATATATATATTATTTTAATTTTAGCATTAATTGTAACGAACTGTAGTGTATGGAAATATGTTAAAATGCCGACATTTAAATCTCGGATAATGTTTTAATTTATAGGTAAGCCGAAAAAAATTCCTCTTTTTGATTTAGGTAAAAAAAAAATTTTTTTTTAATTATTGTAATTTTCTGTGCCGTGACTTATCTATATATCTCATTACAGACAACTGATGAAGACCAAAATATGATTGAAACGTTTTGAACTTTCGCTATGAAATAAATATTTGCCGATCTCTAAAACTTGCCAATTAAATCAGTAAACCAAATACCCAAGAAAATTCCATAAGAATATAGTTAAAGGTTCCAGAAACGTATATTCCTAAAAATACATTTATATATATATATATATATATATATATATATATATATATATATATATATATATATATATATATATATATATATATATATATATATATATATATATATATATATATATATATATATATATATATATATATATATATATATATATATATATATATATATATATATATATATATATTATATATATATATATATATATATATATATATATATATATATATATATATATATATATATATATATATATATATATATATATATATATATATATATATATATATATATATATATATATATATATATATATATATATATATATATATATATATATATATATATATATATATATATATATATATATATATATATATATATATATACTTTTCGTTTTGGAATTTGAATACAAAGTGTCTTTTTTGTAATGACAGATTTTGGGACATTGGGTATTTTGATATATCCATGTATTTTTTTGGAATGTTGTTCTTTATGTAACTGTCGCCGATCAACTGTATTATTTGCTCGATTCGCAACACTTTTATTTTTAAAGCTTGCAAAAATTTTAAAAATGATGTTTCGCAAATCCCAACAAATGCCGTTTCCTGCATAAGGTTGCAAATTTAAGTATTGTCATTAGCCGATCAACCAAATTATCTGCTCGATTTGCAACACTTTTGATTTTTTTAAGCGTGCGAAAATTGAAAAAATTGGTTTTGTGAATTGCGAACAGTTCCGTTAGCCAGGCAAGGCTGCAATTAAAGAAAGTCATATTTACCAATGTATTTTTTCCATGTTAGCAATCAAAACTGAAAACTTTTGTAATTGTCTTTTAGGCATTAGGTGATAAACATGTCTGTTCTCTTTAACTTCAATTTTTTTCGACTATTACAAACCGTTCTTAAATGCGTATTCTAAGTTTGCAGAACTTTTTTTGGGAATTTTGCAAAAAGAACTGCAACCAAAAATAAGAAACTTTTTACAATAAATAATATTTCGTGTTTTTTATTAGTTACAAATACAATAAATGATGTAAAATATTATTTTCCACTATATTATAAGTTTGCAAAACTCTTGATATTATTTCCGCCTAATAAATTAAAATAACATTAAAATATTAATTTTCAATACGTTCCTTTTACTGGAAAAGGTTGCAAAATGAGATTTGTAATCGTGTAGGTGTACATTTCAATCCATCACATTTTTGAATGTTTTAAAATTATAGTTACATTTTTAATACATATGTCTATAATGACTGGTCAATTAGAGGTAGTAAAATTTAAATCACTAATGCACGCCATTATTTAATTAATAAATTCGATAATTAATACACAGAAGCGTGTTGGAAAAAACGTTTTTACACATCTATGGGTGTTTTTAGTTGGGCATTTATTTCAATACAAACTTTTTATATAGGATGTGTCATGTAACAGTGGCCAATACCAGCTTTCTTATTTTAAATGCAATACCCTATATATTATTTAATTTTTGGATTCTTTAGAAAATCCTAGACATATTTCATGTAAAATGTCCTATACCTATCTTCATCTACTTCGGAAATATTAAGCGTTTTCAAATTTATTGCAAAAATTACGATAAAAAATAAATTTATATGATTACAGAAATTCGCTACAACACACTCAAAAACTAACAAATAATTTTGTTTATTTCTTGATATTATAAAAAACAAAAAAAAAGCTAATTTAGGAGCTGCTGAATATACTCGCCGCGAACGTCTTTGCAACACCCTAATTTTAAATAGAAATTTCTTCTAACTTTACTCAAGATCTTAGGCGTGACCGATCTAATCGCGAGGGTTATTCGTCTTCTTAAGTCAGCTAAGTCGAGGGGTTTACTTTTGTATACAATATTTTTGATATATCTTTATAAGAAAAAATCTAATGGCGTCAGATCAGGATTGTACTGGCCATTCCATCGATCCTCGCCTCCATATCCACCGATTTGGAAATATTCCGCTGAGGTACTGTCGGACATTGATTTGATAATAGGGCGGTGCTCCATCTTGCTGAATCCATATCATGTTCGCTGGAACTTGTGAGTTTGCTGGATTAGGATATAAGCTTTTCAAAGTTGGCACGACATTATTTTGAAGCAGTGCTAAATAATAACCGCCATTCAAATTGCCATCAATGAAAATGGGACCTATGATATGATCTCCAACAATTCCTGCCCAAACATTAACCTTTTCAGAGTATGTTCTTCTCTCATCCAGTGAGGATTTTCCGTAGACCAATAACGGCAATTTTGACGATTAGCATGACCGTGAAGTGTAAAGGTGCATTTATCAGAAAATAAAACATATTCTAATTGGATCACATTGTTATCTAACATTGCCATCGTTTGTTCACAAAAATACATTCTTTTATCAAAATAATCTTCCATGAGCTACTGAGTTGGAATCACTTTATAGTGAAGCATTTTATTTTCTTTTAATGTTCGAATAATCAATGAATGATTAATATCGAACAAAAAAAACTCAAGCATAATATCCAATTTGGTATCATTACTTATTGCTTTGACAGCTGTTCTTTTTATCTGCCTTATATGTCCAAGCTCGCGAAATTTCTTTTTTCTTGGAAATTTCTTTGTTGTTTCATGCATTTCTGTTAAATGAACCATTTTTCTGATATGCAGTTAACGAAATTCAAATGACTATAACACTGACTCTGACAACTGTTGTCCTGCAGTGAGAATACAACTTGCCTTTTAAACAACAGTAAACACAACTATTTGAGGCTTTTTTATTTCATATTCATAAAAAGGAAAGCGGAAATAGTTCTTGCTTACTTTCTCATTATCAAGACCTAAATGGAAAATAAGTATTGAGTGTGTTGTAGCAAATTTCTGTATTGAAATAAATTAATTTTTTTAATGTCAATCTTTGCAATAAATAGGATATTGTATATGAAATATGTCTAGAATTTTCTGAAGAATCCAAAAATTGCGTATTGCATTAAAAATAAAAAAGTCGGTATTGGCCACTGTTACATAATACACCCTGTTTAAAACAGTTTTTATTAAAAAAAAATGCGCAACTAAAAACATCAATCCTCCCATTGATTTATTATCGAATTTATTTCAATTGGCTGATACACACTGTATATTTGCACGAAATCGTGGTCAAAAGCACTTTCACGGAAATATAAAAATAACGGAATAGAAATTTGTAAAGGCAACATGTTTGTACGTGACATTTTCTGGGATGATGCTCGATTGTTGTGTTAAGGAGTTGTTCCTTAATTAAAGAAATAATGATTATTTGCTTAAATATCTCGCATGTATAAAAATTAACCAGTTATTTGTGAAACGTTATCCCTCAGTTTTTCTACAATATCTTCGTGTTGCCTCTCATTAATCTGAGATACGGAGTTACAAATTTAGAACTAGATCGGCTATTAAATTTTTGTATAAAATATATACAGTCTCAGTACATATAAATAATAAATTCTTGTTAATTAACTACCAGCCATTTAGAAGAGACGTAGGGTTTACCCTTCCTTAAGTTGTCTTAGGAAACATACAATTTTGTTTGATTTTTATTTTAATTTTTTTTAGCCATGCTATAATTTTTTTCTTCTAAATATCCAAAGTAGGAATTCTAACTTTCTCAAATTCGATGTACCACCTTAGAGAAATAAAGAAAAACACTCCTCTTTATAAAACATTTGCCCCTGTATTCACTTAAACCAGGTCTAATTTAATAATTCTAGGTTTAGGATAACATATGCAACTATAGAACAAATGAGGAGCATCCGTGCAAAACCGGCTAAACCCATTTTTTTCTTTAAATTTTTTTTCTCGATTTGACAAGTTTAGCTTTATCTCGATCAACTAGTAAAGCGATTCGGTTAAATCTACGTTTTCATTGCAAACGCGGCTATCTCTAAGAATGGCGAGTTTTATCGAAATTTACCGAGCCAAGTTGTTATATGTGAAGCGGGACGTTCGTTTACGAAAAGAAATCTGCAGTTGTTGCCAATTCAGTGTTACCAATTAGCGGATTAAAATCCGATTTGCGGATTTTTTCAGAGTGAGTGGATTTTTTTCGGATTTTAAAACAGTGCGGAGTTTTTTCGGATATTTTGTTAAAAAGTGGATATTTGGCGGATTTTTCTGTTTTAATATAAACTAAGCAAAACAAGGGAGTACAATCGGAAATGTATACAAATTCCGGGAAGACTGAAGATAAATAAGTACAGCCGGCAACTGCGCAATATCTGTCGAGTCGATACTTCTTGCTCCTCCCTAATAAAACGGGTTGCGAAACTGACATATGTAGTCTCTTGTTTATTTAGAACGACCATCCTTCTCTAACGCGTTATTTAAATGGTAATAAATAACAAATGAGAGACGAGTGCGGGTCCACCAGTCCACTATCTTATTTGTTTGCTGATTTTAGTGTTTGTATGTTCGAAGCAAATAACCACAACTGGTTATTCCTTGAGTTTTTATGTATAAAAATGCTATTTGTTCCTAGTTTTTGTATTATTCTACTTCTACATACTGATTATGACTATGTTTTATACTAAATACGGTCACGTTTTTAGGTCGTATTCCGTTTCCAAACATGTTTAACCAATCCAGATGACAGAAATCTGGCAGCGGTTTCTGAGAAACCCTTTGAAAAGGAAACACCTGTCAAATAATTGACAGTTCAGACATTGGTTACCCGTCAACCAACAAAATTCATTGGTTGTTCTGGTGACACTTGAAAGTTATTTTCAGGAACCGTGTTCCGTAAATAATCGACTTTTCAGATAACCGGTGGATACAGAACACGAAACCGAAACCAAAATTTAAAACGGAATACGGCCTTAATGCGGAAATCTATAATGCGGACACATTGAAGATTATTTCAAGACCGCATAAATCGTGTATATTCAGTAGTGCTGATCGCAGCAAATAATTGTTGGAGATATCAGAGTAAGTTCGTTAAACTTTCATCGTAGAACAGTGGCAAGACATTACGTTACTTTTAATATATTTTTTAACTAAAATGTATAGTAAAAATACATATTAGGTTAAGCTAGGATTGGTTAGGTTTGCTGTAAAGAGTTCCGAGTCTATATTAAAGCAAGTATTTATTCATAATCATTAAAGAATATCGCAACACTGTAAAATATACAAGATTTTAGCTTCTGATCATTTCGGTCAAAGTTGATGGTTAACTGCAATATTTTTCCGCTAATTCGGAACAGCAAATTAATAAAATAATAGGGTTTCGGTAAACTATGTTGACACTCTTAAATCTCGTTTATTTTTGTTTCTTTTTGTTTTTATCTGCCATTCTACCAGTCCAAATTGAGAAAATGTGTGGAAAACTCATCAGCGCTCAAAATTTACTTTAAGATGTAATTATTATACAAATCAAAGGTAATTTTGATTTCAAACATCTTTCCGACTGTTCCCATCGCCATACTTGTTTTTAATTTGATGTGCGACGTTGCCATATTCATAATTAAAGAAATACCTATAAGTTATGATACACGTAGGTAAAACTATTTTTTTTATAACAAAAATTAATAAAAATGCGGATTAGGTTAGGTTAGGATTAGTTAGGGTAGCGCGCCAACCGAATTCCGAGTATATATTGAAAGCGGGATGTTTCTGTAACAAAAACTATATTGTTAGGTGGATCTGTCCCGCTAACGTTAGGTTAGCACAGGTTCGTCAATAAAACCTTCATTAAAACTATAATAATAACAATAAATAATTACAATTCTGTTGTCCAAATAATTTTCAATTGGTCATTTCAATTTCCCTAACGAATTGGTAAATCTAAAATCTGGCAACATTGCTAAATTTTTCGTTTTAAGGTTGTCACCGAGTATGACTTTTAGTTAATTTTTTTTAGGAAAAGTCTTGCATATCCCGCAATTTTTATTTTTAAAATGTAATATTACAAATGGGTACTTTCTGGGAAAAAAGTAAAATATGCAAAAATCCTCTGTCAGGATATTTTACCGGACCCAAATAATAGATCCAGAATTTTTAAAAATAGTTTATAAATGGTCTACAAAATTAACAATATAAAGACTTTTTTTAAAACTTACCTAACGAAACGTTAATTTCATCGACCAGTTTTTTTTCGTCCATCCCTATCTGGGAAGTTCTTGAAGAAAAATCGGATAAAAATCGGATTTTTTGAGAGGAATAGTGGATATTTTCGTGTCGGAGCATTAGTAACACTGTGCCAATTACTTAGTTAGTATGTTATAGTACTGAGAGGGAGATGTTTGTTTTGCTACTATTAAGTTTTTAAAAAGATCGCGTGGTTTCGTTCATTTTTTATTACTAAGGTGTTAATAGTAGTTAGTAGGTGTTAGTAATTTTTATTAATCAACATTGACTTGAATAATATTACCATAGAAGAGGGAAATGAGGGCAGCAGAACGCGTAAAAGCCATGAATCCAAGCGCAATATGGATTAACGTAAAAGCTAAGTTCAGTCGCATGATCTGAGTCGCAGATGCCCTTTAATTTTATTTTATACGACAAAGTTTTTATTCAGACACCAGTAATGTTTGAGAAAAAAAACAGATGACTGTTTGCTACTTTCTAAAAAATCAAAATGGGAAAGGTATTAGAGTATGCCAAAGTTTTTTTACAGCTGTTTTGGGAATTACTAAACATAGAACAAGCACTGTTGCCAAACCAATTCTTCAGGATGGAATTCCAAAAGAGAAAAGGGGCGGTGATCGGGTATCCAATAAAACTGAGGGCAAAAAAGATTGATTCGAACTTTTAAAACTTTAAATTGTAAAAAATCAAAGAGGATATATTTGAGCGCCCATCTTTCCATTGCAAGATCGCGAAAGTTATTTAATCATCAAAACGTACCAGATAATTGGATCATATTCTATGTTTAAAAAAATATTTGTTAATGAATTTAATATCGGGTTTTCATCACCTGCTTCCGTGTGTTTGTTTGTAGAAAATGTACTAGAATAAAAGAGCAATACAAAATGGAAAATAACACAGAAAAGACGAAACAGTTACCCGTTGAATAGCGTGTTTACAGAAACAGGGCCAGTGTAGTTTAAGTTTTTGTTTTGACCTGCAGCAAGTGCAGCCACTACCCCGTACACTAGAAGGGGATACTTTTTATGCGCATCAAATCAGCTTCTACGCATTTTGTTGAATAAGTATATCGTAACGAAATCCTTTGTTTCTATGTTTGGCTGGTCGAGGCTCAACCGAAGTGAGGTCTACATTGCTTTGTCACCTGGATACCTTAGACTATACTGACATACACTCGATTCGACTATTCTGTAACGGATGCGGCGGCCAAAACAAAAATTCGCATAGTACACACATTAATGTTTTGGCTTCAAAATAAATCGCTAGCAAATATTTCTGAAAACATAATAACATTTCCGGTACGAGGGCATAGTTTTATGGCCACCGACAGATGTTTTGGAAGGGTTGAACGAATATTAAGAAAACATCCTTTTATAACTACAAGAGAGGAATATATGGAATTTTATTCACATGTAGGTGCTGTCAAAAGGTTCGATCGTGAGTGGAGAATATAAGGCATTAAGGAACTTAAAAAACGATACAAGAAAGTAAAAGGTATTACACAGAGTAAAATAATTCAAATTCAGCAAGGTTACAATCGAAGTACACAAAAGACTGAAATAACGGTCAAGACTGAATGAATATTATAGAGTTCAAAACCGAACAAACAATGTTCGCCTTTATTGAAAGAAGGAAAAGAGTTAGATGTTAATGTAGGGCTAAAAGATGTCGAACTTAGAAATGGTATACCGGAAAAGAAAAAGAAAAGTCCCTCTCATCTTATGAATGAAGCATTTGGAGCAGAGTGGAAAAAACACTCCTTACTTAGAACGGTATAAGAACTTATTAGTTCATGTAGATATAGGTAGCGAGGATGATGAAACTAATGTGGAAGATGAACAAGGTGAACAACCTGTAGATGAAGCTAGGGAAGAGGATGATACTAACGTTAAAGATAGTGAAAGAAGTGACTGTCTTCATGAAGAAACGGCAGTGTTAATATAAGTTGACCTGTTTGTATTTATGTTAATTTTTTCCAACATGTTAGTTACAATTTTATGTTCCATTTTTCAATTAGTTAACTTTTCTTTATTCCATTTTGTTTTTTTTTCCAACTAGTTACTATTGTATTTTTTTTTAACTCCGTTTGATTTTTTTCACTAAATTATTGATTTAGTTTGTGACTATGTTTGAAAAATAAAAGGTTTTTTCACATTTATTAGTTGGTTTTGGAGCAAACCTGGCTATATCCAATAATTTCTTTCAAATTTTAGCCTTAATTTGAACTTGAAACATGAAAATAGATCCTATAGTCAAGTATCCTGACGCCCACAAAATATAATTTTGAATTTCCTCCATCTATTAAGGCCGAGAACTGGGGAGTTTTTGCCATTTTTCCAAATTTTTACCAACATGAATATATAGCCGGTTTTGCACGGAAGCTCCTCAAATATGTTTTCTAAAAAGTCACCATTACAAAATAATAGTGACCCAACCCAGACGTCATAGGTGATTTAAAAGTTTAAATTGTTATGGCAATTAAATCTGGTCTAACACTTAAGGCAAGTTCTCACTCTCTCTATGCGGAACCTTATGCGCCGAAAATTTATTATTTACATTATTGTAAATGAAAACACGGAGCAGCACGATATAAATTCGAATAAAGAGCCGTTTGTTTATGAATGCAGAGTCGATTGGAGGTATTAATAGACACTTATACTGGATAGGAATTACTTGACTACGAATTACGTAAAGTTAACTACTCTGCTTTCGGCATTCGATTTCTAAATAAAAAAAAAAGATAAAACCAAAATGAACGATAAAAAATTAAGGTGCCGAACTATTCTAAAGACGATAGATTTTTTGTTACTAAAATTAGCCAACTTATATAAAAAATAATACTTGCCAAAATGAAGCTAGAACTTTTAACTTCAAATTAAAGAAGGCTGTTATAGAAAAAACGAAAAAGATGAAGCCCGAATTTAGGAAACAAAGGAAGATGAAGCCCGAATTCAGAAAATAAAAAATATATTTAACTTTAATGTTAAATATTTCTTTTAAGTGTATTTTGCTGGAGCTATTTCTGTCAAATGTTGTAGACGTAAGTAAGTCTTAGAACAATATAAAGCTAAGATGACCTTGACTTGAACGTGACCTTAATTTTCATCTACTTTCTCTTGACCTACTGCTTGAAAAATATATGTATTATTGTTTTAAAAATACAATCTTTATGATAACTGATGCGATTCTGCCTAAATGAGTTTTATAAAATTGACAAACCGGGAAGGTAAATTAGAACTAAAAAAGTTTTAAAAACAAACTCTTATTAAAAAGATTAACTAATAGTAATATAAAATAAAAAAAATATCAGTAAACGTATAAAATATTAGAAATTTAAATTTATTATGACAAGAAAATATTAAATATCAAATGACATTATTTATTGGATTAGCACGATTGAATATTACACGTCACGAGAAGCTTTTGTTATAATCACCTTCACACGTTGATAAGATTTTATTTTCCTATTTCCTTTCGTCTTCATCCTCTAAGGAACCAGAATTTATTTCGCAGATAATAGAACAATTCAATCCCATTTTCCTACATACACATGCCCGACCATAAAAGTGCTTCAACAGCGGGATCTTTTGTACTTGTTATTGGAATAAGACTATTTTTGCCTTTTTACTTCCTCAATTTTGGGGATTTATTGATATGTCCTACCATAATTCAACTTGGTAGTAGTTCCGCAGCGAATAGAATTGTTGGTTACTTAATTTTTTATATAATCCTTATACTCAAACATAAATACAAAAAAAGTCAAGCAAAACTAGATCACTATTGCATTGTAATCGGGGTTCACATGTATAAAATTTTAATGCAGGAAGTCAAGCGAAAGTCAATGAAAATTAATTTTGCATAATCCAGATCACAGTTAAGGTTAAGCTTGTCTTAGTCTTTTATAGTTCTATGAGCCACATACGTGTGCAAAATTCGATATAAATAAGCTAAATGGAAGTGGCTGAGTTGAAAAATGTATCTAGATCACGGTCAAGGTCAAGATTATCAAATTTATCGGACTTAAAAATACGCATAACATTTTAAAGCAGGGGGTTAAGTGAAAGTCGATGAAAATTAAATTATCATAAGCAAGATCACAGGTAAGGTCAAGATCATGTTAGTATTTTATTGTTGTAGCACCTATATATGTGTACTATATTTAACAGAAATATGTTAAGTGGAAGTTGCTGATTCGAAAAATCAAGGTCATGGTTAAGGCCATTAAATTACTGTATAGTCATGTAAAACTTGCAACACCGCGCCATCCCCTTAATGGTGTACAAATGGATACAAATCAAAAAATATAACTATAATTTCAAAGGCAAAACAACTAATTTTACAAATTGGAGTAAAAACTCAATTTTTTCCCTTGTATCCCGGAACCTGTTTGGCACAAAGAAGTTTTATACAAAAAATGTAGCGAATTTCATAGTCTACTAATATGATAATAAATAACTATTTTTCATGTAGCTGTCATCGGAATTGACATTTGCGAAAAAGTGATTTTCGACTACTTCAATCTAAGACGGCGGCGAGAGCGGCAACAGCTCAAGGTCGAAAACTCAGAATATTAATTAGTTCACCAAAGTAAAAAACTCTCAAAGTATAAACTTTCATTGACTTTTTGCGAGGTAAAATGTATCTATTACCTGCTTGCCTATTTTTATCAAAGTAACAAGATATTTTTATTTAATTTGATGTGGATTGGCCCATGTTTGAACAGCTATTTATTATAAGTAGTATTTTTTAAAAGAATATTATAAAGTTAATAAAGTTTATAAGTTACTTGCCAAAAAATATAGTTTCATAATTCTTTAGATAGTTCATACTTCTTCATGGATGTTCTTTAAAATAAACATTAATATAAAAAGTGCCACTGGGATTATGTTGAGCGCAAGATCGTATAACTCACAAGACCTTAAATCGGCTCACACCACTCTAGAATGCGCGCGTATTTCGTTTTAATGATGATTTTATCGACGAACCTGGGCTAACCAACGCTAACGGGCGTACCACCTAACAGTATAGGTTATGTTAAAAAAAATCCTTGGTTATGTTAAAAGAAATCCATATCAGCTTGGAATTTTGTTGGTATGCTTTCCTAATCCACATTTTTATTAAATATAGGTTTTGTTGAAAAAAACTAAACAAAAAGTTAATTCGAATACAAATGCTCTGTAATCAAACCACTGTGCCAGGAAGCCCGAACTGAACATTTAACAAAGCTTGTTTTCACTCCGAGGAAATAAACGACGAACAGGAAGCATATTGAAGAATCTGTCTTGTGAATGGGGCATAAGACGGGGGAGGGGGGAGGGGGGGAGGGGCGAATATAAGGTTTTGTGTATAACTCTGTGTTTAAATAAAACACAAATAAACTCGGTATTTGTTGTAACCCCTACAAAATAAACGATTTATTACCTTTGTTGCTCTTAACCCAGTGCCATTTTAACTTAACCTTGCATTGATAAACCGGTCTTAAACATTTTTAGTAAATCCGTGATTGTTTTCTATTTATCAACTATGTCTCTAAACTTATCATACTATCTAAGATTTGTTGGATTTGTTCATTTTCACTTTATGCTATCTCTAGCCTTCATAAATTCCATATCAGTAAATGGACTAAAAGTAATCTTATAAAATATACTTTTTCATCAAAAGCTTCTTTAATTTTAAAGATGGTGAAAAAAGTTTAAAAATCCTGGAAAGAAAAAGTTTGGATTAAACGATATGCTTACTCGTTATTAAGCAGGCAGTAAAGATACTTGGTCGTTAATCATTGTTATTTAAAACTTTATATATAACAAAGGCAAAAACAAACGCTGACGAACAGCAAAATCACATTTTGAAAAGTTGAATTTCTAGAAGCAACTGTCTTTTACGCAGCTATAATGGAAGTTTTTACGCAGCTATAGTTGAAATGGGATTACAAATGAATACAACTACTCAAAGGTAATGATATTGTAACTTTTGTGTGTAATTATCAGATAATTATTATTTCGTAAATTCATCTGTTTAACAAGAACATGAATTTAAAAAGAACAGATATTCATTAACTTTTGAAAGACAAGTGATTGAAATCAGATGTGGTAACATTTGATAAGGGGGGCTGTTAACTAGTAATAAGCAAATGCATTATTGAAAAGGTGAAAATCTTCCAAGTGTAATGTTTATAAACCACACAAACTGTGGGAAGCAACATGAACAGCTTAGACTTTATAGAGAAAAAAGATTACTAAATTTACTTTATAATTTAAATAAAAAGGACAACATTGGTAAGGGGCTGGTTTTGATCAAATAAAAACTAAGAACATTGTGGGTAACTACAAAAACTTAAAAAAAATCGATCGATGTACAAAAATATATGTTCTACTCAATGTGTATATAAAATTATCATTGGTCGATAAAATTATGGGTAGAATTTAAATTAAAAATTTTCAAAATTTATTCAGTTAAAATGTTATTCAGGAATGGAATTGAGACAACTTATCAACATAAAGTTCAGTTTATTGATTAGATTTGTGTTCATTTGTTATTAATTTTTCATAGGTTAAAAACGAAACAATTATCAACAATAACACAACTATGTTTTACGTAACCATGCTTTAATATATTCATTTTGTAGTAATTTTCTATCGAAATATGTCCTTTAGAAGCAGTATACCTAAAAGGACGCAATTTTGCACTTTTCCACCCGTATTCACTAAAGAGGTTTAAATTTAGACAAGGACTAACTTGACAATTATAGGTTTAAGATGACATTTTTAACAACTGAACAAATAATGGTTCTAAATGTTGACAATTACAAAATGACACTGACATAAACGAAACATAACTGGTGAACTAAGAGTTTTAAGTACCATGGCAACTAGATTTGGTCTAACTCTTAAACCTTTTTAGTGAATACGGGGGTTAAATTCTAAAAACCTTAATATTTAAACCCCTTAATAATATTAGTTACTTTATTTATTTTACTAAAAATAATGGTAGATAGATAGAAATAACATACAATTTTCCATAAAAAGTACATGTCTGGGATATGAGATAAAATTTCACAGATAATCAAATTTGATCGAAATGGATTATAAATAGCAACATAATAAAAATATTTAGTTCAGAGTTTAACATTGTACGCCATGACTGTAAAAAATAATGAATTACAAACGACATTTGAAATTTTATAAATATAACATGATTATTTACAACAGCAGAAAATACTGAAACGGCTCTTTTCTGGCTGTGGTCAAGTTATTATGCATTTCTGTTGACAGTGGCTAGATCCAAGTTCCTAAAAGATGTTAAAACCAACAATGTAACTACCCTCCTAGTTCCTAATCATAATATCAACCGTGGATGTTTTTTGAAATAATAAGTCATTGTATTTATCGGTTCGTAACTAAAATGTAAAAGGTAAGTAAAACCAGTTTTAGTACATCAAAAAAGACAGTTATTGGGGTGTTTCATACGATTTATTTCAAAAAGCTGATATTTTTGTCAGCTTAGTGATTATTAGAGGTCCGAGAATGGACTCCTGAGGCACACCTGTCAAAAGATCTAGTGGCCTAGAAATTTGTCCACTAATCTTAACACGTTGTTTTCTATTTAAAAAATAAGAGCAAAAAAAGTATTACTGTATCGAAAGCAAGTACAAAATAGCAAATAAAATATTGTGATTCAGGGTATTGATGGCCTTGGAAAAATCAACTAAAGTTGAAAGTGTAAATTTGTTAACATCATTGGCTCGTAAAATAGCATGTGTTATAGTTGAGAGAGTGGTTTCACAGCAATGAAATTTGCTCAATCCTGATTGTACCAGTGGAATTATGTTAGTGCTACAAGCGCATGTTCAAATTTGTGAGTCTATTATCTTTCCAAGCAGTCTTGCAAGCGCTAGTAAAATACTAACAGGTCGAAATTCTTTGAAACTCTTTGGTGTGTTGATCTTTGGTAAGGGTAATACTATAGCCGCCTTACAAATATCTGGAAATACTGAATTACTGAGGCAGAAATTTACAATATGGCAAGGTGAGGTAAAATCTCTGGACAACACAAAGCCCCATTCTACCCTATAGCATTACTCTTAATATTATATAACATCTTATGAACTTCAAACTCAGACACAGGTAGAAAAACAAATATTTCACGTTTCTGCGCGGTGTGAGCGTGATAAAAATCTAAAATTTCCCGATCAGCTACAAGTTTGGATATACCATTTATATAACAATCATTTAATTTTTCAACATTTTTTAGTTAATCAGGAACGCCAGATCTCCCTCTCATAATATCCAGTAAGCATAACTCGCGCCACATACCATTGGCACCTGCCCTACGAAATATATCGGTAAAATAGGCCTTTTTTTCATTCTTAAAAGCCAAAGTAGTGTAGTTTCTAATGAATGTATAATATTGACTACTGGGAAATCATCTGTGTTGAGCCTTGTCTCTAATCAACATAAGCAATTTAGATTGTCTGTTAACCATGGTGAATATTTTTTTGTTATTCGTACTATTCTGAAAGGAGCGTAAGCGTCAAAGAGTCCAAGTAGGTAACAATTCAATAACCCGATTTTGTCATTTATATCGTCTCAGCTAAAAAATCATTGAAAGGTATTGATGAAAGACTGGTTTTGAAAGTATTCAAATCAAAGCTTATAAAATCTCTAGTGTTCTTGTATAGAGGTTCTAATTTCTTCTTGATTCCAAAATGCAATGTATATACTGTAAAACCAAGATCCAACTTACCTTTAATGCACATATTATCAAAAGAAACATCCGAATCAATCTGATATACATGCACACGCTGTCACCCCGTCTCACCCGCCAATCCCTTCTTAGTAGCATGTATCCTTCTATAGTAATAACATTGTCAGTTATAGCATTTGTTAGACAAGTTTCGGTCAGGCACAAAATATCGAATTTGAGAGATAAAAACATTTCTCCAACATCAACAATTTTTGGCATTAAAGATCTAATGTTAAGTAACAAATAAAAAAATGTTAATAATAAAATTTTGCAACTATCTACGTATACGCAAACACCCCAAAAACTAACAAAGTACGAACTTATTCATTCAAGTATATCCCGTGTCTGAACGCTTATAAAATTATCTTTCACTATATATTATTATTATTCTTAAGCTAGTATTCAGTAAATCCCAACAAAAGAAAAACAAATAAATACCAGCAAAATAACCTAGGTAAAAAACTTATTCATGCTACTTGAAAGAAAAGCATTTTAATGAATTTATATTAGGTACTAAAATTGCGACGTTACCAAATATATTATACAAAAATCACAAAATTGTATGTAATTTTCCTAAATACATAGTTAGTTACTAGAACAGGCAAGAAAAAAAAAAAAAATAAAAGAGGTTTGAAAAAGTCAGACCTCCTGGAAAAGATAACGGCGGTTTAGTTGGGATGTCAATATTAAACCTAAACCGTGTAACAGAGGGTTCACCGTTAACAAGGGAAATTGTCGTTGATGTTTTTCTCGAAGTTGCTTCCTTTGAAACAGATTTTCCTACTTCCTTTGGTATGGGAGCTTCCTGCAACGAAGAACTTGACGATTGAAATTTATTCAATAGTGGGCTGTAGTGTCTGTAACCGCAAAAGTTGATGATTCACTATTATTGTCACAACAGTTTTGAGGCTAAGAATATACGAGTTCGAGGTCTTGAAGCCGTTCAACAGAGTTGCACTTCGTCGTTAACCCTTGGTGAATTACCTTTTATTATTGCACGGCATTTTGGGATCGAAATGCTTTTTGGTATTGTCTCAGGACAATATTTGTTTGCCGGTCTTCATAGCACATATCATGGGATATATACATGTTGGTTCAGTTTTTCAAAATAAGGCTTTTTTGAGATACGACACTAATTCTACTTTAATAGGTACTATATTACTATTCGATTTTTGGTAATATACGTTATTAAAGTCGGAGTCCGTAAAATTCACTTTAAGTAATTCTTCAAATTTTTACAACACAAATCTTAATAAATCACTATCTTCTTTTTCCAGGACATATACAACAACGTTATTCTTTCGATATTGTCGTTCAAATTGTAAACCTCCAGACTGGCTTTTATACACATTTATGATTATCATTATAACGTCTATTTGTGCAATTAAAAATAAAATATTTTTCTTTAGCACACAATAAACATGAAATAAAAGATTGTTCTCGTAATATGAAAAATATTACGTACAGGATGGACAAGTTTATCTTAAATATTAAACTTTTTTATCTTTGAACTCAATTATTTCAGTTTTTTAATAACAATTTTTATTTATTCTTGTAGAGGATAAAAATCAACAATTTTTATTGAGCACATTATACACCTATCCTCAATAAGTTTTCAAATATTTTAAAATTTTTCACTTTTATGAACTCGATCAAAATAGCCATAAAAAAATCATCTTTAGCAAATGGCGACTAAAACAATGAAATGTCAAAAACGCGTTGTTGTTAATCTGTTATATGTCTTTCTCGTTCGTTTCAAAATGAATTTATCTCAAAATGAAATAATAGATATGATCTAAATATTGGATCAAGCTAAAAAACGCTTTCTCTCCAAAGACTGCATGAACCAAAATATTCAGATCGACGAACCTTTTCTAAAGTGGGTTTTCGTTCGAAGAGGACAGTTGTCAACAAAATTGTTACAAATCGAGAAAAATAGTTACAAATTCGACTTCATATAGAAGTAAATCCCAATTTAAATAGTCGACAACTTGGTATTTTAACGAAGTCATCACAAACCATCGAAACTTTCGTGAATTTTTGGACGCCAATTTTCAACAAAAATAGATTGGTCGTGGCGGTTTCATCGAATGGCCACCCAGTTCTTGCAATATAACTCGATTAGATTTTTTCTTGTGGGTTTTATTAAAGATCGTGTCTACACCTATCCACCTACATTATTACAACAGGAGAGAACATGCACGACCGAATCAGGGATGTATGCGCCACTATATCACCAGACATGTTAAAATTAAATCATTTAGTTCAAAGATGTTAAAGTTTGGCATTTAAATTTACACACTCTGTATGTGATATCTTCAATATTACGAAAACAATCTTTTATTCCAAACAGAAGTGATTTGATTTTATTTTTTTTTTCATTTGAAAAAATACAACTTTTAGTTGCTGTACTTTTTGACTCACCCTATATATTTCAAAATATTTCTAAAATATGCACAATTTATATAGGTATACAGTTACACAAAAACAGTTTGTTTCTTAATTCTATCTAGTCGGTGTAAATTTGCTTTTTTCAGTCGTTGACTCACCCTGTACTTATACTGTATTATACAGGGTCGTTCAAAAGAAACGCACAAAATTCATCTTCTGTATGAGCCATTTTTCACAACGACACTGGAACACGTGATGTGGCTTAAATGGTTGTTCGTCTTTCTGTAATAATTTTAGCCTCTCCCTGCAACATGTGAAATTGTAGCCCCCTAAATTTTTTTTTCAAATGGCAACTTAGGTCATGCGGGGACTCTGTGAGGTCTTTTAAAACTGAATCCGATATTAGCAACAAATTAGGGTTCTACTGATTTCGTTACATTGAAACGAGCCCACATAAGTTTTTAATTAAAATTAACTATCAAAGTAGGTACTCAAGGTGTAATGTAGAACGACCTTGGTTACCATCAATTAGACCCCATCAACCTATCCAGTGACTTGGGCAAATTTCATAGAATTAATTTACAAATTTTTACATTGCATTTTACCCACACACAAAAAATTATCAATTAAGTTAATCTTTCAGTTTATTCATTGAATTGTAAGCAGGTGTTATTATTTTGGAACTTTGACATTTGATCAATAGACATAATTATGAATAGTCTGATCAAAATCCACAGTGTATACGTGAGGGTACAACATACCCAAAAAGTCAATGTGTGGGTTGGCATAATAAATAACCGAATTTTAGGACCATATTTCTTTGAAAAAATCTTACTGCTGAGCGTTACTTAGATTTCCTCTAAATCGTTTTTTTTGAACTATCCTATATCTGTATGCGTATATATATATATATATATATATATATATATATATATATATATATAAGCTTTCACGACTGTGATCAATTAAGAAATCATTGTTCTTGGGATTAGACCGTGTCAAATTGAATCACTTTCCGATGTTTCGCCTTCGATTGCACAATGCATCTTCAGGGATCTTCACTTTACGAGATCGAACACTGAATGAGCCCGAAGAGAACCAGGCCGGCTATTTATAGTCGACTTGTGTTTACCGAAGCGTGACTCGGTGTAACCATCGGTTTCCACGTATGATGTAGACTGACGCCCGTATCTCTATTAAAATTGTTAGGATGCTTATAAATTTCAATAGATTCTCTCGTTTGCGATCGCCAAAGGACATAGTTCCTTTTCAAACGGAAGGAGTATATGCAATTCCTTGTTCCTGTGGTGATGTCTATGTTGGAGAAACTGGACGATCCATATCAACTAGGCTTAATGAACATGAGCGATGTATCAGAAAGAAACAAATTGTACAATCTGCTGTATCTAAACAGCAACATTCTACTGGACATGTCATAAATGTAAAAGAAACCAAAGTTCTTGCATCAGTTTCGAGATTCTATAAAGGCAAAAGTAGTCGGTCTAATCCCAAGAACCATAATATATATATATATATATATATATATATATATATATACACGAATATATAAGTTTTGAAGTCATTTGCTGATTTTTGGAAAGTATTTCTAAGAAAGAAATATTTGTTGTTTCTTACTCACATTTCAGTTTATTCCTTACAATTTACACATAAAATATATTTAACTTACCTAAAACTTCTCTCTCCATTTGATGCAAAACTGTCTTCGTGAGTAGCATCGGGCGAGTCTCGCCCAGGAAAAAACAGAGAGTTGTGGCAGAATAAAAACAAAAACAGTCTTTGAAACTTCTCACCGAATATCACGTATATCACAAAGTTCACACTACTGTTTATGGTAACTAATAGATTACTTAAGTTTATCATCATATTCAAGTCGAAAACGTCCTCGGTTGGTATCTTAAAAGTTTCAACTATATTAATCACCATGGGCAACAGATTGCAGATGAAGAAGACCGCCACCACACACATCAACATGGTAGCAAGCCCGATTTCTCGTTGCTGAAGACGTGAAAGGCGCTGTCTTTCCCGATTCGCTTTTAGAACCTGAAAATAATTAATTTGTTAATTTTGCGAACCTTTGACACCTCTTTTATTATTTCGTGTTCATAATCATGTTATTACAAACACCAAAGAGAGTTCGTATTAATGGTAATATGAATAATAATCTATCAAAACTCCAAATATATAAAAGGATAGAAAGCACTCGTTTTTAATTAGATTTCGTGCGTTCTAAACCCCTTCAACGAGGACTTCATTGGACTGCAGGTAGTAGATCGAAGGTGAATTCATTTCAATGTAGATAAAAAACTCCTACTACAAATTATGTATCTCAATGTCTAAATTAATCCGCCTACGATAGTTTTCGACATCATTGTATCAAGATTTTTTCTTGATACGATATTACAAAAAAGTCTGAAATGGTTTCACTTACCTTAACTTTACATAGCCACACAGACTTTATCAATACGCCAGACATTGCAGAAAAAACACTTTTAAATGTATATAAATTCATTTAAAAATATGCCAATTTGTTTGACATAATATCGCTACAATAAAAAAATTAAATTAAGCTGCCTTCTACATTACATATTTTTTTAATAATAATTAGCAAGCTTATAACTATTGAGGAATGATTTTGTATCTATAAAAATGTAAGATAAATAACACAATCTTTTGGCTTAAAAAACAATTTTCTTTCTCCTTTGTATACAAAATCATCGCTGGCAGATTATTTTCCATATTAAGATGCACAATTTCTTAAAATGTCCTTCCAATAATATATAGTTAGACATTTTTTGTTTTATCAAATATCCATAACATTTGTTTATAATTCTGAACTCAACAAATAATCTAATTAATTTTTAAAAATATTTATTTGATTTTCGTAATTATGCTAATTCAAACTTTTTCTAAGATTAAAACAGTTGTGATGTTTTCAAACAAATAAACATACAAAAGTATGGTTTATTGCCGAAGGAAAATTGTTACAATTTTATGGACAAAGCGAAATTTACCTTAAAAAAAAACAAAAGAATGAAAAAACTAAATATTATTCGAAAGAAAATCATATTTTTCGATAGGTCAATGCAAATACATAAATTGTAAATATAACATTCGTTAAGACATAATATTGCCGTAAAGCGGTTAATGTTAAAGTTAAACAAAAAGTGTACTGAACTAATATAATAATACAATTTTGAAGTGTTTTATCATCTATAGGAATGCCTTCACAAGGCAAAAAGAGCCTGATGCTGGTATTGTAAATCCTTTAAGGTGAATTGACGCAGATTGATCATACAGAAAGGCGATATATAACGTGAAGGCCTTTAAAATGGCAGGCACTCTTAGTCTTGACATGAGGAAATGGTTTTCAGAACTTTTTTCGCTAACGTAAGTCCACTGTTGGGGGAATCATTGGATCAAAAGCAGGTTCTTGGACATGATGAGCCTTCTTGGAAAGACTGTAGCAGCAGTCGCTCAAAAAGGCATTTGATTTGCAGGCAGCAATAGCCTCGTTGTCTGAAGTTATTATAATGCACTTTTCAGTAACTGGAGAGGAGACATCCAGTGAGTTGTCACACCTCGAGTTGGTGTGCAGTTTCGTCGTTGTGGTGGGAGGAGGCTGGTTCGATGCAGATTTTTTAGAAGGATCGGATTCAGCTGACTATTTTATTGCAACGCCATATGGCCCTAGATTGCTGTCGAAAAGCTTTTCAGCGGAGTTTCTTGATTGGGTCCTAATTTTAAAATCAATATTTGTATTATTTTTGATTACGTGGTAGCAGCGAATAAACTCTGTAGTACCTAACTTTTCCTTTACGTAGTTGTTGTTAGGCGTAAAGCCTTTAGGAAGATTTTTTACGATTACATAGTGTCACCGTTGATATGGTGGTAGGGTATGTCTTTCTGAGAGACTTACACTTATTTTGGTTTTCAAATTTGGAGTATAACTCCTTTACCAAGTCTGTTACACAAGTTAGGTTACTCTTAATATTATCAATACCTGCTTTTACTTTAATAGAAGAGAGGTCCTGTACTTGGATTTTTATCGCTTCTCCGGCATTGTTGAAGAGGATTTCAGAAATATTGAAAATATTCTGTTCCATATCCTTTAGAGACTTTAACATCATATCTAGCTTGTATGCGGAAAACTCTTCTGACAGTTTATCCCAAGTAGCACAAATTAGCTGATGAGCTTTTTTGCCCAACAGTTAGCCATAGCAGTTATGATCGATCCTACGTTAGGTACCATGTTCTCGCCTTTGACAGAGGGGAATGCTCTGACTATTGAGAAGTGTATAGAGGTAAGCGGTGTCTTTGTCAAAACATTGAAAACATACCTAGTAACAATTTATAGATCTCCCTCTGGGTGTTTTGACACTTTTCTACAGGTAATGGAAAACATATTAAATTTGGTTGCTCATTGTAACTGGGTCATTATTGTGGGTAATTTTAATGTGCATATGTTTATTTTTCAATCTCATGGAACAAACAGACTGGCTGTCCTTGGACCAGGATCTCAGTATGGATGAAAAATGTTTAAATTTCTTAACAGTTCTTACTAAAGCCTATCAAACAACTTTATCACTAAAAACATATGTCATAAAGGCCAACAAAACGCATACAACAATCTGGTTTAATTTAAAATCCATTCGTGAACACCTTCATCTTCTGGATGATCTATATAGAATGTAGCCTCCATAATGGTTGCATGAATATAAAAGTATGTACAAAAAATCTTGCAAGTCCCACATAACATGTACAAAAAAGTTTGCATATGACAATCTAATTAAAAATTCTTCAAATCCCATACGGTGCATGTGGAAAATTATTAATGAATTCCGAGGCTTACCAGCATTACCACAAATTGAAACAAAAATCAATGTTAATTGTTTTAATGACTTCTTTGTGAATGTAGCCAATGAAATTCATAGTGGAATTAGTTGTTTGACTCTTGATCCTTTCAGTTTTACCTTTCATAGCCCTTGTGAGATATTTCGTTTCAGAGAGGTCACATTGAATGAGGTCCGTGATATCATAAAATCTCTCAAGAACAAAAAAAGCAAAGATATCTATGAGCTTAACGTTGAACTCATTAATGGCATCAAAAATCTCCTTATCAGCCCCTTAATAAAGCTGATCAATCAATGTTTCAGAGATTCCATCTTCCCATCTGCATTCAAAGAGGCCTTGGTGACACCAATTTTCAAAAAAGGGATCAAACAAATGTGTCTAACTATAGACCAATATCTCTTCTACCGGTCCTTTCAAAAATATTCGAAAAGTGTATGGCATCTCGCATAATTGAATTCTTTGAGTCGAACAACTTATTCACCAATTCCTAAAGTTTGGCTTTAGAAAACATCGCAGTACAACCTTGGCAATTCTGGAACTTGTCTCACAAATTATAGAGGGTTTTGAAGGGGGCAGCTTTATATCATCAAACTTTTGTGACTTAAGCAAAGCTTTTGACTGAGTTCCACACCATCAGCTTTTAATAAAGTTTAAACACTATAATTTTCACCATGATAGTCTGGCACTTATTGCAAGCTATATTGGAGGTAGGTTTCAGAAGGTGGGTGGGGTGACATCTGTAAGAAGGAAACTTACCGTGGGGGTCCCACAGGGATCTGTTTTAGGAGCCTTACTTTTCCTGATATATGTCAATGATCCGAAAGCATACCCCAATGCACACTACACACTTTTCGCGGATGACACCACTATCACCCGTATAATAATAATAATAATAATAATAATAATAATAATAATGTTTATTTCCCAAAAAAAAAAAATGCAAAAATACAGTTTTGATCAAATTAAACAATAATGAAAATAAACATGATAATCACTGAAGCAAATAAATGCTCGTGCGTGATATTAAATAACTATTTTATAAATCTACACTATCTTACAGCCTTCAGATATACAAATAAAATAGACGTAAAATCATACATAAATCATCAACAAAATATATACAGGCTCAAAAGAATTTAATTCACAGCATATACAGTCAGGTAAACCGTTTCAATATAGAAAAAAAAAAAAATAAATGGTTTCATCCGTTGGGTAAGTAATCATAATCATGTAAATTCTCGCAATTGGGTAATCTGTCATATTCTGGTAAATTTTGATTTTATAAAAATTTCAAATCTATCAAATCATTGAATATTTGTCTGTCAGTATTATTAATCCATTTTTTTATTTTATTTTTAAACAGCGTAAAAGTTTGAATAGTTTTTAAGTTACTTGGTAGTAAATTATATATCTTTGGTGCCAAAAACTCGACTGAACGTTGGCCAATGGTTTTCAAACGTGCCGGCACTTCAGATAAATTTTTCTTTATTCTCGTGTTATAACTGTGTTCGATGGGATTCAGTTTAATTTTATTATTGTAAATATAATGTAAAACTCGTTGACAGAAAAGTTGTCGAATGTCCAATATACTGTTTTCAGAAAAAAGTTTGTCACTTGAATACCTTATATTTTTTTTAAATAATATCCTTAGTATCCATTTTTGAATTACATTTAATTCCCGCAAACTACTCCCCGCAACACCCCCCCAACTCAAGATACCATAAGTTAAGTGAGATTGCACTAGTGAGAAATAAAGGGTTTTTAGGTTATTTCGGCTTAAATTCTCTGCAAGGTATCCCATTTTGGTTAATAATCCCCTTAATTTGTTTTTAACATGTTTGACTTGAAGATCCCATCTTAAATGCCGGTCGACGATAATTCCTAGATATTTCGATTCAGTTTTTTCCATGATTAGTGTTTTATCTTCCACGCGTAAGGGTCCCAAATTGGGTAAGTGATTACAGTAAGATGTAAAAGGCAAGTAGTATGTTTTGTCGCTATTTAATGTTAACTTATTGTACTTAAACCAATCACATATATATTTTAAGTCCTGCTCTGTTTTCTGTTTTAGGTTATCCCAAGTCTGTCCCTCATATATTATAGCCATATCGTCGGCGAAACTTACGAGTTTTCCTCTGGACCGATATGTTAATAAATCATTTATATATGTGGTAAATAAAAGAGGTCCAAGAACAGTCCCCTGAGGGACTCCGTATGTGACGACCCTTGTGCTGCTCACAATACCGTCTATTTTTACCACCTGCCTACGGTCTGATAAGAAATCCTTTATTAACCTGAATGCAGGTCCTCTTATACCATATGAGTGAAGTTTTTCTAGTAGGCGTCTGTGACACACAGTATCAAAAGCCTTTGATAAATCTATAAAAATGCACAATATGGGTATTCGCCTGTCTAGAGCCTTATATATTTCTGAGGTTAGGGTTAATATAGCGTCTTCTGTAGAACAACCTTCTCTAAAACCAAACTGGTTGTCAGAAAGAATGTTGTGTTTAGCAAAAAATTTGGACATTCTTACCTTTATAAGTTTTTCGAATATTTTAGAAAACACCGACAGAAGTGATATAGGGCGGTAATTTTCGACTTTATATTTGCTTCCGTTTTTATGCAAAGGTTTTATAGTACCTAGTTTCAAGCAATCTGGAAATTTCCCTAGTTCAAAACTTTTATTAATTATATATGTTAGCGGTTTAGATATTTGATTTTTTAGTTCCTTTATTGTTTCTGCCCTGATGTCATCCCAACCCGGTGATTTTTTAATTTTTAGGTTATTAATAATATTTTCCATTTCTATTACGTTTACTGGGTTAAGGTAAATACTATTATTAAAATTTTCAGTGCTTTCCGCAAAATTAATTGGACTTTTAATTTTATTCGCGTAGTTCAAGCCTAAGTTGCTATAATGATCATTGAATGTATCGGCGATGTCTTTCTTAGATGTAATTAATTTATCATTGATCTCTATTGATTCTATTAGTGTTTTTGGTTTTTCTTTGGGACAAATACTGTGGATAGCTTTCCATAAGCTGCTCGATGTGTTAGGACTTTTTTCTATAATTTTATTCATATAATCTTTTTTTGAGGTCTGTATAGTTTTTCTGACAGAATTTTTTAGCAGGTTGTACTGCTCTTTTAATTGGGTATTATCAGGATTATCTCGTAATTGACGGTAAATGTTATTTTTATTGTTTATTAAATGTAATACCGCTGGTGTTATCAATGCTTTTTTAGTCTTATTATTTTTAATTTTTACAGTTTTCGTATGTTTCTTGATAAAATGATTTAATTTATTAATAAAACTTTCCATATTTTCATTTACATTTTCAGAATTATATATATATCTAACCACTGCTCTTTCACAATATCTCCCCTAAGTTGATTGTAATTTATAAACGTTTTGTATTTCTGTTCGTAATTTTCTGTAGAAAATTTACTGTAAATAATTTCAAGGGATATCGGAAGATGATCTGTAATGTCGTAATTAAAAACATATGAATTAAAAGCATTTTGGCTGTAGTTGTTTTTCACGAAAATATGATCTAGGCAAGTCTTACTAGTTGGTCTAGTTACTCTATTAATATAGGGAATAAAGCTAAATGAATTTAATATATTTTTGTACTCTTCTATCTCATTATTACCATCGCTTAAGAGGTCCATATTAATATCACCAATAATAATGTGGGAATTATTATTTTTTGTAAGTGCCAAATAGTTATAAAGTTCTGTATTAAAAATAGTTTTGTCTGTGTTTGGTGACCTATAAATTGCAGTTAAAAGCAATTTTGTTTCATTAATTCTAATCTGTAGTTCTATGCCAGTACTCAGAGCAACCTGAATAGTTCTAGATTGATACTTAATATCAGATTTTATATATATAAGCACTCCATCATTTCGGTTTAAAGTGCCCTCACTGTATATATTGTCATAGCCAGGTATTATATATACGTTAGTATTAAGTATATTAAAGGTTTCTGTTAATACTATTATTTCAAACTGCTCTGAAAATTGTTCCAAAAAAACAGATAACTCATCATAATGTTTAGCAATACTACGAATATTCACATGCAAAACTCTAAAGCTACACTTATCAATATTTTTACGAATTATGTTAAAATCGTTAATACTATCAACTAGTTTACCTGTTATTATTTCACTATTATAATCAGTAATATATGGGTCCATTTTTTATATCTACAATCTTAATTTTAAATGTGTGTTGGCGGAATTTTTTAAGATTTTTGGGATCTCAGAGACGGTTTCCTTTCTCGAGACAGGCATAGTATAGGCCAAAGCTTTGAAAGTGTTAGGGCTTCTTCTGCAAACGCCCAGGAAAAAGCTAACCAATGGTTTGCAGCGAATAGACTCTTTTTAAATACTGATAAAACACAAAATATGATTTTCTCTTTAAGGCATGTTCCAGATATTCCTTCTGAATCTGTTAGGTTTCTTGGGGTCCACCTGGACAAAGGTCTCCTTTGGAATGTTCATGTGGATGAGCTTAGTAAAAAGCTTTCATCCAACATTTTTTTACTACGAAACCTGGCACAATGTGTATCACAGTCTGTTTTGAGACAAGCATATTTTTCTTTAAGCCATTCTCATATTGCTTATGCTTTAATTGCATGGGGTCACAGTAGCGGTGTCTCGAGGATATTTCGACTTCAGATACGAGCTATCAGAGTTATCTCGGGCACACCTTATCGAGATAACTGCAGACAGGACTTCATATCTAATGATGTCCTAACAATACCATCAATATATATTCTTGAAAACCTTCTTTATATTAGGTCTCATATTGATCAATACACAGCATATGACTATGTTCATGGTCATAACACTCGTAATAAGAAAAATTTACTATTAAACAATTTAAGATTAAACAGGTGTCGAGATGGCCCAGGACATCTAGCAATTAAGTTTTTTAATAAACTTCCTGAGAGGTTGAGATATTTGCCGGTCAATAGTTATAAGAATAAAATTAAGACACTTCTCTGGGGTCGGGCGTTCTACTCTGTAAATGAGTTCTTTAACTGTAATTTAAATATTTAATAAGTGATGCAGTTTTTATATGTTATGTTTCTTTTTAGTGAAATTTTATCTGTTGTCTGTATATTACTTTAATTGTCTTACTGACTTCTAGCTGTAGAGTTTTATATATTTATTTTTTACATATTACTATGATAGTGTTGTATTTTTACTTAAATTGTCTCACTGACTTCTACCCGTAAATTTTTATTTTTATATATTGTATCGGATAGTGAAAGACCAGTAAATTTGTTTTTTTTTTACTTTTCAATGTTTACTCGGATTATTATTTTTGTAAATTTAATTATTTTGTAATCCTTTTATTGTTTCCCACTGTTTTGACTTGTGTAAGTACTTGTTACCATAGCACCAATAAATGATTTGTATTTGTATTTGTATTTGTAAGAGACATAAAAACCAGAGATTTGTCAAATGATTTTTGGTCTGTTTTCTAGCCATGAAAGCTCGCTTTAAATTAGATTTTTTGGCTCCAAAAGTAGCAGTTTTTAATGTAGATTGGCTATAGCATAATTACTTTGCCAAAAAATATCTTTTATGAGGTAATTAAACCTCCAACTTTTCTTTGTAATTTTGGATGGCCCAAAAGTAGAAATATCTGTCAATTTTGTTGCCACAACATAACCAGATATATTCTAGTAAGTATTTAAGTTAAATTATAGTAAGCATAGCTATTTAAAATGCCAGAATATAGCATTTTCAATCAATAGAAATCGAGGTCAGAATATGATCAATAAGTAGGCATTTTTCCCAAATGCCAATCAAACATAATTTAGGAAGTATTTAAGTTTAATTATGGTAATAATAGCTATATAAGAATGCCAGATTATGACATTTAATTAATATGGCTTTCATTATCATATTTTTGATTCAAAACTAAACTAAAATTGGGTAGTTTTATTTCGCTTATTTTTGCTATAATATTGCCAAAAAACGCCACATTTTTAAATTTACATTTTTAACCTATAAAACTATACTTAACCAAACTGAAGATTTATTTAGAAAAACGAAATATAAAATATTTACCATACAAAATTAATGAAATTAAAATCAAACTAATTTTCTAGCAGCCATTACTTGACCACTTTAATCAAACATATTCTTTCTACCTATAAAAACGTATTTTCATGCATGTTTTTTTTACGTTATGGGCTCTTTAATCAATTTTCTTAGTAAAATACATTTCCGAACTAACAAAAAAAAATATTTGTAGAAAACGAAATTTTTAGTTTCAAGAAGGGGCACGTGTTTTACATGCCTATCTTAGATTCTTTGAACAGTAAAAGTTCCTGCGCAAGTGTTTTTTGACCCTACCAACTGTTAAACTTCTTAAAATATTTTACACAATAAGTCATAGTGTAGGTACGTATTTCTACGAATTCTTTGCATTTCCTCTTGACTCATAAATATATAAATGAAAAAAAGGCAAAAATTGAAGAATTATTTAGGTAAATTTGGAAAAAAATGTTACTCAAATTTCGGCTAAAAACAAGTCAAATTTTATCTAAAAAAGCTCGATTATAAAGTAAAAAAGTAGCTAATAAACCCAGCCATAAAATCAAAAGAAAGGGTCGTATAATTGCAAATTGGCCATTTGTACCCCATTATGGCTAAATTATTATTCCCCACTCTAGCCATATTTCCGTCTTTATACTGTAATATAACTGTTATTTTGGCTAGCAATTTTAGCTAATTAGCCAGGGAGTTTAGCTAATATCACAGCATTTTAGACCATATATGATCGGATATCGTCAATCTTTTTTTCCAAGAGGTCCCAGCTGGATTCAGTCCTGAGTAAAACCTCATACATTTCAGAAATTGTCGGTACACTACTTGACAATTAGGCCACATAGTTGGCGACCGACTCAATAGCCGCCTACTAGCCTTGTTCGCTATATTAAGTTAAATTTTCATTTCTTTTAATATTTAAGGTAACTGTCAACCTGAATATTTTAATTTATTTTTCTGTTACATTTGTATAAAGCAAATGTTATATGTTTTAATATAATACTCCAAATAGCTACAGCCGTATTGCCCAGTAAAAATTTTGCGGCTAAACAAGAATTGGTACAATTATTTCCAAAACAAGTCATCGAATTAGAAATTACTTTTTTAAAAAAGGCCATGAAAAAAAATTAATAACAAATTTTAATTATTTTTAGACTAGAAATAGATCAAACAGCAACTAATAAATACATATATTTTCGATTTTTGCTTCTCAGTCTTGTAGTTAGTAAAAAAATATAACAATAAAATGAACCTTCAGTGATATCTATACATATGTACATGTTTGAAATTGTTGCAAAAAGCGTTTTAATTTGATATCCATAGGGTTAAAAAAATATCTTTTGCAAGCCGCGAAAAAATATCGCCAACTTTCAACATATTGACTATTTTTTTTAAATCTACATAGCCAACCACGCGAGAGCGTTTTTTTAAATGTAAGAGGGTTTAAGAAATCATGGTTCCTGGAATAAGGCCCTGTCAATTTGTTATTACTATCCGATGCAATGTAATCGAGTTACTCTTTGGGGCTAAAATTACCTTTAAAAATTCTACTACTTTTTGCAATTTAATTACAGATTATTATTTACTTATTTATTCGATTTTAACTAGACTACACACAGGTGTAAACCCAAAGAAGTATCCACGGATTTACGTAAGTTGATGCCTTATCTCAAATTTAAAAGTAATAACAATATTTATAAACGCAATAAGCAATAAAAAACAACAAAAATTCTAGCAAAACGAAATCACTGAATATTTCCCGTAATTAATATTGCGATAGACATTGAGAATAAGTCTATTATGTGAAGGTAAGGATTACATCTTGTGGCTATTCTAAATAACGGAGAGTTCTATGAACAATTTTGTCCTTCTAAAAGGAACGTGGAATAACTGAACTTCTCGAAGGTTAGCCTGTACAGTACATATATCTATTATTGACAAACGGTGCGGGTTATTTATGAGATTAGTGATTATTTGGAATATTGTATAAGCAAAACCAGTGCATAATCGCCTGTTGAATATCTGTAATTGGGTTTGCGTGCATTTCCGCATGAGGTATCCCAACATCCTAGAGGCTTGATTTACGACTGAGTCAATATTTTTATCGAAAATAAGTTTGTAGTCCATAATTATTCATTCATGTGGAACTTTTGTGAGAGTAATGGTACGTATTTTATAGTCAAATATATATTCACGTTCATTCCAATAGAAAGTGATTGTGAAACATTTACTTAAGTTAGGAAATGGCATTTTCGTTGTAGAATGCAACTATTCAGATAACTTTGAATTCTCTCCCTTCTGAAAATGTTTAAGTCATCCGCAATAAAAAAATCATGCTTTAAAAGGTATTTAAGTAAATTACAAAATATAGGGGTTCAATGTGTGACTCTTGGAGACACCTGAAGTTGGTCTACAATGTTCGAAGCAAAAAAGGAAAACGCTGGACCTATTCTTGACACATAACTCTGCCTAGGGTAGGGACGTATCTTGTCGAATGCTTGGCTAAATGTAAACAGCATCCAGTTTTATCTGGTTATCCACATTTCCGTGAAAATGTTCATTAAATACAAAGAGATTTGTTTCAAGCGAACGGCCACCAAAAAAACCGTGTTGTTCTGAACTTATTATATTTTTAATCAGACTGAAGATATATCGATATATAAGCTTTTCAAAAGTTTTGCGAAGACCGATAGCTTTATTAGGCTATGACTTCTTACATTTTTTTGATCGCATTTGGATACAAGGATAAATAACAGACTTTCATCCATTTGGAAACACTCCAGTTTCTAGGGCACGTTATAGAGTAGTGCAAGCATTTCAGAAATTATTAATGTTGTTTTTTTTTTTAGCAAAAATAGGAATATTTTGTCTGGGCCTGCCGTTTTTGAGGTCAAGATTGACTCAGAAGTCGACGTAATACTTCTGATTTGCTAAATACAATAAAATGAAGTCAAGCATTTTTTGTTTAGTGAATGTCAGAAGAGTGATACAAAGTATTTTTTTTTGCTCGAAAACACTTGAAAAATAGGAATTAAGTGATATCCCTCCCGCTTGTAGCGACCGTGCCTTCCCACCAGATTTCACTGGGTATTTTACCGACCCTTTATTTTTTCATGGATGTATAATTCGCAATCTAATATAATTTCTAAAATCTGATTCAATAAGTCATTTGGGTTTTATATTTGCGTCATCTTTTATATATTTTGTTTTTTGTTCCAACTGTATTAGATCTATTATAATTTATAAAGTAAAAACTATCCAGTGAACTACTAGGTAATGTAGGCTCAAATTCGATATGCCAGTCAACCCTCGATATCACCTTGTTGATTAAATTGTAGTTGCATTTTTTAGAGTTAAAATATGTGTTAGATATATATAATATATAAATATAAAGTTAAAAACAAACCCAATTAGATTCGTATTTCATTGCAAATTACAATAAAAAAATAAATTTTAAATCACTTCCAGTTGACCTATGACTTTGACATTATGTAAATATTCTAAATTACATATGTTCAATGACAATAAAATGACTGAATAACTTTGATCTTACTCGTGGCCTTGATTTTATAAATAGATTTACATTCACCAACAAAATCAATTTTGCCTAATCGATCGCATCAAACTTTAGTACACATTCAATATTATAATGACCATAACCTTACTGCAAGTTGATCTTAATCTACGCTTAAGAGATTAATTACTATAGAAAAGCGATTCGTTAATTATTGTACTATTTTCAAACATAAATACGATTAATTCAGTTCTGCACCATACTATTAACGAATGTAAAATATCAAAACAAGTAAATACGTTTTTTCTTCATTTGATGTAATCATTTACATTAAAGCTAATTACATTTTTTGTGATGGTACAGAATTGACACAAGCAGGGAGATTTGTTCAGTTTCAACCTTTAATGTTGAATTGCCATAGAAAATAAGTCTGCAAAACAATTTAAAATTAAATTTGCTATACTTTAATAGCAGATTAAGCACTAGGTCTCTGTATACTTTCGGTCACTAAAAATCTTAAAATGGAGAGCGGGTATCCTTTTTAAGAAATAGACATTAAAAGGAACGCTGAGTAATATATCATTAAAATTGCCATCTTTATGTTTATCTTTGCGTAATTAAATTATTTTGATAAGTTAAGGTGCTACGTATTGCATTTTTGTATTTACAGGGCGTTCTGGTCTTAAATACAATTTAAATTATCTGCCCTTTAACTAGAAAAGTACTATACTTACCACACATATTCTTAAAAACATTCAGTTAAGATTCACATGAGGTATAAAATACTTTATTTTAGAAGAATACGAATTGCTGACGTTTTGAAATGGGTAATTGTAATATCCCCATATTTTGGGGATGAATTATCGACTGATAAGTCCTTTTAAAATAAGTGCCACTCTACCCTCTTTTCATTTAATTTTCATCTTCAAAATGGCATCCATCCACCATATTGTAACATTCAGTGACGACGTTGACACACAAGAAAAAAGTTGTCCGTCAGCAAAACTATACAACATTTCAAACTTTTATCTACACTAGTTTAAAAATACATACGCGGCGTCCTTGCCCTAAACTTATTCAGGGATCAAATGTTAACTTCTGTCAATGCTGCTTTGAATATTAAAAATCCTCCAATGACTGCAGAAGCCCAAAATACATTACCTACTCGTTCTTACGCAGACTCAGTTGCTTTTGTGCCGGATAAGAGAATAATGCCTGATATGATGGATAAATGAATGAAGCCTAAAGATCGAGAACAGCCCAATTCTCGCACTAAAATGGATATTATTTAAAATGTAAAACCTGTCGAAGAAAGTTTATTATTCAGCGAAGTTAAACCGATCTCGAACGGTGGTTATGTCTTAAGGGTCAATCCTGACTGCGCCACTAAATTTAAGGATTTGGTGAATGAAAAACTTGGGGACAACTACGAGGTTCGAGAAGCAAAAGAAACGCATCCAGTAGTTCGAATTGTCGGGCTTTCAGAAACTTTTGAAGAAGACAGACTTGCGGAAATAATAAAGTTACAAAATAAAAATATATTTTATCAGTTTTATGAATTAGTATTTTTAAAAAAATGGTGTACTAAGAAAAATAACCGAGTTTTTCAAGCCAGGTTACAGGTAGATCCTGCTACGTTTAGGAATTTAATGAATGTCGGTAAGTTGATTGTTGGCCTTGACATCTGTACAGTTTACGAAGCAATTTCTATATCTCTCTGTTTTAATTGTGATCATTTTCATCATACATCGAAATTTTGTAATAATGCTGTGTCCTGTCCTTTATGTTCTGAGAGTCATACAGTAAAAGATTGCAAGGTAAACAAACTAGATATAACTGTGAATAACGCTACTTGGGATTACAATAATTGTTTTGTATATAAAGAAAATATTGAAAAAATGAAATTCGATATACTTTCTCACAAATAGCAATCACTGAATTTGTCAGATGAAATGGCTTATATTTCTGAGACTATACTAAAGGCTAATATTTAATTTGCTAATCCCTCGGAAGTACCTTCACATAGTTCAAATCATGAACAGAATAACTTTCTTAATCTATCTGTTTACTATCAGAATGTGCGCGGTCTGCGAAGCAAAACTAATGCTCTTTTTAAAGCTGTTTCCTCAAACGAATTTGATGTTTTGGCTCTAACCGAAACATGGCTTGATTCTAGCGTTCTGAATACGGAAATAGTTGACTCTCGTTATAAAGTTTACAGGGGCGACAGAAACTACCATCAATTACAGCGCAGTAGAGGTGGAGGTGTTCTTTTGGCAATAAGGAATGTTTACTCTGTATCAGTTATTAATATATCTGTTCATCTAATGCATATTGATATCGTAGGTATTAAAATTAGTCTTGGGCATTATTCTTGTCAAATGTTTGTAATTTATATACCTCCTAATACTTCAAGGGATGAACGTTCTGAGTCCTTTGAGACTATGAGCGGAATTGATGATTTTTATACTTCACAGATGTTGCTTTTGGGTGATTTTAATTTGCCGGATTTTTTGAACACAGTTGGAACTAATCCTAGTGAAAAAGCTTTATGCTTATCTAATTTCGTAAGTTTCCTAAACCTAAATCAACACAATTCAATTCCAAATTTTAACGACAAATTCCTGGATCTAGTTTTTGCTACTGAGCTTCTTGATTGCACTGTTGGTAGGGCAGAAGACTTACTGTTGCCTGAAGACTATCATCAAATGTAAAGTAGTCTCTTACTCACTAAAGCCTGAAATTATCTACTATTATACAATACATCAAAGTACGCTGAGTTGTGAAACTAATTTTCGTGACCTTGGTGTTTTATTCGATAATGGATTATCATTTGTACCGCATATATCTGATCTTATTCAAACTTGTTTCAAGACTTTAGGGTTTGTTATAAGAAACAGTCGAGAGTTTGTTAATACAGGGACAATCAAACTTTTGTTTTTCGCATTTGTTAGGTCTAAATTGGAATATGCATCTCTCATATGGTCACCATTTTATCGAACGCATATAGACAATATCGAGAAAATTCAAAGACGCTTTGTTAAATACCTTTCCTTTAAGATTGATGGGGTTTACCCAGATATTGGCTTTCCACACGATCAGCTTTTGGAAAGACATTCTTTTTTTTCTCTGGCAGAACGACGCACATTTTCTGAATTAAAATTTTTATATAATATTATCCATAATAAATTAGATTGTCCCGATATTTTAAGTCAGATCAACATATTAGTTCCGCGTACCTCCGCTCGACTATCGATGTCTTTTTATTTGCCCACTCCACGCACTAATATTTGCAAATATTCCCCGCTTCACAGACTGTTGAATGCCTGCAATCAACATCAGGACAAGTTCGATATCTTTAACTGTAAACTGTCGGATTTAAAAATATACTAGATATATACATATATTTTATTACTTACCTCTGTAAAAAATACTATTATTACTGTTGTTAGTGTAAGATATTTAAATAGCCGTTAGAATACTTTTACTGAAAGCTTTTCTTTGTATGAGACTTTGTTTTTTTTTGTAATATTTGTGCATGTACCCATTCATTAATTGGCGTATGCTGTGGAATGGTGTAGATAAATAAATAAATAAAAAAATAAAAGGACATTTAATAGGTTGCTGTTTCTGTACAAAAATGTAAAACGGCAGCTCTGGCAAAATGGGATATATAATCTTGCAAAAATAATCCTAAGTACAAGGTCATTAAATTATTGCAATACTATCAGACCTAATCAGTGTTTTTGAACTTATAGATCTAGAGCCAAGGGCTCAATTACTTACCCCATCAGGTACAAAAGATTTGAGTTTCTTGAGTGTAATTACTTTATATATATAATAAAAAATCGTCCGTCTGCCGGGGATTAGTGGTCAACTTCACCCCGTGAACGCTTACCAAAAGTGCGAAAAAAAGGATTAAGTTACCTCATAATGTACATGCTTGAAATTTGGCCAGTAAGTGGAGAAATGTGTTACAAATCAGATTTCATTCGGTAGATGCCAATTTTTGGACGTATTCATCTGATAGACGCTCGTCGCAAAACTTAAAACTCCGACACTACTTAGCACATCTGATAGGTACATAGATGAATTTAGGATTAAATGAAAGGTCTTTTTATGTAGACTACAGATATATTTCGAAAATTTCGTCCGGGGCATATGCTTTAGAAATTCCAACGTCACTATGTTGTCTTTCCTTCTCTAAGTGTTTATTATTCTCAGGCAATATTTGTACTATTTCTTTAAAATTGGTATTAATTAATATTCATTAAACTAATTTTATTGTTTGGACCAAAAATTTATGAGAAATTTTAAGAAACGCAAAATATCAAAAATAATAAAAAAAACCAGTAAACTCACATTACAAAGGACATAAAGAACTAAAAACATTTATTTAAATATTATTTACTAAATTAAATAAACATTACATCAATATAATACTATAACGTAATACTGATAAATAAAAATACATTAATAATTTGTACTAGGTTTTCATATATTACTTTCTTTTTGTTATCTCTCTTCCTCTGTCTGATTTGAAGTTTTAATGACATTAGAAAACAAGAATTTTTTGAGTTCGTAAATTTCTATTTGTATAATTAAGATTAGATATTTTGAGGTAAGGAAAAAAATAGTTATAAGGAAAAAAATACTTCCTGAATATTAAAAATAGAACAAACACTTTTTCAAGGTTTACAGAACTATGTCTTTTCGATACTGGTACTGATGATTGACACGCCTTGAATAGGGCAGCATTGGCTAGAACGATTTCAAGCATTTAAACTCGTTTATTGCCTGAAAACCAGAGTTACTGACATGCAGGTAATTCCTTAAGGCCGTGTTACATGCTGCAATTCTTTCCTGCAAGTTGCAATAGTCTTGAACAAAAGCATGCGCAGTGGCAAGATATTTGTACCTTTTGTCAAACTGCGCATGCCTTTGTTCAAGACTATTGCATATTTCAAAGAAGAATTGCAGCATGTAAAACGGCCTTTATACAGGCTGCATTGCTAATTTATATGACGCACTCCGTATACTCGCTCCTCGCAGGCTGTGTTCGTTGGAGGGCGAGGAATTCGAGGAATACAAATAATAATACGCTTGCCATTATTCTGACATTTATGAATTGTAGTTATTCAAATTCTAGAAACTAATTTAAATATGTTTTATATTTGTTTTTTCGTTTTAGATGATCGGTGATCGATCAATATTACAATAGTGTATTCCAAATTTATGCTGCCAGAGTATTTGTATGTAGTATGTTTACTGTTTACTTGTAAAACTAAGTAGGTGAATTCATTTAAGAAAGTATGTGCCAAAATAAAAAAAAAAATCTGCTTGTTCGAAAATTTAGCTTTTTTATAATTAAAAATATATATTTCAATTATATTTTAAGTGTAGGTTTAGAGAAATTGAAACAAATACCACCTTCCTAATAAAATTTAGCTCAAATTTATTCCATGTTTTACTTTAATAAATTATTGCCCTCCGTAGTAAAACCAAAATACGAACATATTTATGATGAGCATAGCTTAGAACAATGAACACTAACATACCCGCACTAATATCATAAAATACTTAATAAAACGACAAAAAATTGGCAAAGTCGAGCAAGCTTTCATTTTAATCGAATATCAAGGCTAAAAAATTAAACAAATTGTTATAGTTGTATAAACTTTCCTAAATAAATATGTTTCGTTCTAGAGTTTCATACACATTTTACAGCATTACAACTTATTCACCGGCTAAGTCTAAAAAACATACGGACATATATACTAAGAGCATCAATTTATAGCAACCTGTCTATTTAAAAAAAAAAACCTGAGTACTACATTCGTTAGAGGGAGCCAAACACGGGACCGATCGTATATTAAGTTCCATATGTATATTATAAAAAATTTCTGTATTCCCGAACCATATTATTGATCAAATACTCTGATTTATTGCCAAATACATTATTAGAATATCAAGAATTCGCATTCTGAAAATAATTAAATAATTAATAATTTTAGTGAATGTTTTCAAAATGGAGGGCGCTTTATAAGCTTAAAACAAAACTTTTAACAATTTTAAAAAATTGGTCCCCTTATGAAAATTGGCCCACATGACACAATCCTAAACAAAATCTACATCTAAATAGGAAATGTATTTTTAAGGGTGCATAGAAAGAAAAATAATATATACTTTACATTTATTATGGAAATAAAAAGCCGTTTTAACAGCAGTTTATTTTTTATACCCAATTAAATTATGTCAATATTTCATTTTTTTCTGAAAATAGAATGTATATTAATTAATATCAGAATTAAAGGAATGGTACAAGCCTTGTCTTAGAATAATATATACTTAGTGAAGACAAAACAACATAGTGACGTTGGACTCTAAAGCGTCTGCCTTTTAAGTTGACCCCTGACGGAATTTTTGAAATATATTTGTAATTTACACAAAAAGACCTTTCATTTGAGTCCAAATTTATCCATGTAACTGATGAGGTAAGTTCCGTCGGATTTTTAGGCACTGCAACGGACATCTGTCAAATGAATACGTCCAAAAATTGGCGCTTGCTGCACGAAATCTGAATTGCAGGCACTTAGCCAGGGGGGGGTCTTGGAAGTCTGCCCTCCCCCACAAAACTTTCGAAATGTGTTGTGTATAGGGATGCTTCGTACTAAGTTTCCTGAGGTTTAAACCTTTATACCTCCCCCCCCCCCCGAAATAAATATCGAAATTCTGGCTACAAGGTTGGTCACGCCACATACCTATATGTCATGCTCCTGTACTAATATTTAATAACAGATATCCCAAATTGAAACCTTAAGGTACTCTTGGTGTGGCCATATGCACATACTGAGTGCAAACAGTAAAGTTTGATTGAACTAACTTAATTAGCTGTCTAGACAGACCAAAAGCTAAAAGTTGTTTTAGTAAAATATTATGATCCAGTTTGTCCAGTGTCTTTGTTAAGTCCGTATAAACAACATCTGTTTAACTTCTATGTCAATGTTTTCCGCTATATGCTGAGTGGATACCTTTGAGCGAAAGTATTTAAAGCTAACAGGTGCCCCCGTAGTCAACGTAAGCAGATACCAGTAATGGTTCTACATTTAAAATTTTTTTTTTTTTGACAAACTGAAAACCAGGTGGAGAAATGTAATCTTACGCTTACTACGGGGCGCCTTTAAAACTGTTCGTTGTAAATTATATCGGTTATAAGTTTTGTTTTGATATTCTGAACAGACGTCAAATAAAGAAGTACAATTCGATTTAGGAAGTAACGCAATTTTCACGATAAATAATAACGTTATAGATTACCCATAAAATATAAAAACAGTGAATTTGAATGAAATCAATAATTATATATTTAAACTCACTTTCTATAAGAATGCAGTTTTTGAAAACTTTTTGAAAAAATACTTTGTAATCAGATTAGATTAAATGTGGCAATACTCAAGTATTTAGTATTAGTTATTGTCTAGTCACGGCTTCTCGAGTCTCAATATGAATGTCACTCTATTAACATCATCCATAAAATTATTAGAAATATTATAGAGTGTCCAGATATAGACGCATATAGCCTCCAGATCTACTCTACTTTTACCTCAATACTCCCTATAATAAAATTTTAAAAAATATCCGTTCAGCGGCGTAGCTAGAAGAGGTACAAAGGGACATTTGCACCCCCGAAAACGCCAGCCATTCTATAGATTAGTCCAAAATATATAACAGAAAGTTAAAGTAAATAACGGTAAAAACGTCAAAAAGCTTTTTTACTTGGGCGTCGTTTATTTACATATATTTTAGAAACGACTTTGTATTTCTGCACTAAATTTTTGGCCTCTACCTCCCAGATATTGTTTTCTGACTTCGCTAGTGTACCCTATTAAAATATGTGCAATGTATATAACAGTATCGGATAACTTATTGACATTTTGCAGTGTAGTGTACGAGAAATCAAAAAACAAATAATGCTTTTCTAAGAATGTTTCACATATTAGGATTGAAATATTTTATAAAATTATTATGTTAAGACTTCCCTGATCTGTAATTGGGTTATACCTGTAGAACAGTGTACGTTTATATGTATTTATGTATTTTCTAGTTTTAACATATGTATAACCAATTTTACAAATAGTTTGAAATTTTGATTACATTCGTAAATCAGTTTATATATATATATATATATATATATATATATATATATATATATATATATATATATATTTTTTTTTTTTTGTTGGCGTCTCTTTACTTTGAAAAATAAATAATTTAATTAACCCTTGCCTAAAATTATTAAAATCAGGTCAACTTTGTATCAAATTTGACATATTTTTTAGAAATAATTTTAATTTTTCTCGCAATTATTTAGGCACCAAAACCTATATTTGTTAAGGTTACTTAAAGTAACTTTTCTTAATGCGACTTTTTTCCGACTTACAAAGAAAGGCCCATTTTGGCAAGTCGTAAGCCATTTTTTATACTTTATAAAGCAAAAGTTATAACTTATGCTAAATTTTGTGTGTGTATAAAATTAAAAAGTAATAAGGTGAAAGTGATTCAAAATTGATTTATTGACCTGTAACGCTTTGAATAAAATGGAACTGTCGTAAACGTTTAACGTAAAAACTACCCAACAAGAACGAAACTTAAAAAAGAAATACACATTTGTGGTACAAAAATGTAGACAGTTCTTGTCATATAATTTGTTATTTATCTGATATGTTTCAATCTGATACGATTTAAAAAGTAAAATACAGGTTATACTTCCTGTTTAAAGTAGAATTTTTGGTATATACAGCCAATACATCATGATGATTGAAAACTGATACATCCCTTATTCGAACATAAACATGTTACTTTTGGGTAACTATTTTTCAGGATTTATGTACATTCACGTGTACGTATAGATTTATTAAAACAAGAAAGGCTTTATTCACAATTCGATTGAAAGATTATCCTCGAAATGTAGAGTTATCATGTTTATGTAATTAAGTAATCCACCTAACGTTTTTAATCTTCTAGTTTAATAGCAAAGAGTATTATATAATTGAGAGGATGTAATAATATCAATAACGATATCAATTTTAGCTACTGCAATTCACATTAAATAATAACGTTATAGATAAACCATAAAATATAAAAACAGTGAACTTTAGTGAAATCAATAATTATATATTTAAACTTACTTGCCATAAAAATATCTAAAATATGATAATATTTGTTAAAAACATTGATTTTAATACTACCCGGCTACTTAGAGATATAAAAGCTTAAGTCAGAAACAATCAGAACAGTTTATCCAAAATTGTTGCCTCTTAGTAAGTTAAGAAAAAGGTTTAAGATCATTTTCAGAAAAAACTTTTCTAAGATAGTTTAAAGTAATATCCAAACTTTATTATGTGCTATCTTATGTCAAATTATTTATGTGAATGCCTGAAGACCTTCCACAGGAATATCACGTACTATTTTTAAAACAATAATCGTATTGAAAGTATTTATTTCATTTAAATTAAAGCCTATATTAAAAATAAAATTTTAGCAATGATTGGTGGATACATATAGTCCTAAGTATAAGCATATATTGAGAAAATCATATTTTGTAGTAAGCGCGTTTAAAAAAATTGCATACAACAAAAACGACATTAGTTTGTATATGGATAAATGTGTAATGTGTCTTTTATTAAAAATGGACATGAGAACTCATGGTCCTTGGGATTAGACCGTCTTAAATTGGAATTACTATCCGATGTTTCGCCTTCGATTGCACGAGGAATTTTCAGGGATCTTTACTCCACGAGATCTGAACACTGAATGAGATTCGTGATTTCTTAATTGACCAAAGCCATGAAGCTTTTGTTCTATGGATATGAGAAATGTAAGCAGCCCGTTTCAAAAACTGAACAGCACAAAATGCATATGAGTAATTACTCATATGCATGATCTTTAATTAATTGAACCGTAAAATTAAAGATACAGTCCACTCTTGCCTTACCGTGTCTGTGTAATTTACAGTTTTTAATTAATTGATTTATATAGTTAAAAGTTTGCCTGAAATAGGTTTTAGATAAAAGCACAAATGGTTGCTTTCATATCCGGTCTATCAAAGTTATTAAACAGTCAGGGTTCACCTTTCAAGCATTGGATGAAATTTGATTTAATCATCTTTTAATTGTACAAAAGGTATACGGTATTTGCTGTATATCATTGAAGCCCAACTAGGGTAGAACATAAGTATATTTTTGGTATCCAGTCTTAGTAAAGAAAAGTTAAACAACTTCTCAAGACTTAAAGTAAGATATTTTCAGTTAGTAAAGTGTTGTGGGTGGAATCATTTACTAATTGTTAAGTATTAGCAATAAATGGATGCTAAACATTTACTATACATATTGTTCACTTTTGAACTCAGTATATATTTAATGGTATGTATGTATGGAGTGATTAATATACTTTTAGGAACGTTAATTATACCACCAATGTTTCATATATCAATTGAGGTTTAATATTATTATTTTAAATATTAGTTTTCTCTAAACTCTGGTCATTTAATACATAAGAAAAAACAATTTGTTATAACTTTACTTATAACCCACATAGCGTCCTGGTATGACAAAACTGTATAACCTCAGAATATGAGAATGTAACTTTCAAAAGATTAAGATTCATATCATACAGATGGGACGATCATTTTTATAGCCATCCGAGATGCATCTAAATAGTGAATGGTTTATATATGATATATTTGGAAACTTCGTTCCTGAAGATCATTAAAACTTAACAGTAAGTCGTATTACCACTAGTTATGAAAAAAATTGATTGAAATAATTGCATATCTAGGATCTAAATTCAAAAACATTATTCTGCTAAAAGCACATAAAACCACTTTTATATTCAAAACTTGAGAAATAAAATCTATACTATACAATGTTGACTATACACAAATTTGAAAATGATTAATATAAAATTTTAATAAAGTATGTTACCGGTATGAAGAACAATAATTTTACCCAACGCAAGTTTTCAAAGCAAAACTCAAAAGCTCAATGTATTTAGGCAAAACTGAAATAACTTATATTATCAGTTAAACAATAAACAGACGCTAAGTCTCGGTCTCAGCCAAAGTTTATAATAAAAGAAAACTGGTTACACGTGTTTCGCCCGGTCGGGCATCATCAGACCTATCAGAAAAAATATATCCTAATTACTAACTAAAAGCCTTTAAATTAAATAAATAAATAGTACCTTTAAAATAAACCAACACGTCACATATACAACGTTAAAACAGTAAACAAACAGTCACATTACATAGTTCGACGGATACTGAAAGAAGTTGAAACGAAATGTGGTCAAATGTTTGTATAAAAACTCCTTATGCTTAAATTATAAATAAATAAGATAGTAATACAATAATGAAAAATTAAAAAAAGAGGTATAGCAGTGGTGAGATTTGAACCCGTATCTTTTGGGTGAGAGGCAAGAATAATAGTTTTACTGCTATTCGTGACTATAACAATATTTCGTTTTGGGTTTTTAGTTGTTAGGTAAATTATTAAAGATGAGGTTCGGTTCAAAATTAAATATATCATTCACGCAACATAAAACAGGGCTCCTTTTAGCTTTGGTTATTTTCATCTTCTCCAAAAGGTCCAATTTTTTACCCTTCTGACATTCATGGATAACTGTTACGTCATCCGATGTAGAAAATCGGTGGCCTGTAGATAGAAGATGGTTAGCGAAAGCTGATTTTGTCTCTTTTATTGTTTAATTTAGAAACAGGTCTCTTTGTGAATAATGGATGATATACTACAATTATATTATCAGACTATTAAAAGATAGGGCGTTAAAGTTTGAACATAAAATCTCCAAACGTACAAACATAAAAGTAAAACTAGATAAAATTATTATTATTATAAATTAGAAGGCCCAAAACAATATACCAAACAAAAAATATTTATTATAGAACCTTATGAAACTCCCGCTATTTCTTGAGGACATAATTGAATTACTGATTTCAGAACCACTCTTAATCCTCTGTTTTAGGAATAACTAAATAGGGTATTTATGAAACCAGCAACTCAATTATGGCGATGGATCTCTATAGAATACTTTAATATTTTTGTACTAGAATTTAAATACATTTTATTATCTTTTATATCTAAATTCTTCAAAATGGTATTAGGTTTCGTTTCATCGAAACTTGTAGCCAACTTAATTATTTTATTGACTACTCTATAAATTCCTGCTTTTTAAAAAATCCTCTCATTTTTAGAAATACTTTATTTATCGTACTAAATTTAACTATTTAAATGATATCTAAAAGGAACATTGACAACATTATTAATATCAGTCAAACTATCAATCATACAACAAAATGATTATTACATTCCTCCCTCAGTCTTCAAAATCAAAACTTTCTATCAAATTCAAATGAGATCTCCAAAAAAGAGGTGTTAAATTATTTTTTTTCTTTAATTAGCCGTTGAGCTGCTACCAGCCTTTTGAAATACCCTTTAGTATTTCAAAAGCAAATCTGGCGCCTTCAATTTAAAAATATGTTAGCGAAATTTGTTTGAGTTTTACACGCTTAATACTAAGGCCAATTAATAGTATCCGAGATCCTAATTAATATTCGAAATCAATACTGTGTTTGGAAACTCTCAGATTTTCTGATTGTAGGGTTTTGTTATAAACAAGGCAATAAAATTAAATGCGAAAATCATTTTACAGGAGTGCAGAAGTTAAATTTTGCTAATTTTGATTTCTGATAAGCTAAAAGTTTACTACGTGTTGTTTCGACGTTTTATTTATCGACAAAATGCAGATGGTTATATTACTTTTGAGCAAACTGCATGTACTGAATATTATAACGAAAATAATTAATTTCAAAAATGTTTTATATGTTCTGATGAAGAAAGAAAAATACAGGTCAATTATTTACCTATTTAGATCGTTTGTCTACTTAAAAATTATTGTTCAACATACTTTTTTTTACTAATACTTTTACTTTAACCCACATTTCAATACTAGTTAAGGGAAAACCACAGTTAAAATAAATGGAGTTTGCTGGTCCTTTTTCGTTGCGAGATAGTAAAGAAATGCAGATTTACTTTTACACTGTGCAGTTTTTCTATTGAGAAATCATAGTAATTAAACAAGGTGTTAAAAATCACCCATAATCATTATTTGTATGCTAATCGTCTGAAAGAGCTCTATTTTATGAAAAACTATAATTTTTAAACGTGGTTTGTTTGGTAAATAAAGTTTCCGCGCATTGTAGTAATTTAAAATTTAACATCACATTGTACTTATTAATTATTTGATATGTACTATATTCTATTATTTTTATTAATATTTTTTAAAATACTTTCCTCGTAAAATGGGGGTATATGTATTTTTATAATGAGTTCCTACCTGCTGAACGGTTTTCTAGAATAATAATCATATTTTAACCTCCATACCAATGAGATCGAGGTAACTGGTTGGAACTTTTTTTTTTAATTGAAAACATATGTCTTGTTGATTTTGACGAAAACTAACATATTTAAAATGAGCTAAAACCTGTTTTTTTTTTCGCGACGCCAATTTTCTCAAATTCTGGCTTTAACTCGAGATATCGCGCCGAGATATTAATATTCATCATTCATTAGAAGGAAGAAAGTTTTAAATATCTACATGTCCTGGCTATAATACTACGGCAATTTATATACAGCGCGCGCGGAGTTTCGACATCGTATCCCTATTATTGTGTGTTCAATGAACAATTTAAATTCAGATTTACTGATCAAATAATCTGTAATCTTAAAATTTACAAGCACAAACATATAATTCCATACGACTTCATTTACTAATATAAATTAAAATAGTTGATTTGACTAAACTTGAACATTTTATTTCAAAAGAGAAAATATTAAAACAGGCACATTCGCGATAACCGAAGCTAATAATTTCTTTAGTAGTTAATTGATCCTTGTAACCACCAGCTAAATATACTTTTCTAGGGTGACTGAGATTTTTAGGTACTTTGATAGGCTTCCTTATGTAAATATTAATTTTTTATAATCTACATAGCATCCTAATATGACAGAAAATGTATAACCTCAAAATATGAAAATATGACTCCAAAGATAAAGGTTTAAATCATACTCAGATAGGACTATCATTTTTTCATATCCATCCCAGATGCTTTAATAGTGAATGTGAAACTTAATGGTATATCATATTACCACTAATTATGGAAAAAAATGTATTGAAATTTTCGCATAACCACTTTCAAAAACAGTAGGTTTAACAAAAGGAGATAAATTTACTTTAATATTCGAAACGTGAAAAACAAAAATCTATACCATACAATGTTGACTACACACAACAATAATTTGAGGATGTTGAATATAAAGTTTTAATTTATGTTAGCGGTGTGAATGCCAAGAACTTTACCCGATGCCAGTTTACTAAACCAAAACTCAGAAACTCTATGTATTCGTTTAAAACTAAAATAACTTTGACTATAAGGTTTTTAAAAGTAGAGCGTTGAAATTTGAACAGCATAAAATATTTATTATAGAACATTCTTAGGTTATCGTTATTTCTTGACGACATAATTGAATCACTGATTTCAGAACCACCCTTAATCCTCGGTTTTAGGAACGAAGTTAGGGTATTTATGAAATCAGCAATTCGATTATGGCTATGTACTAGAATTTAAATATGCTTTTTTAGATCTAATTTCTTTTCGAAATGACATTAGCTTTCGCTTTTTCCGAACTTTTAGTCAACTTGTCTTATTGACTACTCTATAAATTTCTGTTTTTTTAAAAATTCCTCTCAATTCTATAGATACTGTATCGTAGTAATTTTAGCTCTTTAAATGACATTTGAAAAGAACATTGATAAAATTATTAGCATCAATCAAAAGAATAATCATACAAAATTATTTTCATGTTCCTACCTGAATTTTCAAAAACAGAACTTCCCATCAGTTCAAAATGGTAGTTAGTGTATATATCTCCAAAAAAACAGGTGTGAAATTTAAATCAATTTTTTTTCCTTAATTAGCCTTTGGGCTGCTACAAGCACCCTAAAGATATAGAACATAGTAGCAAAATTTGCTTGAGTTTTGCACGCTTACTACTACGGCTAAATACTAGTATCCGAGATCCTAGTTAATATTCGAAATCAATGCTAAAAAGTATTTTTTTAATTACGTACACGAAGCTACAGTGTTAAAAAAACGCGTCGTGTAAAAATTTATTCTACGATTTTTTTTATTATTATTATTTATTTATTATAATTAATATTAGAATTGTACTTCTTGTAATGGAACGCCAGGTAACAGTTACTAACGTTCAAGTTCAATATCATAAATATATTTTTAAACTTGGAAGTACAAAAACTCACTTAAAAAACTTTTTGGGTAAATTTGTAGATAGTAGCTACAAATTTACCCAAAAAGTTTTTTAAGTGAGTTTTTGTAGTATATATATATACAGGGTTATTCACGCAACCCGTTCATTAAAAGTTTTTGATGATGCCATTTAGATAAAAATTTCAAATTTTAGGATTAAGGTAAGGTCAAGGGGTACTTCTTTTTTGAAATATTTTTAACTTCCTGTCACTTCCGGTTTAACCGGAAGTTGGTATCAACTTGCTTATTTTAAATGGAAGACCTTGTATTTTATGATATTTTTGGATTCTACGGAGAATTTTAATGCTATTTTATGTAGCATGTCCTATACCTAGGTTCAAGCGTTCTTAAGATACTTGACCTTGAACCAAAAATGAGCCTTCGGGGTACCAAATTTTAAAATCTCATATTTTTGTAAGTTTTAAAGATATATTCTTCATATTTTGCAGACGATCGGTAAATAATCTTAGGTTTCTATTTTTTTTATTGAATTTGTCTATTTTTATACAGGGTGTCCTAAATTCAGCGGCAAACATTCACATTTTCAAAGCCGCTAAAGTCCGTTTTTTTAAATGGGACACCCTATAACTGTATGCACTATCAAATGTAGAATTTAATTTTCTATCAAACTGTATTAAGGTTCCCTATATCTATTCGTAACCATTTTCGAAATAATCAGGTTTTTATTAAACTATCATATGTATTTGCTACACCTTCCCGTAGTAAGCCATGGAAAAACAATTGTTGTGCTTTTCTATTCAACCTGACAGCTGATTTGAAACTTTTAAATTAAAATAAAATAACACTCAAAAGCTGATATTCTCAATTTATTTTATATTCGCGGAGAATGTTACGAAATATTGCAGAGAACGTGCCAAGTTTTTAATGAAAAACATCCTCATTTATCGCCAATGAACAAGAGAAAATTGAAGAGGACTGAAACGAAATTTCTTCGTTTCAATCCTCAGTGATGAGGGTAAAGGCCCAGAAATCATGATCGCAGGAGGGTACCCTGTGACATAATCGAAAGCAATTCTTCTTGCATATATATATATATATATATATATATATATATATATATATATATATATATATATATATATATATATATATATATATATATATATATATATATATATATATATATATATATATATATATATATATATATATATATATATATATATATATATATATATATATATATATATATATATATATATATATATATATATATATATATATATATATATATATATATATATATATATATATATATATATATATATATATATATATATATATATATATATATATATATATATATATATATATATATATATATATATATATATATATATATATATATATATATATATATATATATATATATATATATATATATATATATATATATGAAATCGGTAAATTCCTTTATCCAGAACTTCCCTCGTTATTAATTATTACTTTTATTGGGAAGAGTGAAGTATGATCCAAGTTAGTTCAGTACATAGTCACAGCATATATGTGTTACATATACCATCTCTTAATTTTTATTGGGCGCCACTTTGCTCCATCATATTGGATTCCTACCAATATTTTACCATTTTCTTTCTACCTATGCCACAATTGAATTTTGGGCATAATTTAAAATAAATGCAATAAGTATCTCATATTTATATTTAACTTTTCTGCAAAATTTAAAATCAATTTAACAAGATTTTTGACATTAATTTTTTTAAAAATTTTATTTGGCCATCATTTTGTTTCACCATCTCAAATTGAAACCCATATTATCAGTTTCTGAATGATTTTCATTAACGCTCCTCTTGTTGTTATGTTAGAGTGGTGTATTATTTGGGGTTAAGCTCCTGTAAAAACAAGAAAGTTAAATTGCCGACGTTTCGCCACTTTATTGTTGCATCCTCAGGACATAGATTTTGTATCCTGCATGAAACCCATATTAATCTTTACATATTATTATTATTATATTTCCCAGATATTAAGTTTCTAAATGGTTTTCGTTAACGATCCTTTTGTTTTAATGTTAGAGTGGTATAATATTTGGGGATAGGATCAAGCAAAAAAAAACAATGTGAAGATATTTAACTCCTGAGAGGGTGATTTTCTTCAAGATTACAAAAATTTTATTTGGCCACAATTTTGTTCCGCCCTCTTGAATTAGTAACACAGTTTTACTAGTTGAGTCCTATACCACAATTAGTTATGGCACATACTTTAAAATCAATTAAGTAATTTTTTCAGGCTGAATTTTTAAATAATTTATTATACCGCCATGTTGTTCTGTCATGTTGGATTCGTACCAAAATTTTACCACTTGATTCCAACGTAATAGTTGATGAAATAAATTGGATAAGCAGTTTTTTCAAAATAACATATCACTACTCCGCCATTTTCTTACGCCATTTTGGATTTTTACCAAAATATTGCCAAGTTATACCCATATGACCCTTAATTTTTGGTAAAAATTTGAAGTCAAACGGGTAAGTAGTCTTTAAGCTGTGCTGCGAACTGATAGACAGACAGACATACCGACAGACGAACCGACGGAATTGATAAAACATAGTTTTTTTATCGTCTAAACATAGTTTTTTTATCATCTAGGGACGCTAAAATGTAAATACGTGTAAAACCTAACAGGGTGTTTATTTCACGATTACATACTTTTTATTTGGCCGCTATTTTGTTCGGCCACCTTGAATTAGTACCAGAATTTTACTAGTTAATCCCTATACCACAATTAGTTATGACATACAATTTGAAATCAAATCATTAAGCAGTTTTTCAGGCTGAATTTTTAAATATTTTATTAAGCCGCCATTTTGGTCGGTCATCTTGGATTTGTACCAAAATATTACCAGTTGATTTCAATAAAATACTTGATGTTTTTGTGCAAAATTTGAGATAAATTGGATGAGTAGTTTTTTTAATATTTTTTTTAAAACTTCACTAGGTCGCCATTTTGTTTCTACTGGATTTTTACCAAAATTGTTACCAGGTCATCCCCATATGACCCTTAATCTTAGACCATAATTTGAAGTAAATCGGGTAAGTAGTCTTTAAGCTATCCCGGGAACTGACAGACAGACAGACCGGCAGACGGTCTTACGGAGTTGATAAAACATATTTTTTGGCATCTAGCGACGAAACGTGAAGATGTGTAAAACCTGAAATGGTGACTTTTTCATGATTACAAACACTTTATTTGGCCGCCATTTTGTTCGGCCATCTTGAATTAGAACCACTATTTTACTAGTTGACTCCTATACCACAATTAGTTATGGCGGCACACAATTTGAAATCAAAATACTAAGCAGTTTTTTCAGGCTGAATTTTTAATTATTTTATTATGCCGCCATTTTGTTCCGCCATCTTGGATTCGTATCTAAATTTTAACACTTGATTTCCACATAATGCTTTTCGCAAAATTTGAGATACATTAGATGAGTACTTTTTAATAATAATTTTTTAAACACTTCACTAGGTCGCCATTGTGTTTTGCCATATTGGATTTTTAGCAAAATGTTACCAGATCATCTCCATATGACCCTTAATTTTTGACCAAAAACTAGTAACAACTATGTTCTAATATTTTTGAAGCGATAAAAGTATTTTATATATGTATTTTATATTTGTCTAGACTGTCTTTGTTACGGTGAATCGTAAAAACGAATTTAAAATATTGCCTAATGTTTTAAGTTTTATTCTTGAATTTTTACCTTAGAATAAACTATTTAATGCCTAAAAAGAAGTTTTTCTCAACTTATAACTTTTATCTTGATGAGAGAACGGTAGCAAAATGGGGTGGTGTTAATAAATTTTAAATCAGCAGTTTGCACGGATCTTAAAATCGTAATATAAGCGGGAGTAGCCCTTATGTAACATGAAAATCAGACGCAAAATGATAACATAAATGAAAGTTTTTGTATGACAAATGTAATATTGTACATTCATGCTTCTACATAGGGCATGTGATGGTTTGTATTTCATATAAACTCCGTAGTTCTGGTTATCTTTAGAACGTGAAGAAAATAATTAAATGTTCTAATTTTTATTCTGATGTTTTTATATTCTACCAAAAAATAGTCTAGTTTACTAAATATTAGGGTTTTATAGTAAAAGAGATTTTCTAAAATTAAATTGTATTATGTTAAGTTAAAATGAGTAGAAAACACTTAACTTTAACAGTTATTGTTTTAATAGCATCCTCTATATTGTAATACATTTTCAGTTCTTCGACTAAACCGAAGAATATCTTTTTTAACAAATATTTTAAATTTGAGTTTTACCACTTTTGTTTTTAATTGGATGAAAAACGCTTATTTCGAGTTGCAATTGCAAAATTGTTTAAATACGTATTACAATAATAAAAAATAAATTTAAAAAGTCACGAATTTCAAAAGAAATACTTATTTTAAAATAGTGTATTTTTTTAACCAAATTCCTCTACCAGTGAAAATTTTATTAAAAATTTTGCCGATGTCGCACACATTTTAATGCTCTATAGACAATTTATGCACCAGATGTTATATCGAACAAGATATCAAAAAAATTACGAGGGTTTGAGAATATCAAATGTTTGAAGACCCATTAGTCAAACAAATGCCAGCTGTATCAAATAGAACTTTGAGTCACGTCGCGACCGTCGTTGAAATCGACACTATATAAAATGTAAAATAAGTCAAAAGCGTTTAGTTACCGAAGTACTGTAATGTGTATTGTGTTGCACATAGTTAACAATATTATTATATTTAGATGATCAGACTGGTCCTTCTAATAGTAGACAAAAATATGTCACGATGCTGGTTTTCAAAACTTTTGTTTTTCTATATAAACCGCATCCGCTCGCTGTACTTTTTAATTAGAAATAACTGATTTATGAAAAATGCTGCTTTAACTGTCGTAAACTGACAGTGCCACTATTTTCAATTTATTTTAATATATTTACATTTCTTTAAGTAGGTTAAGATATTTTACCCAAAAAGTTATATGCAAAAAGTATCTAATATTATGTGCATTCAAGAACGAAATAAATATAATGATACTCTGGTGATTCGGTGATTCGTATATATGGTTAAATAGTTGTCTATGTGATTTTAGTATTTGTCATAAAAAATTGTTACCATGAAACTTACAGCTATATAGAAATAGCATAGAAAATTTCGCTCACAATTTCTTTATAAATGTGTTTTCCAAAATTCTTTATGAATGTGTTTTCAAAGAAAGTTAAAGCTAATTTAATTTAAATTAATGTTAATGAGTTTTGTTTCTAAAAATATCTATCTACGCGAAAGAGATTATTCCTATGCGTTGTATTACGACGACCTTAGTAACGTGAAGCCTCCATGATAAGCGAAGCATGTGATGATGGCACCACATTTCAAAGGCCTGCAATCGCGTAAAGAACGCTGCAGTAAGTCTCCATGCCTCTGCACAATACAATAAAACAAGATACAGAAGCGGAAGTGTAAACTTAGACAGCCGTTTGTTATGGCGATTAAATGCTGATGTTACTTTTTCAATGTTGACTGATTTCATTTAAGTGATCCCAATTGTTATTTATGATGAATCTCAAGTATGCTATTTTGTTCATCATTTCAAGACAATGGTTCTTCTTCTTGAAGTGGAGTTCCGATTGGCGTTGGTGATAGGCAGTGAGTACTATAAAATCGAATTTGTGCCAAGACGTATCTCATTCATGAAATGCACTGCACTAGACTATTATACCAATGTGGATAGGAATTTGTTCGACGTAGTGGTTTCCCGTTGTGTTCTAGGTAGATGTGTTGTATAGTGTAGTATATGTCTTAAATAAGAGGCCTTGTCACTTTTCGCAGTCGACTCACGTCTTCGAACAGAGTTGTTAATTTAGTGTTCAAACACCTTATGCCCGCCAAGCCAAGTCTCCAACCAACGCCTTGCGGTTGGGAGGCAGGCGCTCTTACCACTGCGCAATCAAGTGAGAGGATGGTTGTCTGCTGCAAACTCATGATTACTATACTGATTTTTAACTTATTATTATGATTTTTATTTTGTTTCTTTTAACTCTTAACCGAAGTTGTTTGCTCCCTGTTAATGCTAAGTAGTTAGTAGGTCGATGCAAATCAACGGTACTAATTAGCAGTAGTGTATCGTCAACAAATGTTAAGGTATTTATTACTTTGCCCTTAATATTGATTTCGTCTTCTGTCCAAAGACTTGTTGAAATGACAGTTCTGAGGCAGACCTTAAACAACATGGGCGATCGTATAGAGAGTTTTGCGTACGTCTTTTTTTATTAGAGATCTATCGGACATTTTATAATGTTCCTTTCTGTTGTTTATATAAATTAAATATTATCCTGATGTCCTCGTCGTCTACGAAGATTTTATTTAATGTCTCGTATATATACCTCCTTACTCTACGTTATATCACAAATACATTAAAAGATTAATGCAGTATTATTTTGATACATATTTAATCCAGTCTCCTAAACACACACCAAATTTGTTTTTTTTTATTTTTGTGGGATAAAATTCGGTGAGTTCTGGTTTTTTCGCAAGTATCTCGAAAAATATCAATTTTTCAAGGAAAACAGTTATAAGCAAAAATGTGTTATAAAATTGTAAAAAAAAGCTTTTTAGGTTTTTTATAGAAACAATTTTTTTCGCAATATCTGCTTCTTCTCTAAAAAACGTTTTCTTTTTCACACCATCACGCCAAACCAGTAGCTACTTAAGGAAAATGAGCAATCAATATTAATGAAAAAACTTTTTTAAATCGTACCATCGTAGTTAAAAAATAATAATTAGATATCTTTATTTTAAGAAAACAATCAAGGAAAGCGACACATAATTTATCTTGCCCTAAATTTAAAATATCTATCATCTTATCAACCGATCAGGAGCCGGTATGGTTTTGGATAAGTTCTTATCTGTTGTGTATATCAGGATAACAAATGGGAAATGTATATTTTTTTAGATGAAAATCAAAAGTCGCTAGAATGCACCCAGTCCCCTGGAATGAGAAAAAATTATGCTTATAAAGTTACTCAAAGTAATTGATTTTCTGTTAATGTCTTTTATTGGATTAGCGCCAGAGGATCAGTAGTATATTACAGAAAAAGTGTCAAAACGCACACATTTTATACAAGTGTAGAAGTATGAGGTCACGAGCCGAAGGCCAGTGTAGCAAATACAGGAGTATGAAATGTGCTTTTCGCAGGTGTTTCACACTATATTTTTTCAACACTGCATAGGAAACTTTTTGAAAATTAAATTAATATTTTTTTCTGCTAACTGGCAACACCGCCAACATCATATACGGAAAAAATTGCAGGAAATTTTTAGTTTATTTCATTGTGGTTTAACCAAATTTATTTCTGTTAAATGTATTTAATTCCTGTTATTGTTCAATGAAATTTAAACGTTTTAGTTATTACTTATTAAAACGTTCTGTTTGTGTTTGAGTTTATTCATATTTGGGTTATTATTTGAAGCACACGATATAACAAAGATATGCGTTAATTATTTAATAGCATAGCTTTCAATGCCCAACCCGTTTTTTAAGTGTAATTACCCCATTAATGCGCCACGAAATACTTATTTTGCAAGTGGGATATAATTGCACTTAAAAGCAAACCTATGAAAGCTGCGTTTTCTCGTATCGCGTCGATTCATATGAACAAACCCGAAAACACACTATTGGGAATTGACAGGCATGTCAAATAAATCTCATCTTAGCACGAGATCTACAAACCTGTAGTCCCAGTTTTTCTTTTTTTTTTTTTTTTTATGTATGTATAATATATGTGCAAGTACTATGTTTACCAAAAAATATTTATTATTTGGTATTTAAAAAGATACGGAAAAACATGCAAGAGAAAAAATATTTAGGTCGTCCCTTTCATAAGCCACAATAGCAACAATAATATATGTTTTGCTTTTTTACCGAACGGCGTGGTTAACAATATTTTTAAAAAATATTTAGGTCGTCCCATCCATTAGCAATAATATTTGGAGAGTTACGGTAAAAGAGTAGAAAAAAATGTTTTTGGCTCTTTTAGCGAATGATAAGATTGAACAAATAGCATTCAGAATTAGAAAACATATCCGATAGGTCTGGTAAAAAACATAAACGTTCGAGAGTCTGATGATGATATTTCCTCAAATTGGCACTAGTATTGATACCGCTACCTGTTTAATCTTTGACGGTACTTAAATGTTGTAAGATTTTTTCTTATTTTCGACTTGTTATTAAATGGTAAACCAAAAGTAAAAATATATTTTTGTCTAAATACAAATAACAACTGTAATGAATTGCTTGCATTTAGATAAAAAGTAGTCATAATTGAATTATTGTGAAAAACATATCTGACAAGAAACACGGCAATTATATAAAACAGACAAATGAAATATATTATTTTCTGAATTTAAAATTTGTCACAAATCATAGCAGGATAATCTGAGAATTTACAGAATAGGGAATAATTACAATTTGAATTGGAAATCAGAGTGAAAAGGACAATTGTTTGGTGTCAGGAAGCGCAATATGATCCGCTGTTTGATAGTCAAGGAGTTTATGCAGATATTTCAAATGACATTTTTTATTTTGATAAATAAAGTTTTTAATCTATTCATTTAGTAGAAGAGAAATGGATTTCTTTAGTGATAATTTATTATTTCCAAGCTTTATATGTATGAGCTGAGACGAAGATATAATATACAATCAATTGTTTCCTCTCAGTAAGTTTGACAGAAATATATCGATCAAGTTGATGCCTAGAACTATTTTATTTACGTGAATACATTACATTTTATCCTATCAAATAAACTCTTATATCAAATTTCTCATTCTCTCAATTCTTAAAAAAATCGACGTTTGGAATTTTAAGTGAAACAACTTGTACATGTAATAAACCAAGTTATGCGAAAATTTGACATTTTCTTCCAAATAATTGAACTAGGGAAAACACCCTGTACATTTTACTTTCTTTAATTATATAAATTACTCATTACCAAGGATTCTCTAGCTAAACACAATTTTTGTTCAGTTGTGAACTATCATATTTTTATCTAATCATTTGCTTAAATATTGCGTTAACTTTAATTAATTTCCTGTGAGAGTGTTTGATTAAAGATATTTGACAAACCACACCGGTGGTAGTGGGTAAGAGCCCAATCATTTTTATATATTTTTTTTAATATTTGCACGCTTTTAGGTTAAAAAATGTTTTATTGCACTTAGCATTCCGCAAAAATAATAATTATTATGAAAAATATATAAAAACATATCATTGTCCTTGAAAGTTACTAATAAAAAAAGTTAGTCAAACATATATTACGTCGCGATTCTTACGCTGGTCACTGTGCGCTCATATATATGTGTCTCGCCGTGTGTTATATCCGTCCATTCATCTTCTACATTAATCAAAGTGTTGTAGGTATTTGGACAAATTTGGATAAACCGCAACTCAATTATTGTTTAGTGATGAATGGGGCTACATTAAGGTGAAAGGAAATAATTTTGATCAATGATTATATTTTTTTCACGCCGAAATAAATTATGTACTTATTATATATTTATATAGTTATAGCTGGCATACATATATAAAATAATTTTCTTTCCACCAAAACTTATTCTACTAGTTAAAGTACTGCAAAATTTTTTGGAGAAACGTGTCTGGTTGTAGCCCAAGAATAATGAGTGAATATACTTACTGGTAGCAATATCAAGTATTTTTGTTTGTCCAAAAACATATTGATAATGTAGTCATTATTTATTAAAAGTAGAAAAAATGTATACGTTACTTTTTGTCTCTATGAAATAAAACCTTTTTAAGAGTTAATCAATAAAATTATATTTGATAGACAGCAACACAATTATAAATAAGACACTAAAGAAGAACATTAAATTCGGACTATTAAATTGGCTTGAAAAGAATTTTCGTATACCTTCTTTATGCATAAATAACTAATATGTTTAGGTTTTATTAACAAAATTTACCCGAGATTGCTGCTTCGTTTTAATATTCGTACCGCTGTGCGAAGAATAAGAACAGAAAAGGAAAAAAGATTATAAATTCAATCTTTCGTATTTAAGATCATGTCAGTATTAAAATCTAATATTTGTTCTATATCAAAGCTTTGGTAATCTGGATAAACTAGAGGATATTGCAGTAGCATATTATAAATTTAATACATCTAATATTCGAACGTCATATATTTAAAACATAAAATCAACAAGATGATCTTTAAAATTAAAAAATTGAAGCACTTTGTTGCACCTAATAATAGAAATAAATGATTATGAATATAACAATAACAAAAAACTAAGAGATAACTGACGTATAATCGCTTTAAATTCTTGTTTAGTTGAAAACATTAAAAAAAGGTTAAAATACATTTTACCTCCAGGTCGAATTTCAAAAAAATCTAAAATTAATTTTGAAAGCCTTTGAGATAAAATTCGTTGTAAAATCTTATGTAGTTTAAGAGATTTAAGAGGAATTAAAAAAAATCCAGAAAAGAATTATTTTAAAAAGCCATAACAGAATCATTTTAAACTCTCATTTAGCTGAAGAGACATTGTAAAAACGAAAAGGAAAACACATTTAACGCTCTTAGGCGTAAAATCTCGACCCATTTAGATATTTGTTTTTAGATACCAAATTTTTAAAGCCTTTGATAAAAGAAACATATTTAAGGGGATATTTTTAAAAAGATAAAAAAACACATTTCAACCCTTTTAATGTTTGAGTTCGAAAAGTCTAGAAATTGATTTTTAAATATTTATTTTTATATGCCATTGACGAATTAATTATTTTAAAATCTCATTTAGTTGAAGAGATATTATAAAAAAAGTAAAAATACTTTCAACCACTTTTCACCCTCGGTGAAATGTCGAAAAATCGAGAAATTTATTTTTACGTTATTATTTTCAGAATCCGTTGATGTGCGAATTGCCTTACGTTCTCATTTAGTTAAAGAGATACTGTAAAAAAAGCAGAAACACATTTCCCCCGAAGATACCGTCATTTTTTGTTTATTGGTACTCTATTGGATTTAGAAAAGAAAATTCTCTAAGACGTTCTTTAAAAAACGTCCGTTCTCTTCAAGGTTCTGATATTGTGTTTTTGATAATGTCTTAGCATTAAATTTGTCACTTAATGTCTCAGAGCATTTTTTTTTATCTAAATTCGATAAGCATGGTAAAAATAAACAAAAAATGTAATATAGTGTTAAAGATAAAGGCAATTTAAACAAAACCGATTTATTTGAAAAACACTATTTGTTAAAATGATTTAGGATACTACAATATTTATAGTAAGTGTTAGTGTTTACAAAAATATAAAATTTTTAATTAAATTTCTTTGTATTACTTAATAATAGTCAATATCTCTAAAACTTTATTTTTATGACAGAAATCCATCGAATTTAAACTCTACTCAAAAAACTTCCCTAGGTACAATTTTGAAACCAATAATAAATTAAGTCGAAAGTCACCCAAAATCAGGCAGAGAGGGGTTTGAAATTCTTTTATTATTAATTTTTGGGACAAACAGGTTTCATATATCTTATAATTTAGTATTTAATGTTCACAAGTAAATCGAACATGGATCACTGGCTGTTTAAAGCAAGAACCCAACATTTTGGGAATATTATAAGATTATATATAAAAGCCGCAAATCTTACAAAATGTGTTCTTTGTGAAATTCTATATAATTGGCTTTTATATAAAAAATACATTACTTGAATATAAAAAAATACATTACCTATTATAAAAAAAATTATTAGATACATTTTTAAAGTATTTCGGTTGGTAATACCTGTAAATGTTAAAAACAAAATTGAAATGTATGCTTTTATTCGACGTAACATCCATATTTAACGATGGTAATAAATTGTTATGAACTCCAAATAGATCATCATTATTTGCAACACGAAATTCCAATATTTGATTTTAAAAAGTTTATGTATTTTTCGTCCATTGAATAAATTCTCCACAAAGCGCTGTAAATCATAAATGAAATGGTACTGCATTTTAAATTTGTAAAGCCTATTATTTGATAGTGAGGAGCAAACTCAGATTTAAGTAATTTGACGCACAGTTGGAATGCCCAACATTTTTGAAATAATCGTGGGCGTTTTCTATTACGCTCTAATCAAAAACATACGTGCGCATTTCAATAAACCTACCAAATTTTAATATTTTCCAGTAAAATCATACTAGAATATTCTTAGAGGCATAGTTTAAATCTGTCACATTTTTATCGAAAACAACCAATACATCTGTTTTTTTTTTTTTTTGATAGAAAACAAAAAAAGATGTTGCTTCTGTATTAGTAAGTACTCGTAACGTCCTTCTTAAAAAGTGTAGTATTTTAGTGTATTTTTAAGTTGTAATTAATTGATTTTTTGCTTCATAAGATATTTGAGAGGCTTGTATTAAATGCCTGTGTACTGATTACTCTAAGCTTATGAATTAAGGCCTCAAAAACTGAAAATTCTCCCGCTTATTAGACGCCACGGTCTATAGAAAATATCAGTATTTGATGAAAAGTTCTTGCAAGAAGTTGCCGCTGAAGTGGCACAAATAATATAAAAACCAATGACCAAAAAAAAAATATATACATTACGCCATGTAGGGCAAATGCACAAAATGGAATCACAAAAACAATTCCTCCGCTGGCTAACACCACGACCGTCATTGAATTACACTGTGACTCTAGGCTTTTATTGCGAGCATTAAACGATAATATATTTTAATTTCACGTACATCAACGTCGTAGCAAGGATATGATTCTTGTTTGGAACTTGTTCTGCATAACAACAGACATAATGATCCATTTTTGTCAAACGACGATCGCGATATATATATATATATATATATATATATATATATATATATATATATATATATATATATATATATATATATATATATATATATATATATATATATATATATATATATATATATATATATATATATATATATATATATATATATATATATATATATATATATATATATATATATATATATATATATATATATATATATATATATATATATATATATATATATATATATATACGCGCAAATTATAGTGCAACATAAAATAAAAAATTATAATCATATTATGATTGCTAGAAAACATATTAAAATCAATAATATTTCGCAACATAACATAACATAATTACACCATGCAAATACATTTAGTCTAATTCATGTAAAAGTAGGAAGTAAGAGTTAATAGCACTACAAACAGGATCACTGGTACTCTCTGATTTTTTGTCAGAGCACAATCTAATATACACAATTCTTGATATGCCCAAAATAGATAACTTCATGAAAAATATCAGATATCACTATTACAGCAATATAAATAGAGCCAATTTTTATTTTGAAGTCTCATTAATACAGTAGCATATTGTCAATTATTATTGTCAAAATATCGAAGAAAAAATTAAACTTTTAATACAAAAATTCTTGATCAGCTTAATAAACATGCCTCGTTGAAAACAAAAAACTTTGTGAAAAAAAACCTTTACACCATGAATAACTAACAATATTAGGTTAAATATATTAAGGGATAACAGCCACCGTAGCTACATAATTAAAAAAAAAACCGATTTATAATTACAGACAATTAAGAAATTGCACTAAGCACGCAATTATTAGAGATAAAATAACATATTTTAATCAATTATCATTAAAAATGTTTGGTCAACAGCGGATAAATTAAACTTTACAAGGAATAAAAACAGCCCTGAATTGCCAGGTCACTTACTTAATGTTTCAGGCATTCCCGATTTATGTCAGTCTGTTAGCAACTTTCAGATACTACCTCACAGCATTTGATAATATGTATACTTTCTGTCAGCTACCGTCGTTAATGTCGGTGGACTGATTAAAATTTGTTGGATATTAGCATCACGATTTTCATTATCCTTTGTATGGTTTTTAGCCAGGGGTTTTAATTTCTAATAAGCTTTGGAAAATATTGGGAATTAGATCGACGTCTTATGGGATAGTTTGTAAAATTATTATTTGATGAAATATTTGCATTTCTTTTTCCTGATTAAAGATATTTAGTACCATTTTGATAGATTAGTGAAGTAAAAAATTCGAACTTTTTTTAGTACTTAATTTGACGCACACTATCAGGTGTCAAATGAAAGCATCACATCTGCATAGGCTATTCAATATTTTTACATCAATGATTACTTGACTAAGGCTGAAATTTAATAATTTGTGTCTAAATATCCGAAAAATAACTCTGATTGAAGTGCGAACAAAGGTCAAACTGCTAATATATTATACTTGTTCTCGAGTGCATTTTGGGTGTACACGCAATTTATTTGTAAATCTGTCACTCTCTTTCTCTACATGACAAAGATAACTTTCGACACCATAAAAATACTATATACAAACATTTTTGAGAGATTAAAATTGAAATATGAAACACAAACGTACGACTACCGGACAACTGATGTCCATGTCCCTAACTGAGGAACTCATTAAAATCGCAAAATGGGGAGCAAAAAACCTTGTTTAGTTTAATGCCACTGAGACACAATCTTGTTTACTATCTCATAAATTATCTCCCGTACCTATACCATTCAAATGAATAATCAAATGCTTGAAGCCAAAGAGTCCTTTAATCTAGTCGGTATCACTTTTCAGAAGGATCTTCGTTGGCATGACTCTGTCCAAAGAAGAGCTATCCGCCTCATTGATAATCCAAACATCACAAGGAAGCTTGCATCACTAGAGCATCGTCGAATTGTGTGCGATATGTCGCTATTTTATAGATACCACCAAGGATCCTATTCTGACGAACTATTGTTCATTATGCCCTCTCAAGCCATTCTTGCCAGGGAGAAAGGAGCATCGATACACATGCATCCCTTCACCGTTTAACTCAAAAACCAAGGGCCTCCCACTTTGTTTGCTCCATTATTCCCAGAGTGTCCCGATTATCCCGCTTCAATAAACTTTCCCTGTCTTCACTTAAAGCAACCATTGTACCCAATACTTTGGGCTTCGGCCTTCGTGGTCTGTTCACAGATAAAAAAAAACTGGCCACCATATATCGATCTAAAAAGAAAAAAGCAACTAGGCTGCATTTTTTACACGGAGGCTGACGAAAGACCATCAAATTTGAGCCATGCAAGATAATTTCCTAGGCTGAATGAAACTGGTAATCCGTTTTTCTGAATGTATATAACAGTTGTAGAAAAAAATCTTGTTATTGCATTAAATATTTTAAAGCAAGATTTAGCCACTGAACTACATCGGCTTTCTGACTAATACAAGGATGAGTAGCATTTTTAATGAGAAAACACGTACCATTGTGGAAGAGAAAATCAATTTCTGTCGACAAAATCCAGAACGGATTTCAAAAAGCCCTCATTTCAGCTTAATATTTTTTTATCATTAGATAAATTAGTGATCTTTTTGCTTCGGTTTTACATTCCATTATCGTAGTGTCGATTTGTTGCTAATAAGCTTATAATATTTTTATAAAATAGTAAAGGTAATAACTGTCACGTCCACTTACAAAATAAATTATATACGTTATATATATATATATATATATATATATATATATATATATATATATACAATGTGGTCATTTAAGTGTGCAACGTATGGGAATTTTTTTTATTAACTACACAATCAAAATAAAAATATTGCCAAAAGTTGGTGCATCCTCGATAATCATATAAAGTGTACTTAGAATAGTTGCAAGTCAAACAGCATACAGGGTAGGTAAAAAAATATTAAAATCATGCAAGATTAAAGTACCCTTATTTCGAAAGATTTAGCAAAATGTTATTAAGAAAAGTTGTTTAGCATCAAAAGTTATGCCTGGATACCAAAACATAGCCTCCTAAGAAAAAAAACATTTTTTTTTGGAAAAAATCAAAAGTTTTAGAAAAATTGATTTTTTTGATAATTATCATAAACAATTTCATAGTTTAGTCAAAATCAGATCAGATTCGCATATCTCCGTTCAAATTCAAGTATACTTGTGAAATTAACTTGGATTTTTAATTTTTTATATTATATATATATATATATATATATATATATATATATATATATATATATATATATATATATATATATATATATATATGTATCCCTTCTACGAGGGAAGTAAAAAACACAGAGTTAAACACCGACTTCATTCCAAGAAGAAATAAATTATTATTTTTACTTTTCAGTTCTTTTTTTCCCGTCGGTTGAATTTTCATATACACATTTTTAATAAATGAGCACATATACCTGTTTAATAGAACTTATATGAAAAAAAGACATTTTGTATAGTAAATGTAATTATATAGTTTTATAGTGATTTCGTCATATAAATATCCACTCTTTTTATCTCCGTACTCGGTATTTAACACAGTAGTATTACAAACTACATAAGTTTGTTAAAATATATAACGTTGGACGAGAATTAACACAAGTTTTTGAAATTATTTAATCAATTATAGAAGCGAAAAAGTAGTTTGCAGTGACACTTCATTTCCCCAGTAATGTTTTTCATTTTTGCCCTTCCTTTTGTTTTCTGTTTCTAACGTGCTGTGAATAATTCAATAAGAGTTCTGTTTCCATAGGATAATAAATACTTGGTTCGTTAGCCTTAGACAGCAAGATTAGAAAATGTGTTTTGACTAACATAACTCTCCCCATTATATGTGCGGGAACGGATTTCAGCTATTGTTTCTTTTATACCTTACATTTCTAACAAAACAGTAACTAAGTGTTAATAACCTCTGGGGCTATAGTATATATATATATGTATATATATATATATATATATATATATATATATATATATATATATATGTATATATATATATATATATATATATATATATATATATATATATATATATATATATATATATATATATATATATATATATATATATATATATATATATATATATATATATATATATATATATATATATATATATATATATATATATATATATATATATATATATATATATATATATATATATATATATATATATATATATATATATATATATATATATATATATATATATATATATATATATATATATATATATATATATATATATATATATATATATATATATATATATATATATATATATATATATATATATATATATATATATATATATATATATATATATATATATATATATATATATATATATATATATATATATATATATATATATATATATATATATATATATATATATATATATATATATATATATATATATATATATATATATATATATATATATATATATATATATATATATATATATATATATATATATATATATATATATATATATATATATATATATATATATATATATATATATACTGTTGACTTAAATTTGTTCTGTTTTTTTTTTAACTTTTTGAACTAGCTAACAGAATGTAAGCAAACATGAATTAAACTATCAGTGCACTATTAGATAGATAGATATGTATTTATTTATTCCATAAGGTAATAAAGAATTACAGTAAAGACCTCATTAAAGGTCTGGAACTCGTCATATAATATTAATTAATTTGTTGTGTAATAAAAATGCACAATTAAAAAGAGTAAAAAATAGAATAAATGTGACTTGTACCTAATTCACATAAAACAAAGCATAATAAATTATAGTAACACTTTCATAAGTCTAACAATAATCTACAAGTTAAAACATTTATCACTATATCACGAAAGTATATCTGAATTATTTCCTTACACAATTTAAAGGATTTTCCAAGAGAAACTCTTTAATTATACTCAACAAAACTTTGTCCGGTACCCGTCTTATTTTTTTAGGGATATGATTAAATATTTTCAAAATACTGTTATGTGCATTGTTTTAAATAAAAGTATAGCTAGTCTTCACCAATAAAAAATCATTTCTTATGCTATCTACTACAGAATTACCCCAGAAAATAATTCTATATTATATTCGTGGTACAATATATGAATGATACACAGTCAATGCACCTTTATTGACTATTAGGATGGTGAGAATTAAAATTTAGATAGCGGCCTGACCATGTATGTTTCGTATAACATTTAGTTACGAGCGTATTATTATTTTTGTTATAGTTAAATCTAAAAAGTTTATGCAATCATTTTTTTCAATTTCGACAGTGAATTGCAATTTTGGGTGAAAGTTATTGAAGGCTTGTAATAATTCATGAATTCTATTTTCTGACACAGAGGTCAAACAATCATCAATAATCTGTGCAAAGCAATACTTTGACGACTCAGCCCCGCAACATGAACCTTTCATTCTAACTCCTATCGATAGTTATTCCTAAAAAGGATACTGAACAAGAAAATCCCCAAAGTTTTGTTTTATATACATACATTAATAAACCATCCCTGAAGACCATCAATTTTTTGTTACATTTCTTTTTCGGTTTATGGTGAGTTTCTAAATTAATTGGAAAAACTCCCCTTCAAAACAGAGATTTAAAATATTAGCCAAAGGCTCTGATATTATATCTGATACTCTTTTTAAGAGATTTATCGGCATTTCATCTTCCCCTTCAGACGTTTTGTTTTCTAGGCCCTCAATTTATATGTAAATATCATGAGCTGTTGCCTTTTTTAATACAATTGAATTTCCTAGTATAATCTAGTGTAGTAGCATTTCCTTTAATGTCAGTGCATGGCTTTCTAAAATTAGTTCTTTATTGGACATTATCTCACCTTAAATCTATTAAAAACTGTCTTTTTGCAAATCTTTTTTTGTTAATTTATTAATTAATTTCCACGTAGCCTTTCCCTTGTTTTCCGAATTGATTACAAATTCATTGTTTTTTAATATTTGCTTAATAAGTTTTTTTAAAGATTTTTAACAAACCTCTTGTAGTAATAGCCACTCACCTCATTATGTAGCTTTTTCTGAAGAGTGCCCTTTTTACATTTTTTTGTGGCATCCATGGTTTTGACTTTTTTAGTTTAGATTTGCGTTCTAGAATTACTGAATCCATTATCCCTTTTATTTTATTACCCAAAATCTCATATGCTTCCACCTTCGTTGCATTCAACACAACCTCCCAAGATTTGTTTAAAAGCTCAGTTCGATATAGATCAAGTCTAGTTTCAGAGCAAAAATTTCTCCTTTTTTTTTCTACCTTATCATAATAAAGCTCAATAGTTGAGCATAATAACCAGATAGGGTAGAATCTAAAACAAAACTGTTCATATGATAAAAGTACACAAAAATTATCCAGTAGCATAAAGCTCTGCTTCATTACCCTAGAGGAATGAAATATTGTTTGAGTAAGGTTAAACGTCAAAGACAAATCAATAAAACTATCTATATTGTTGCTAAGCTCAAGAAGATTCACGTTAAAATATCTACATAAAAAAAATTAAAATACTTATATTTTACCTGAATGTATCAGATAATATTTTCAACATTATCAATAAAAGCATTAATACGACCAAGATTGGTGTGATACAAACATAATAAAACATGTTTTATACTACTATTATACATAAAACAACGCAACAACATGCTAGGTTACCGTCTATGTATTTTAAATTTTCTTATACTGGCTCAAAAAGTAGGTCCTCAGATACCGAGATACATGCTCCACCATGCTGCAATATTTCGGACATTGTATATTTTGATGTACAACACTTGAGATATTTTTCAAACTAGTTTGTCGAATATTGTTATTTTCTTTTCCATCTTCTGATGAAGGTTCATCAGAAGCATTAGTTTTTTATTGCTATTAATTTAGGTTTACCCCTAACATAATTTATTCTTAAATGTCTTTTACCTTTGCACGTTGGTCTAAATTTTGCTTTAACAACTTATATTCTATTATCTGTTGTTTGGTTTGGTCAGTGCTAAAATTTAATTTAGAGCAAACTGGATTATTTTAATATCTTCCACTTTTAAAAGAACTTTTCTAACATCTTAAAAAATATTTTTCACGACATTCATGCATGTGCTCTTCTTTAGTCGGTTTCCTCCGAATCAGGTTCAGGAACTCCGAAAGCGGCAATATTTTCCTTTCTGTATTCTCTCTCGTTGATTTCCCATTGAAAGGACTTCGTAGTGTCTTTAATAACTAGTAGAAAATATTTTTGTTATTAATTTTTATCAATCTTTAGTTTCGGCTGTTCTAATTCAGTTAGTAAATTCTGATTTACTAAAACATACTCCTCATGTTTTCGTAACAGGTTGTATATGTTATGTCCATATTCTCTAGCTTTTCCATCGTCGTTAAGCGTATATTCATCCTTGGTTGTTCCATTTAGGGTGTCTACGGCTATTTAGAATGGCTCTAGACATGTTAATACATTTTTTGATTGTGATTGAAGATTGTGTTTTCTGTGATCGATTTACACTTTAGACATAATCTGAAATATCGCAACTAGTGATTATCACAGTGTTGCCAACTATATGTAGCAGAATCGTTGGACGAAAATTTTAATCAATTGTTTTAATATGCTACTTAATAGTTTAGGCTTTATTTGGATATAATACAACAGAAATATTCTGTTTATTTTTAGAAAAGGTGTTATAGAAATAGATAAAAAGAGTTTTCTCGGTTTCGTTTTTAATAAAAAGAAAATAAATATTTATTAACTTAATAAATATCCCAATTTAGTCTACATTAAATTGTGATAACTGAAAAAATTTACATTAAGTTGGAGGCATTTTTTGCATCCATTGCTGAAAACATTTTTCATATAAAGTTTTCATCAACAAAATGCCGTTTGAAATAAAAAATAAAATAAGATCCTTAACGACGAAACTGCACACCAACTCGAGCTCCGGTAACTCACTGGATGTCTCCTCTCCAGTTACTCAAAAGGGCATTATAATAGAGAAAGAAGGCTCATCATGTCCGAGAACCCGCTTTTGATCCAATGACTTCCCCTATAGTAAATCTTACGTTGGCGGAAAAAAGTTCTGATAGCCGTTTTGTCATGTCAAGGCTAAGAGAGCCTGCCATTTTAAAGGGCTTCAAGTTATATCTTGCCTTTCTACATGATCAACCTGCGTCAACTCAATTTGAAGAATTCCTATAGATGATAACTTCCTGTTGTTACGGGTATTAGTATAATTCTAATTAATATCGCTTCTCTAAGAAATAACTGTGACGAGTTGTACCTATTTCTAGAAGAATTGGAGTTCCCCCAATATGTTGCAATTACTGAGCACTGGCTGAAACTAAACGAACTCTTTTATGTGGAGAGATATTCCACAAAAGCTAGATATGACAGAAATAACTCAGCTCATGGAGGAACACTGATTCTTTCTCTAAATAAGGATTTCGTCTCGGTAACTAAATATGACCATTTGTTAGCTGATGACTTTTTGCATTTTATATATTATATAATCAAAACTTTGATCTCTATGTAATCTGTATTTATAGATCACCAAATTCTGATGTACAATATTTCTTTAATTGCGGGCTAAATTTGCTAGATAGTCTACCAGCAAAAGGCAGGAAAATTCTATGCGGGGACCGTAATATTGACTATGGTACTGTTTGTGCCACCCAGAAATATTTAATTTCTATATTTTACTCTTTCGGTCTTGCAATGTATGTATCGTCTCCAACTAAAATTTCAAAATACTCTTCTTCTGTTATGGATTACGTGGGGTCTGATTTTTCTCCATCAGAGGTTCAATCTCAGGTTTACAGCACAGCTCTTTCCGATCACGAAGCAAAATTTAGTATTCCTCTTGGGCCCCTATAGAGACCTCGCCATAGGGCCGCCAATTTTTCAGTATTTCATAATATTTGCATAACACTGACTGGAATTTTGAATTTGAAAATGTTAAAATTTTAGAGCTTTCTTAAATCAAATTTTGAGTGCTTTTAATAAGGCCTTCCCGCTTAAAACTATCAAACCTAAGCGTCATAAACCGTGGACCACGAAAGGACTACGCATTTCTGCTAAAAATATGTGTTCTCTCTTATATGTAGAAAAATTCACCGACTACATTCTTATTCTCGACTATATCGCTAATTATAGGAGGATCTATATAAAACTAATCAAGTGAAATATACTATCAAAAACGTCTAACAAAGTCTAAAAACGTCTGAAATGAAACCTGGTCCATTATCAGTCATAAAGGCCCTTACAACACTAATAAATAAATCCCTTATCAAAGGTATATTCCCTGAATGCCTTAAAGCAGCTATAATTATTCCTCTTCATAAAGGGGGCGAGAAAACTAACTCTTGCATTTATCGCCCAAGTGCTTTACTACCAGTGCTTTCAAAAATGATTGAAAGGTTACTGAAGAATCATCTTATACCATTTCTCCTTAAACATCATATAATATCCCCAGATCAGTTCCGATTTTTGCCCAACAAGTGTACCAGTGACGCCATGTTTTTGTTGCTTAGAGACGTCTACTTATCCCCCAATAACAACCACCCCACTGCCTTTGACTGACTGACAAGCAATGTAAGAAATTTTGATAAGCAAGCTATATTTTTATGGAATCCGTGGTATTTCTTTAAATTGGTTTAAATCTTGTCTCGGTAATAGGCAATAATTTGTAAGTGCAAATGGTTCTGATTGTGATATTGTCGTAAATTGTAAATTGATTACTAGGTTCGGTCTTTAATTAAAATTAATGGAAAAAATTCTCTCTTTGTAGACGACACAAGCATAATATGGAGTAATTTTGATACAACGTCTTTACATTCTAATATTTCCGACGACTTTGTTATGATTAAAGCCTGGTCCGATTCCAATGTGCTTTGCTTCAGTGTGGATAAAATGGTGGCCTTATCTTATAAGGGGACTTTACGACCATTTCAGTTACTTAACAGCAATATTAAATACGTTAAGTCGGTTAAATTCATGGGTTTGAATATAAATAACAACCTAAAATGGTCTAAGCATATCGGCACCTTAACTTCAAAGCTTCAAAAGAGAGCAATTTGCTATTTGTTTGGTCTAAATAATAGAGCGCACTAGCGATTCTATTTCAAAAAAACATGAATCCTGCATTATTTATTTTAGATTCAATCTGTTTGATGAGAAAACATATAAACACTTTCCCGGAAAGGCCACAACACGTATATCCTACCAGAAACCCTAGGCATTACATATACCTTCTCATTTCCTTCCACAGAATTAATCAAAAAATCAATTATTTACGCCATAAATCTTTAGAATCATCTTCCAGACCATTTAATAACTATTCCTATATTTGCACTCTTTCGAAAACAAACCAAAGCGTACCTCATTGAAAGACCTTTTTACTGCGTTAGTGATTTTTATAATGAAGTCTCATTAAAATGTTTTTTACTTGTTTGTTTACTTAAATCTTTTCGGGTGTCATGTTCCAGCTTCCATCATAGAATTTGAAAATAATTTTATAGGAGAACGAACTGTCTGATAGTCCGTTAAAATTAATTATTTTTGTTACTTATTAGATTAAGTTTATACATTTTCTTTTTTTAATACACTTTTATTACTATAATAGTTCAGTACACTTTTTGTTTAACTTCACTTATTTTCATTGTATAATTGTATTATGTCCTAACGAATATTATATTTACAATTTATGTAGTTGCATTGAGCCACCTACTTTTAATAGAGTAGACTAAAAAATATTGCTGTATATAGGTGTACATAGGGGTTCGGAGAACACATTCTGAAAAGTATACACCGAAATTTTATAAATAAAAAATTTATATATTTTGACCTATAAACCACACAAACCTGAGCCGGTATATAAACCATAAAAGTTGAGCCTAAATATACAAACAATACTTAGTTGGAATAACAAACAAACTGGAATAAACACCTCTACGTTGCCAATATTTACACCGGCTTAGCTACCTGCTTTGGATATATATTCCTTTGTTCACGCAGGCAGACAAATAGGCTTTCTTTTTAGATTATGAATAACGGATTATATATCGGAACTATGTTATGTGATTATTTATTGGGCTTTCTTAACGCAGTCTACATATGATTTTTAAATGCTTATTGGAAACTTTATGTGGCACGCTAAGAATTACAATACAAATTAAAGCTATAATTGTAAGGCATAAAGTTTGAAGGGCTAAAACTAATTTCTTAGCGATAACAATAAATAAAATATAATCTTTATTAACATTGGTCTGTTTTACAATGCGTATTTTTTTAAGATTAAAAAATGTAATAGGGAGGTACGAAATTTTTTTAATGTAAATAAAGGAAGCATATGTTCTTTCAATTTATTTTTTCGCTCATTATACTGAGCTTTCTCAAAATAAAAATGTATTTCTAAAATAAAAACATATTTTATAATAGTTAATGGTGTAAAATTTAAAAAGATTAAAAACATTCACTCATAAATAATACATTAAAAACGAACAAAACAGACTTAAAACAAATTAATGTTATAGATAGTAGACATCTTGGAAACATGAATATTTTGAGATAACAGTTGTAACGTTCCGTTTTGTTGATTTTTCATGCACCAATCAGAAAACATGTTACAAATTAAAATTCGTGTATTTACAGAATAGCTCATCTCTATTAGAGAGGATTTTATTGATTCATAGATGGCGCTCCGAGTTTTCCTTTAAAGTTCCAATTGTGTCTAAATCATAAGTGAATACTACAGATTGTAAATTTCATAAGTCTCTTTAATTTTGGGTGTAGCTAGTAATGTTCTTTCATATAAGTTTTGGTATAAATATAAATTACATAACTTTGGGTTGTTCTTGATTATGTATAAATCTCATTTAAGTGGAATATTGGGGAATTTCGTTTTTATAGTTCGAAAGTAAAAATACAGTCGGTAATACAGAATTCTGGATGTCATTCCTGAACGGTTGAAAATTCAGCGGATAAGACAGCTGACTGAAGGGTTCGGTTACTTGCAATATACTTTTGTCAGTGGGTAGACCTTTTATAGCCCATCATTCAATTTTTATGGAAATCTTTAATCATCCTTTGATGAAAATAAATGGAATAAAGTGAAATAACATCGTTCGGGTGAGTTTTTAGTAAAATTCCCATTTTCACTAGTATGTTTCTATTTTTGACAAATTCATGTTTCATAACCTCATCTTCACTTATATTTGATTCTAAAGTCCTTTTTTTGGTCTCCTTTTTAGGCAGCCCAGTTTTATTAATCTGCAGTTTTATTAAACGCCAGTTTAATGTTTTATTAAACACCAGTTTTATTCATTTTAAACTGCTTGTGAACTAGATTATTAGATGTGGTGTTAGAAACATTTTGTTGGTTACTAGCCGCTTGTGGGCTAATTTTAATCTTGCTAGCCACTTGTTGAGCAAGGGCATTATTTAGTCAAGAAACCCAAGTTTGGAGAACCACATGGAGTATTGGAAATTAATAATCAAACATTTTACCGGCTAGAGTTCAAGGACCTCAAAGAACAACCCCAGGAGGATATTACTAAAAGATAAGTTTTTACATAAATACCTTTTTAAAAAGCTAAACGCACAATTGGCGTGATTTTTAGATATATTTTATTTAAAAGAGCAGCGCAACCCGTAGTGTAAATAATTGTACAATTATCAAAGGGTATTTTACAATTATCTAACTTTTATTACAAGTCAATCTCAATGCAATCGTATAATATTAAACATCTTTAACATCTGATTTTAGAGTTTTATTAAATATTTCAGACTGTATCATATTTAGGGTTATTGATGGGACCTTAGTTGTTAGTTGAATCCAGTAAGTTTTTTTAATAGACCATGAATGGCGCCCAAATTATAACATTTTAGTGATTTGGATTAACTGACAAGTAAGTGCAAACAACACATAAAAGAAAAAGGGTAAGAAAAAGAACCACCCCTATAAGTAGCCACGAAAAAGAGCAGCTGAGGCATACATCATTTTAGGTCTAATTTTAATATCAGCAAAAAAAGATGTCATACAGTGATTTCTATAGGTTTGGAATTCTGCTAGTTCGTATAAAATGATGAGATATTTTTTTTACTTGGATTTTTAAATTAATATACAGAGTTTGGGTTTATGCTATTTCTGAAATGTACAGGTTTTTATGTGAAAAATGATTTATTTATATTTAGATTAATTTACTTAGATTATGATACATTTGGCTTAGATTATTCATGTTTTTTTTTTATCATTGAGGGCATATTTCTCCATTTTAATTTGTATCTTTTCTTCTATTGAGAGTTTGCAATAATTAGTTTCTTGCTCTAAAATTTAGGTTTGTTTAAAATCGAATTCATGTTTTTCTAAAAGTTCGTGTTTGTGGAGTGCAGTAGATGCATGTTTTGTATATTTGTGATCATTTAATAGACTATCTAAGTTTTGTGTTGTCATTTCTATGTACTTTTTTGGGCAATTTAGACATGGAATTGAATACAATAGGTTGGATTTTTTTTATTACTTTCTTTTCAAGAAAGTAAAAAGACTGTTTAATAAGTTCTGTATTTTATGACAGACAGTTATGTCGTATTTAGGCAAGATGTGATTTATTTTTTCTGATATTTCTATGTAGGACATTGCAACGTATTTAGTATTAACAATTTTTTCTTTTGTTACTTTCTTTATGTTATTATAAAACGAAATTCTCGAGAAGTAAGTGAGATGGCGCGATCGGTTAGACCTATACTAACGCATTTTTGTAAGTTTATGGATGGTTGGAGTTAAAGTTTAAATACCAACCGGACCATGTTTTTTTTTGTATACTACTTGGTTTTTATGTTTTGACCTCTTTTAGTTCTTATTAGAGTTATGTCTAGAAAATGAATTATGTTTTTGTCTTCAGTTTCCATGGTAATTTTTAATTGGGATGAAATTTATTAAAAGCAATTAAAACGATAAAAGTTAATTTGGAATATTTGTTTTTTTTTATGAACATGTTATTTTTTATTTAATAAGAAGTAGTTAAATCACTTTTTAATTCTTTGTAAGTATTTACGTCACTAAGTAATTCTTTAATGTTTATATCATATAGCCGTAAAAGTTCATTATCACAGTTTTATTTGATCGGGTTTAAGGATTCTAATTTGAGGGTTCTCCTTTACGAATTGTGTTGTTTTGTTAATTGTTTTTGTATGTTTTTGAATATTTTATTTTTTTATGTTTGATTTCAAGATTATGATTCGTAACAATTTATCATAATTTAATATCTAAGTAAATTAATCTAAATATAAATAAACCATTTCTCACATAAAACAGTGTACATTTCAGTAATAGCATAAACCCAAACTTGGTATATTAATAATAAAATCCAACAAAAAAAAAGAAAAAATATTTAATTTTTATATACAAACTAGCTGAATTCCAAACTTATAGAAATCTCTGTTATCTCAAAACATTCTTAAGATTGACATGTTTCCAAGATGCGTATTATGTATAATATTAATTTGTTTTAAATGTATTTTTTGTTTCTAGTGTAATGTTTTTGAGTAAATGTTTCTTGATTTTTTAAAATTTTACACCATTAACTATATATATGTTTTTATTTTAGAAAATAAAGTTCCATCTTGAGAAAGCTCAATATAATGAGTGAAATGTCGATGTAAATTATAGTGTTATTTTTCAATGAGTTAAACTATACCCAAGAAATTATTTTTACATGGTTAAAAAAAAACGAATTATATATATTTATATATTATATATATATATATATATATATATATATATATATATATATATATATTTATGTCTGTTTCATAACTGATTTACTTACCTGTCTATATATCAAAGCGTTTAAAACAGCCAGTGATAAAAATGGCACCAGATACATACAGATTAGGTACAGCCAGTGGATATACACAGTCTGATAATACTCATTGTCTCTAAACATGGATGGCATAGGACAATATATTGTGGTATTGTATTCTTCCGACCACTCTGTCTTAATTTTACCCTCCCAGAGTCTTGGAATATTGTAGAGGGTTGAGAAAACCACTATTACTATAAAGTAAATCCTCGCTCTTCCATATGTACAAAGTGATCGCGCTCTTAATGGATGGCAGACTGCTACATATCGTTCTAAAGATACTGTCATAGTGAGGTATACTGAGGCCGTCTGCATGACCGTAGCCAATGGGAAGATCAAAACAGCTATATGGGGATAAATTCTGCAAAAGGAAAATAATATATCGTTACTGAAAGTCTAAAAAAATATTTTAATCTACATTAACCCATTGTACAGGGTTTATATTTATATTTAAAACTGCACATACTTGCATTATTATAAGAAGTATGCAAAAATGCTAGATACAAAGTTTGCACCCTCAGAATTTATAAGAAAACTATATAAATGACGAACGGTAAAATAACCAACGAGCATAAAATTTGTATTTTGCAATGGAACACCCTGTATATTTTTGCGAATTAGAGGAAACAATTTTTTGGTGATTTCAAAAATATATAACAAGTAGGTTTACAGTTCGTTTAGTAGTTTTCTTTCTATTCAAGTTTAAACATTTGAAAAAATCGTTTGCTTTCATTTCTAAAAATGATTTACACATAGGATTAAATCAATTTTTTTCTCAAACACAAATATATTTTTAATAATCAAGTTAATTAATAAATAGCGCAAACCATCAACCGTACTGAGATTATTTTTAAATGTATTTTTTTTCACGCTTTTCTAAAACGCTATGTGCATGATTAGGAATGTCACTTATTTCACTTAATGCTCTACCCAACTACCTCCAAGATTTAAACTCTTTTGCATATTCCATTCTGATTCAAAATGTTTTTATAACTAATTCATCATACATAATTTTATTTCCTTTCATTGCACACCAAATTTTGATAATTCTATGCCTTTGAATTTTTAGCACCAGTCTTTTGTAAAAGTTTGCAGATGACCAATAATGGCTGTGGTAAAAGTCGCCTCCTGGGTTCTCTTATTTTCTTCTGCTAAGTTCTAAACAGGTTAAAATTTAGAGGCAATATGTAATAGCCTAATATTTCATCTATTTTCCACCGAGAGATAATAAAAAAATTGGTGCAGTTGGGAATTGATCTTTCTAGATCTTTTAAATAACGTAATGTGTTTTTGGGAGATAACATTTTTTTAAATCTACCATCAAAATATATCATAAAAAAACACGTAAATCTGGAGCTTCTTTCTTTACTATCGTCTGTTTTTTATATAAAGTGTTCTTTCTTTGAATTGTTTTAGCTTGTAACATATTGTTGATTTGGAAAGCTTGACTGTCGTCAGAAAACTCACTTAATTATTGGTTTGGTGTTTGTATCAGATTATTAAAATATAAGAAATTCTTACTAGGTCTAACTTTTCTTCTGTAGAAAAAAAAACATTTTTAATAATCTTTATTTATTATCTTAGCCGCCATTATTAAACTGAGTCCAAATATAATAAAAAGAAAATAAAAGAAGTAATAGACCCGAAAACAAATAGCTTTTTTAATTTGAATAGCGAGAAACTACTGAAACAAATTTAGACTTGCTATATATTTTATAATCAGACACAGGGTGCTCAATTTGAAACAACGAAGTTGATGTTGATAGTCACTAGTTAATTTTCCATTTCCATCATCATCAGACACCCTAAATCTTTTGTATTTAGCACTTTTGGATATTTCCTGTAATAATGCAACCGTTTTATATTTAAACATATACCCCGTATAAGTTCAGAAAATTTGATTGAAGAAAATTTAAAAAATATAATACGCATTCGTTAGCCAATACATTATTACTATAAGGTAATCAACCAATTATTGACACTTTTAAGAAGAATTTTAGATAAATAGGCACATTTGCTCAACCTAATAGCTTTGTGGCGTTTGCATTTAAACTAAATGACATATGTGGTGTTTCTTTACTGCTTTAATAAAAAAAACAACTTTATTTGGCAGTTAGGAAAATTTTATTACATAAAAAAAGTTAAAGACTTAAAAAACCAATTATTGACATGTTAAGTTTTGGAGAAACCATTTATTGACAGCCCAATTATTAACATATAAAAAACTTAAAAAATGGCGTTCTTGTTTAAAAACCGAGATAAAAACACAACATAAACTCTTTGTAAATCTGCATAACTACATTTCAAAAATAAAATTTATGCTTCAAATACGTCCACTTCGGAGGAAAACTCATATTTTGGTCTTTCTCCTGTTCCCAAAATTTCTGGGGTAGGCAACACCCCCAAAATGCATTTTTTGATTATGCAACAAATATCTTTTTCATTAAAAATAAATGATTTTTTATCTTTGACCGATTTCATGCTCATCACTTCATATTCTTGATTATTAAATACTTTTTGTACCACACATACATATCGAAAAGTGGTTGCATTTCGTTTTCCACCGTAAAATTTGGCCAGAATATAATCCCCAACAGCAACATTATCACTATCTTTTAATTCACAAAATGTTGAGTCTTTTTCACCAAAAATATCCACATCATCTGAGCTGTTGCCATCTCCCTTCCACTCTTCTTCATCTGAACTTTCTTCTGAAGACTCATATTTTTTATTGTTCTGTTCCTTCATAATTTGCTTCTGTTTTTTCAGTGTTATTCTCTGCTCTTTTTCTTCTAATTTACGTTTTTTTTTCACTTTCTTTTTTGGCATGGTAAATTCTCCATGCATCGGAAGTAATTACAGAAGGTATTTTTTCTCTTAACTTTCTTTTTTTTGTAGCAGGTTTTGGATCAGGCCAAAACAAGGCTTTTTTAAACGGTGTGGGAACATTTGCTATTGGGTTGTCTAGAGTTGGATCATAATATGTATTATTCGGCATAAGATTAGGTGTCAGTTGATCTGTTGATGTGCCTGGGATTGGATCATGATATACACTGTTTTTATTCTGTTGGAACTCATATTCTTTGCCTTTTTTCCTTTCTTCCTTTGGTGGCGTACACTGTATAGGAATTGGTATAGTTCCAACAACTTCATCTATTTCTTGTGCCTCTTCTTGATTACTGCCTTTCCATGTTATTCCATCACTCGCTCCATCAGCAATACTATTTTCTATATTCTGAATTTCATCCGCATGATTTGTTTTTTCTAATGGTGGGTTTTCACTGTTTAGGTCCCTCCAAACTTCAAAAAGACTTTTATCTTCCGTTGCACCGTTCCAGTCTAATTTCTGGGCTAAGCATGTTTTGAACTGATGTAATTTAGCTGCCTGAATCCTATTTTCAAGACCTTTTAGTACATCATTTCGATTGATTTCACACTTTTTTGGCTGAACAGCAGGAAGAAGCTTTGTTGTGGATATTTTGTCAAAGTGGACATTTCCTACTTCAAAAGGACATAATCCACAAGCACGAAACCTTACATGTTTAATAGCTTTTTCAAAAACATAAGCAAAATTTTGCTTTTGAAGTCTATTGCCTAAGTTTTCAATTCTCCAATTTTGAACTTCTTGTTTGTATGCAAGCTTAAGTGGCCTAAACACGGCAACATCAAGTGGCTGCAACAGATGGGTAGAGTTTGGATATATAGCCACCAGTTCTATACCATTTGCTGCACAGAAATTTGACAAGTGTAACGTTAAATGGGAAACGTGACCATCTAGAAAAAGAATTATTGGTTTTTTTATCTTCTGTTCTTCAAGCCACGGATTAAATATATTAGTGATATATTCGTAAAAGGTAGCGGCACACATCCAGCCATTTTCTGATGTTCCAATAGCCCATTTATTTGGAACACTTGCAGCAATATACCCAGGAACCCTTGTGTAAGAAAACACAATCATTGGCGGAGCCATATTTGCTGCTGCGTTTGTAGTAACTAAAACCGTTAGGTTCTCCTTTTCATCACCAGCAGCCGTGTAAACGCTTTTTTCACCTCTTCTCACCAACACTTTATCGGATTTTGGAGAGAGATAAAATGCACTCTCATCTGTATTAAAAACGCTAGTTGGGTCTGCAGTAACATCAAATATGTTTAGAGAAATTAAATAATTTCTGATTTCTGCAAACCAGTTCCTAATTTGGTTTTCATTGACATTTTCTCTTGATTGGGCAAGATTCTGGCTTAGTCGTGGGGCTATTTCTGTATGCCTTTTTAAAAACAAATGGTACCATTTATCACTGGGCCTATTATCGTTGCGAAAAGTTTTTTTTTTTTTAGATTCCTTCATCATTTTTTGGACGGAATCCATTAACTGAACTTTTGTGACGGGAAAATGTCGTTTTGCTAATGCTAAAATCCAATTTACTAATATAGTTTCTTCTTCTGATGTTAGTATAGGAGCAGGACCAGGAGAGCAAACTAACGACGACTTTTTTTTTTTTTGTGAAGGAGAGTAGTTCTAGGTACTCCATAGTTCTTTGCAGCTGTTGCCACTGGAAGTCCTTTTTTGACATCTTCCAAGGCTTTTCTCATGTTTTCAACACTATAATTCTTTCTTGAGGCCATATCTAGAAGAAAATAAATATTATATTAGCATTTTCCTAATATTGACAGTCATTTTTCCATTTATTGACACCCCATGTCAAAAATTTGTTAGAGAAGTTGATACTTAAAAAAGTAAATATTGGCAACATTGTTGTGATACAGGGAGATACACTATTTAAAAACATGCAAAAAAGAAGCAATACCAATTATTGACACAACAATTTTAAAGGTTATCTTTGCAGGTTGGTTAGTTTTAATTACAAAGTACTGTTTTTCAGACCTTTCTGATAATAAAGCAATAGTTTTTATCAATGTAAAATAAACATTAAGGGATTTATGTAATTCTTAAAATTTTCTTACCTTAATAATCACTGGAAGGAGCACTTAAATTTTACAGGAAGTGGAGCACATGTTTACACTAACTAAATTTTTATGAAAATGGCGCCTGATTTAAATGTAAGCAATATCATACACAGTTGCCAACTACTTCAAGGAAAATGTATAGGCGGGAAATTTGAATTGAATATACCATGTTTCCTTAAAATTAGGTAGTTTAATAAATGGTGTCAATAAATGGTTAGGTGTCAATAAATGGTTGATTACCTTATCAACAAAAAGTAGAAAAAGTGGAAAATTGCCACATAAAGTGTTTTACTGGCATAGCAACTTGATCATATGACGGTTACCGGCTAATTGGATATATATTAGAAAAATCTTAACTCAATGTTCAAAAATCTAACATTTAAAGCTTTGGAAATTCCTAACAAGCAACCTAACTAGTCTGATCTGTTTCTATTTCAATTCAAAGTATATATTTTTTAGAACATCATGTATTAGACGCGCACTCGAAAATTATCTGCTGATCAAACGCAACACTTTTTTAGTGAAATTATTACTTTATTTTCTTGGCACATAATCACCTTCTATAGGTTCATTGTAGTCAACATACCACAGAGTCGTCCATCGTGCAAACTACAGTACCCCAGGCGGTAGATAGTTTTGAATTAAAAAAAATTACTTTTAGATTTAATAGTTTACCTAGATATGAGGGTCACGAAAAATATATTAAAAATTCTACCACCTCCCAAAATATTCAAATTACCTACAAGAAGTTGGTTTTTGCGCAAAAACTCGTTTTCTCTTTTCCCTAGAATAAATACGGATCTGTGTACTTTTTACGTAACACCAGCACTATCACCGTAGCAACCACCTAATCTGACTGATGCAAATCTTTAATTACAGTTTTTATTCACTGATATATTGCCAAGGGTGCTATGCATGGTTCAATTTTGCTGTAAAAAGTGTGTAGAATCTTTTTTTGTAGAGAGTTTTGTAAGCTTTTATTTTATATACGTATTATCGCACAAAATCTACTTCTACCTAATTTCCTTATTTATGTTTAATTTAATTCCACTATTTAAACGATTTTTTCACCCAGCACCCATTGTAGTATAGGTTAAAATGTCCTAGAGCTTTATTTTGTTTTTCTCTGAAAATTATTTATAAATAGAGTACAAATCATGTAGAGACAAAGCCTTATAATAAAAATTTGAAAAATTCTCCAAAACTAAAACAATACTTAACACGAACATCGAATAAACGTTTAATTTCAGAAAAGAAAATAAGGTATACTAGAAATAATTTTTGAAATCATAGATGACATGTATTTATGTTTAACGCTTTCCTTCAATAGCCTCAATGGTCAGAAAAACATTTTTCTCATTTTATTCTCTATAAAACATTGATTCAATTTCCGAAGGAAAGCAAGTGGATTAATTGATAGAACTAAGGCAGTAATCAGAAATACTTTTTTCATAACCATAAAATGTACTATTAGCATTTTCTCACTGCTAAGTGCAGTTATTGTAATATCAGTATTCATCAATAATTTTCGTTTCATCCCAGAGTCAGAAAGTGGAGAAACCCAATAGACCTACAACACCAGCCCTAATCTCTCTGTGCAATTTAGACAAACTTTGTTATTAGCAAAGTTTTTGTTCGGAAGTCAGCAATTTTAGAACTCACTTGGCTGAGACAGGAATTTTGCTTGTCAAAACATTCACGTGTTATTTGCGTCTAATTGCGTTCGACTTCTTGAGCAATATTCTATATAAAAAAATCGTTTCATTTACAGTTGGCAATTTATGTCTTATTGTAATATTACTATATTAAAACGGTGATGATAGTATCGTGTTTTGTTTGTTTATATAAAATGTTTAATACAATTTAATGACATATTAATGTACAGAATTTTTTTCTTTATTTGCCACACTGCGTTAGTCTATATATATATATATATATATATATATATATATATATATATATATATATATATATATATATATCGGACTGATAAGTTCTAGAAGTAGCGAGAATCTCGATCGGTATTTGACGAAATTGAGCTGGAATTATAATATCCGTGTAAAATAAAAAGATATCCAAGTCTTTAATTAATTTGCCGACTATGATCATTCACAAGAAAATAAAATTCCTTTACCCGGAACTTCCTTCGTTACTACTACTTGCTACTAATAATTAATTTATAGATTGCTATAGGTTTTATTTTTTGTTTTAACTACATAATCCCTGACTTTAAACTTTTAAGAAGGTTAAAAAAATATTATTTTCTACCTCCTAGTATTTTTTAATTCTACAAACTCTACTCTTTTTTCAACATTAAATGATAGCGTGGTGTATAGAGTAAATTAAAAGTTAAAAATCCTTGAATAAATCACTTAACAAAAATCAAATAATTTCACAAATTTCACCATTGGTAGTTTTACAAACTGTATGGATTCAACCATGGCGCGTATGTAAAAATATTTGTCATTGCACGTCTTTTGTGTATAGCTTTAACGATAACGCCTTCAGCCCCTAACCTGGTGCTAAACCGATATCGATAAACCTACCGCCCGCGTAGTTCACCTATTCAACTATACAACAAAATATTCATTTATTCATAATATGAACTGTTTCAAAAACATAAATTGGAACCAAACACCGCGCCGGTTTTGGTTTATTTGACGCATTTTATATCTTATACTTGACATTCTTGAAAATCGCTTTCTAATACTTCCCTCGTAAAAGGAAAGTATTGTAACCCTCCAAGATTTTTTCAGATATCTACCTTTCAGGGTCCCTAGATGCCGCAAAAAAAAATTGACTTGTCCAAAATTATTTGTATTTACAAATGTTCAATTTACTATAAACTTCCAAAATAATGTCAACAAAGTGTAAAATGTCTGTGTTTGTAATACAAGAACGAAGTCAATTTTATTTTTTAATAAAAATTTCTATTTCGAAATTTGTTGGGCAAGATAGTTAGAAGCTTTATGAAGTGTCCAGTAAAACAAAGTTTACGTACAGGAATAAACTACTAATTGTCAAAAATGTAATGGTTTATAAACTGGTAAGCACTTACTTGAAATAATAACTAAACAATGATCCGCTGTATGGATAGATTCCAGGTAGTCCAAACAACAGTATACTGGTAATAATCAATACTGTGTCGACACGAGCTAATCCAATTAACAAATAATTGATACTGGATCTCATCTGAGGTCTAGACAGTATAATCATGGAAATCAAATTTCCCAGTATCCCAAAAACTCCGATGAAATTGAGGAGTACTCCATTGGTGACAAAGCGAAAGAAATTGTGTCTCTCCGACTGTAATTCCAAACATGAGAACGAGTCCGATGGATCTGTAGCTTTGATTACATCGATTGTTGGGAAATTACTAAAGTTTTGAACATCTAATGGTGAATATGACGTCACTAATTGAATATCTTTAGTGGTCATGATATCTCTTTTTGTTATTGCAAAGAAGTTTACCTCATTTCTGTATATATCACTATATTTTTTGTCATTATGGATTCAATGCTTATGTTGCTATATTGTGGTATAAATAAAAATCGCTCATTAAATCAGTTTGGTAACAAGACAGTGAGTCCATTTTGTTGCTGAGAACTGCACGTAGGTATCTCCAGTTCTGAAATAGAAAAACAATTTGTTAAATAATGCATTATAACAAACAGAGTAAACTATCAAAATACAGTTTTAAATTTCTCGATTGGTTATCGAAGCTATGCATTATTGGAAATATAACATATTCGAAAAATAAAAATGTTACTGGTAGACAATTTTATTTGTCATTATTTTTAATTTCCTTTTCATTTATATAACATGTTAAATTTGCTACTATCTTCTTATAAGATAATTCATCTTCGAAAACAAATACTACGCGAAACAAAATATCAGCTACTTATCGGTCCTCGGTAGTCAATAGTTGTGTTCTGGAACAACAAAGATTGTCGGATCGACTCACACTCTAAGGCAGAATTTTTCTTTCTTTTGGTTTTAAGCTTAGCTACGAGAAATAAAATTAATTTTTTCTAAGTTATCTAAAAGGGCCATACCTTTCGTTATGCTCCTAGGTTGGTTATTATAAACAATAATAGGATAGAAATGTGACAAAATTAAAATCGCAGATATTAGATCAATAATCCCTATGAACCTAAACAATTAAAGAGAAAGGACCGGTGCAAGACATTTTTTAAATACACACAAAACACATGAGGGCCCGGATAGATAGGTTGAAAAACATTTAAGAAAAGGCAACAAAGGTGGTCGATAACTAAGCACATAAATCAAAAAGATTTTCTCTATACTAGGATCAGTACACACTTTAGTAATAAAGGAAATATGATTTAATGGAAGTAAATGTAGTTTCGTTAGTTCAGAAGAAAGATATGATAGGGATTCTGTGTTATGGAAGCAATTGAAAAGTCTATGGTTCAGGTCATCTAATGATTTGTAACATAAGTACAATGACGTGTCGGGTAGTTTTAATTTTTGTAGATATTTGTTGAATCTTCCACGGCCAACCAGAAATCTAAAATAAGACACAAACAATTTGCGAGACAGTTGCAACCTATGGATAAGAGGTTTCTCGTTTAGATTATATTATGAGTACTGAGTAGGTGAACTAAGTGCATTATTAATATAATATTTGTTTCTACGTCTCCAGTGAATTTTCTTTGATTATTCTAAATAAATCTGAATGTGGGATGGCTTCTCAGGGAAGGCCTCCTGAATTTAATTCCTTTGCTGCTTTATCTACCAGTTAATTTACAGAAAGACCTGAACGACTTTTTGCCCAAACGAATTTAATGTTAATTTTTCTACAGGAAAGTTTAGAAATTAACCGACCAAGAGGCAAATTATGACTACGTTGGATATTGTATTAACTAAACTGACAAATTCTAGAGCTTTTACTATAGCTAACGCTTCTGCCGAAAAAAAGGTTGATATTGTATGTCATTTATATATTTTAGTTACTTTATTCTGTGGGTTTACAAAGACAGAACCTCTATTACTATTTTTTGATCCATCAGAATATATTTTATAGTAGGATTTAAACTGACCTAAATTTTTATTTAGAATGCATGGAGTATTTGTAACTCAGTAAATTTGGGAAAGGTTACTTCCAGATTTAAATAAGTAATGTTTAATGGTTTTTCAAACAAGAAATAGCTATTTCATTTCAGAATAATATTATTGTATTTTGCTGTTGTAGGGAAAACTTCAGCAAGTGGAGGGCTATATTTATTAGCCCAAAACGATAGTGGTAGGTTATCTATAATTTATTCTAATTAAAATGTTGTTATTGGTGTATTGCATATTTTTTATTAGGAATTTCTCCGCTAATACTTTTCTCTTCTACAATATTTGGGGTTCGCCATACTCTACCAGAAGCGATTGAATAGACGTGGATTGAAACGCTCCCGTAATCAACCTCAAAGCCTTATTTTGTTCTATAACAATCTTTTTAAAGCTGCTTCATAAAATATAGCTCCGTTATCCAACAGCGATCTAGTAAATATCTTATAAAACATCAGGGATGTTTTTGGATCTGAACCCACAGCTCTGAGAATGTTCAGACTTTTTTCAACTTTCTCAAAACGTGATTCATATGGTCATTCCAAGACAATTTTTTATCCAAAAATACTCCCAGTTATCTAATGGAATTAACCCACGGGATAGGAGTTTCATTAAGTATCATGAAGTTTTCTTAAACAAGCCTGTGGCGTGAAAAAATTAACAACGCAGATTTATTATTGGACAACCGAAACCATTTTCTGGAAAGTATCTTTTACAAAGATACATAATATGATTTAGATTAGTTTCACATGCTAATATAATTTTTGTTTGGAATAAATGCATAGGTCGTCAACAAACTGCAATATAGTAGCATTCATACCCCAAGAATGTAAATCAGATGTGTACAAATTAAACAGTAGAGGGCTTAGCACAGGGCCTTGGGTTAAACCAGGTGAAACAAATCTAAAGTCACAAAGCCTGTTACGAAGTCTCACAGAAATCTTACGATCAACCAACAATTTAACTAAATTAAAAACAAAACTCTCAGAAATATTCAACCTCTTCAATTTATCCACTAGAATATTTTACTCTTCATTGACTTTAATTTTAAAATTATTTTATTAACAGTAGTTTCGAGAGGATAACTTTAAACGATTCATATACGAGGCCTATGAAAGTTTTTTTTCTGCTGTGAAGTTTAAATTTAGGTTGTTGATTCTTCCCGATTTTCATATAAAAGGTTCTAGTAATGACCCTGTTGTATACTATATACACAAAAATACATAACAACTGCTGTTAAAAACGTGTAACAGAATTAAAATACTACATGTCTATAAGAACTGAAATAATATAGAAAATCATCCTTTTTCGGCTTCTACGGTTAGAAAATTAAGCTTTATTTATAAATATTTTAATTTAAAGTCTTTCAGGAAATGCTTTAGAAAATTTCAAAAGCCACTTAAAGTAATGGAATGAAAAAAGGAAGAAATCATCCATAAATCTGCAGAAATTAAGTTAAACGATTTCTTTAAGAAGAAATTAGCGAATTATAATTTCTTTTTACGGAAATAGTACTTTCTTACCTAAATCAATATAACGATAACTGCTAGATTTTCCTGTTTCAATGTATGCATATTTTCCCAATATAATTAGTTCTATGAAGTCCTGAAACTAAAGCGCTCAAGTCTGTAATCCTAATTTACCCTAAAACCCACATACAAAATAAAGGGTTCACGAAGCCGAAATCTAAATTTAACTAAACAATCAGGATTTTATGCATTACTATTCCCATCTTAATCGGTAGAGAACATAGATGGATGATCCTTTCTATATTTAGGCCGATTATCAGGGTCTTCTCAGATATATTATAAGTAAGAGAATTCATTTATTCTAAGGAACTGTCCATGTTTTAACTTTTTATTAAGTCTTATTCAAGGTTAGTTGATCGTTAGGGTGGTTTATATCTACGTATATGTTGTTTTTTGAAGACTGGTTTCAGAATTTTGATTAAATATTTTCTTTCACTAGACATACGGTTTAATTGCCTTTATTTTACAAGAAATATGAATGACTATACAATTTATATACGTAAGTGAAATGAAAAAAAACTGGTGCCCCGAAATTAACTGGTCAATATTTTTACACAGTAGGTAATCTATATCATAAAAGAAGACTAAAATATCAGGTAAACATATATCGAGAATTGCTTGGTTAGGGGGCTACATCCCGACAATGAGCCCCTTTGAAGTTGGTTTTTCCTAAATATTTTTGAAATATTTAAAGACTAGATTATGAAATTTGGGTATTTTGGAAAACTTTTATACACTGATTCGAAACCTCAAAAATATAAATACTAAATCAGGGAAGTTAATTTTTTCAATTCACATTTTTACAATTTTCAATTATAAAAGTTTAGGTGCTTTTAGTTTAGTTCTTCGATTTCCAAAAAAATTGGTTTTAAAATTGTCTTACTTTAAAAATGAAACGTATTTTGGTATAGATGACGATTCTGCTTGTTGGTAATTGTGTATCGTAAATTGTCAATTGCTAACTCAACCCAAGTTAGCCAACTGCTTAATATATTGGAGGAACATAGCCCCTCTAACCCCCCTCTTAGTTACACTCTTGATAACCTCGATTCGGCTGCTGCACACAAATCACATATCTGCAGTATGATAGATCGATGTGAGCCTCTGAGAGAAACCTAATTAATTTAGCAAACGTGCCAAACGATCAGCCAAATACAAGATATGGCGGTTGACCTTAAAAACGCATCGCATTTGCAAGGTTTTGTTTTTCGACGAAAAAAAACCTATTTCGATATGATTCTCGAAAAATCTACAGTTTTTCAAAAACATCTTTTTTGAAACAGAAGAAATAAAACCTGGAAAAAATACTAACTTTCTAAAATCTTAACGAAAAAAGTTATTCCGAACATTTCTTCTTCGTCGAGAAAGTTGCATTTTAGAATTACTTCGATATCCTCGTATGGTAAAATGGTATTAAACAAAAATTAGGTTTGTCCGAATGAAACAGATTTTTATTTAGAGCTTAATTAAATTATTTCTAATTAACAATAATATAATATTATTTGTAACTTTCGGCTTTCCTCCCTTTCCACTTTATTTAGACTTAGAGCTAGTCCAAACTTTGTCGGAACCGAAGTATGCAGCGTTTTTGGAGGTGAACGAACCAAAGCAACAATAACATAACAGTAAAAGTAACGCAAAAACACAAGTAAATAATAAAAACAGCACTTTGTAGGTAACTATATAACAAAGAATACTTAACCGTTTACAGCAACTATTATAATCTTAATTATGTTTACACGGGTCGTTTGTCGATATTTATAAACCAAACTTTTGATATAAGTCATCTTAAATAAAAGTCTGTACAAGTTAAATCTGGAAACCTAACTGACCAAGGAAATCCACTCTAACGAATCTGCTCGAGATATTTCTGCTTATACTACATGTTCCTTCTAATAGCGATCATCATGTCATTTAGCAGTTCTGCTAAATCGTTATAATGAATAATTTGCCATTAACACCCCATCGAAGAAAAAAATTGAATATGCTATTTCACTAACTCTGAATCGATGCATCCTAAATAGCGGAAAACATTATGAAGATTAGAATTTTTAGTTTTGTTTCTTACCTAGTTACCTACAAAATGTTGTTTTTCTTGTTTGCTTATGTCTTCGTGTTACTTTTACTTTTATGTCGATGTTGCTTTGACTCGTCCTCTAAACACGCTCCAAGCTTTGGTTCTGACAAAGTTTTGACCAGCTTTAAGCTTAGATAAAGTCTGAAAGCAGAAAAGCTAAAAATAACGAACAATATTGTATTATTGTTAGTTTTAAATAATTTAATAAAACTGTAGATAAAATTCTGGCCAGTGTTCGAAAATAATATTGTTTTCATTATGTTTTTGTGTGCCCCGCTTTCCCCTAACAGCAGGGGTTTAGCGACTCCTGGAGATTTTAATTTGACTCCGATATCCTCTTTATTAATCATTTTGTTCGAAAAATATCTATTAATTCACTTATTTGGAAAGAGCTTAAAAAAAATTAAAGATATCAATTTCGGTTTTCACCAAAACATCGGTCTTTTATTACTCTTTAGAACTAGCGATACGACAAAAATTTTTTGCTTCAAAAATGAATAAGGTTCGCGTTATCAAAAATTTAAGAGCATAAAAATACAAAAATGTTGTTTTGCGTAAAAAGCATACCTCGTTTATAATTTTCTCTCAAAAGCACAAATATTGCATTAAACCCCAAAGCAGAACTACAAGAGTTCGTTACAAGATTTAAAATTAAGAGTATCCATTTTAACACATTACTCTTTAAAGTCCCAAATATTCTGAAGCAAACATTTAGACAGAGTAACTACTAGTTTCTAAAATAATTATGACACTTAGGGTTGGTATTTTCATCTCCGTATAATTTTATTCTGTAAATATTTTCCATGGTTACAATTGCCCCAACAATAGTTTCCACGGTACATATTCGAAGACTAAAGTTATTTGGGGGTGGAAATACTGGCCTTTAACAATGTACTTGTCAATGTTTTTAACTCATAAAATAATTCTGATTAAATGTAAAATAGTTCTTATTATTTTGGCAAAGTATTTTAATAATAAAGTGTTACGGGGATTGTCAAGTATCATAGAAATTGGTGCCAATAACTCGGATGGCAATCTGCAACGTAATAAAAAAAATCTGAAGAACTGGTTCTGTTTTGGATCTTAAAAAGAAATATGACTATAACGATTTACCCATAGTGTTAGTTCTTCAATCTGAGAGAGAAACTCCAGTGATGTCCCATAGAAATCGTGCTAAACAGTTAGAAGTTGTAAGAAAAGTCATATTCAGACGACTTTAAAAGAAAAATTTCCATTTAAATCCCACTTTAATCATACGTTGGAAGAGGGAGATGATGCGAAAAGACTAGAATTTTCTTTGTGGGTAGGCGACAAAATTTATGTGAAAAATTGATTTTTATAACTTTATTATGTTTTCTGATGAATGCACATTTGCTACTAATGGAACTGTAGCATCCCAACACGTCAGGTAGTAGTCTCAAGAAAACCCCGAATTTAGAATAATGACGTGAAGACAATATTATACAAAAGTGAACGTGTGAGGCACGATATCTGTCCATGGCATTATAGGCCCATATTTCTACAATAACAGCTGCAATAGAATATCGTACTTAGAAATTCTGGATACATTTTTTAGCAATGAATTTGATAATTTGCCATTGTATTTTCAAAAGATGGATTGGAAGGTGCCCAATTTTGTGGCCCTCAAGTAGACTTGACTTAAGCGTGGCCCACGTGTTTCTATGGCGCCGTTTAAAACAAATTATTTATGCTGCTCCAATTCCAAATAATATTGAAGAACTAAAAAGCAGAATTGCCTAGGCTATCCCAGGAAGAAATCAGAAATTCCTTCAGATGGCTAAATATTTTATATATTGTGCTTCTTAACTCTTTTAAACAAAAGATACCATCACGCAATCCAATCCTATGACTATTATTTAACATACAGGGTGTTATACGTTAAATATGTTGAGTCATTAATGTAATTTGACGTCATCCGGTTTTGTCCATATATCTTATATATATATAGAACTAGATTGTATCCAGTGTATCTTTTGCTTACGACGTCAAGAGCTATAACATTTAAAAAACCCAGCCAATTTTACCGAAGGCGGTTTACCATAAGGTTTGCGCATGGTCTTATGCATATTAATTTTCTTGTTTTAAGGAAAGAAGTCAAAAGAAACCAAAAAGGTCCCCTTTTTGGTTTCTTTTGCCTTTAGAGACCAATCAGTGGGATGAAATGGCATTTACAAGAAAAAATATAAACGAATATGTTACGTGAAACTTAGGCACTAAATATCTAAAACATAAAAAAACGGATTTGTCAAACATTTTATTTTTTAAATTACAAAATTAAATAAAACATTATATTTAAAAACGGCGGCTTGCCCAAATACTACAGAAGATTCAGTTTTCAAAATTGCAGTTTTTAACCGTTTTATTAAATATAAAAACCTAGAATTTGGTATGCTTAGTGACTACTTTACTATCTTGGCACAAGTTTATATGAAAATTCTTTAAACACAAGTAAAAATATAAAGACAATTGGAAACTTTTTTGTCATAGGGTTTTTGATTTTTTTTGTAGGTTATGTGCTAAACATTTAGAAGTCTGAAACCAGCTCAGTTTTTGGAAAATTAAAAATGAAGATTTTGTTTTTGATAAAAGAAATATTTATGCTATAGATGCACCCAACGATAAGATTACCAAATCTTTACAATACAAAAATCGGCTAAACACCCTCAAATCAGGTCTTAACTCCCACTGCCTAGCCCGTAAATAGAAAGAAAAAACAGCGTATCTTCTCTGTCCTTTTCATTTACACATTATCGTCTGAAAATAACCGAATACAGCAAATAGTATTTTTATCAACAAATATAAGCAATATTGTGTAAAAAGAAACTGAGCTTTTCAATTTGCCAGCCAAAAGGTAAAAATAAAATTTAGCAATCAATAAAATCTGTTGTATTATTCAAACTAGCTGTTTTCATTGTTCGCGAAACTTAAACCTTGATATGTTCCGTATTGACATTAAACCGTTTTCAACCTTTTAATATTACACAGAATTCACTGTTTTTTAGTAGATCATTTTAAATAGCTAAAGAACCCTGTTGGCCACACAGAATCTTTAATACAGGAATGTTGTCAAATTTAGTTCAATTCTAGTCTAAATTTGTTTTTTAATTTTTCGTTCATACATGGACTGTAGCGTTCTTTACTTGTTGCTACATCTATATTATGGCTAGGTATCAGCGTTTTTATATAAGAATGTCCATAATATTTTAGGCATTTAGGTTAGTTCTTAATGTTATTGTAATAGACTCGATCTAATATTAAGCCACCTACAAAAATCGGAGGGTCATAGAGATACGATTTTTGTAACGGAAGATAAGTTGCGACTGTTGTCGAAGATTGTGGGCTTATCCGGTTCGGTTTTTCAGAGAAACCCTGACGAACAGAATATAGCTGATTTAAATGGTTTCGACTCCCGTAAAAATCGTAAATATTTATTTGAGTTTTATTTTTTTAAACTGAAATGATCACTCTCAGGATCAACTTCGGCTATGCAAATTATGATATTTAAAAAAGAAACATATTTCGGAGTGGATTTTTTTTTTGATATTTTGAATAGACCTAAAATATTCAGAGGATCCAGCCAAAAAAGGGCCGAAACGTAAAATTCAGAATTTTTGCTAATTCTGAGCTTTTATCAATATAGAATATATTTTTATGTTCAATGCTTTTTTACAATACATGAAAAAAATCGGTAAATTTACTTTACCCGGAACTTCCCTTACCCTTATGCTTGCAGAAAATTTGAAATTAATCTAATAAATACATTTTTCAAGGTGATTTTTAAATATTTTATTAGGATGCCATTTTGTTTTGCTATCTTGGATTGATGCGAAACTATTACCAGTTACAATTTTAATGCAAAATTTGGAGTAAATGGGGTAATTAGTTTTTTAGTCATATTTTGTTTAACGTTTCACTAGGCTGCCATGTTTTTCAGCCATCTTGAATTTTTACCAAGCTATAACCAGATCGCCCCCATATGACCCTTCATTTTTGACAAAAATTTGAAGACAATCGGGTAAGTAGTTTTTAGGTTATACCGCGAACTGACAGACATAACAATGGAATTCATAAAATACTTTTTTGGCATCTAGAGACGCTAAAACGTGAAGATATATAAAACAAGGGAAGGCGATTTTTTCACGATTACAAACATTTTATTTGGCCGCATTTTTGTTCTGCCATTTTGTTTTGCCACTTTGGATCCATATCAAATTCTAATTGATTTCTGCATAATACTTGATTTTTGTGCAAAATTTGAGGTAAATTCGATAAGAAGTTTTTAAATAATAATTTTATATTATTATATCACCTTTAATTTTTGATCCAAATTTGAAGACACACGATCTGGAAAGTAGTGAAGTATCTGTGACAGGCCGACAAACAGACCGATGGAATTAATAAAACACGTTTTTCAAGATTTAGGGGGCCTAATACACAAATGTCTGAAAAAATCTCAAAGGGAGATTTCTTCACGATTACAATAGTCACCTTTTACGAAGGAATTGAGAAAAAGCTCTCTTTTACGTATGGTTTTGCTACTCTTCAGATAAAGCAAGTATACGGGATACGTGTATTTAAATGAAAACCACCTGAGTTTCATCCTTTTTGCTTCTGCTTTATTAGCTTATTTGGATATAATACTCACCTTTAATGGATGTAATCACCGAAAATGTAGGCGTATATATTATCCGATACTGGAAAAGTATAGATATGGAAAAAATAGTAATAAGAACAATTTTGTAAAAATAACGTAAAAGAGAGCCAGAGATTTTAAATTAAACCCGAAAGTTTTTTTTTGTTATTTATCCTAATTATATGCAAATTAGATGTATTTTATTACAGATCGTTAAAAAAATAATTGTATGATAAAAAGGGCACAAGGTAATGTTTTAGCAGGTAGTAATTTGACATTTTCATTATCTAATCTGCCTTACTGCCAATGTTTTTATGTCATAATAAAAATATATTAGAATAGATTTAGAATACTAAAACGTACACGTAGTAGGTTTTACAATAAAACTATTCATTTTATCGAAAATCCACAAACAAATGTCAAATAATAATGTCAGTTAGTATAATATATTCAACTAGTGTGGCCAGGTGAGTTAAAGAGTTGGAACGTTATTTTGATTGCGCAGCAATAAGGCAAATATCTTGAACACAAAATAACTACCTACATTATTTCAGAAAACGGGGTTAGAAAATAATATGTCAAAGTATTTATAAAAAATAAAACTGAACACACGAATATAAAGAAAATACATAATTTGAGAAAGCTTTTTTATGTTAAGATCTTTTTGATGTTTTTGATGATTTAAATAAAAACAACTTTTGCCTAACTGAGCTTTTGAAAAACAAGTTTAATAAGACAAACAAGAGTTTGGATTTTCGAAATCAAAATCATTGAATACCATTAACACAAATTTTGATGTAGCTCATTTGTTGTTGTGGGCATCAAAATTCTTTTTTTTTTTCTGTAAAAATGCATTCGAACATAATATAACAATTTCCAATTTATATTTATATATAGAACGTTTTTCATAAATGACAAATAAAAAAATTTATTTTCAAACTGTTTGTCTTTTCTGTTAAGAAATAGCAAGATTATTAACTGATTTTTAAAAACTAATTTGGAGTTTATGTTTGGCCACCAAAAATAAAAATATATTCCGGCGATGTATTGCTTTCATTAAAAATTTTAGTTTGTGCTATAATTGTGTCAAGTTAAGAAAGTATTTTGTAAGAGAGCAGCGTTTGTCTGTTTGCCCTACAGCACTTCTATGTCTTCACAAAACCTAATTTAATTTTCGAAAATGAAACTACATAGGTCACTTATTCAATTACAAAACATTAATTTTCTGACTTGATAATATCTATTGTATTTTCCTTTGTGCTTTTAAGTGGTAATTACCTTCTGAACAAAGTGAATAAAGCCCGTATTTTCTGTCTAACGGCCAATCGGTGAAAAGTGGACACAGCTGCCTTTTGTGCAAATGCGGTGCTTTTAATTGCCTTTTAATTAAAATGAACCGAAACTTTTTATTGAAATACTGTTCGATTAGGGATATATTGGTAATCATATTAGTGGTTTAGTTGCACACTCGATACTTGGAAATAATGATTTGAAAAACGTATGTAATTATTTTCGACATATAGCACTAATGGTCTCATTTGATTTTCTCTAGTGATTATATTAGTTTTATTTAAAAGTTCTATGGTTTTTAAGAAAGTGCCGTTTCTAAAATATTAGTAATTTAAAATTAACTTATTTATGTGTAGATTCAGCGATTTTGCCATTAAAAACCGAGAGAACGGAACACCCCTGTACGTAATTTTTAAGTGTATTATACACTAGTCTCGTCTGATTATTTGAATTCATTCAATATGGACATCATGCTGTATTACTACAGTAAGTTGCTCGTGGGAAAAATGAAATCAATTAAAAATTAATTAAAATAAATTAATGCACGACTTAAAAAACACAAGGTGTTAGTAAAGTTATCGGAAAGGGCTTTATAGTCAACTTTTTTTTGAAAATATAATATGTAAAAATTTTATGGGCTCAGTTCAGTTTGAAATTTAAGTTTTTGAGATTTCAAGCAACATTTTTGTTTTTTGAGACGATGGCACCCGTATTTTTATCGAAATTATTGTATTAATGGGCACTACTAGCTACTTACTGTCTACTAATATTATTTGTTAATCTAAATTGTGAAACATTTTTTGTTCTTATTTATCAGAAAAATACTAAAGTAAGTATACAAGTTTCGTAATTGATCAGTTTTCAACAATAGCTATTTAGTATTCCGGAACTATTCGTATGTAAAATAAAACGATTAAACTTATCAGGACTATTGTTTTTTTTTTGAAACAAATAAATATTTTAACTTTATAACTTTAACAGTCTTCTGGATTTTTGATAAGTAGCAAAAATATTATAACTTTAAATGGACATGTTAACATGATAATTAGTTTTCGTTTCGTATATATTCCTGAATGTTAAGTGAATATTACGTCTACTGCGTATTAGGAAACAATATTTTCTAAATAAAGAGTTCCAAAGGGACAAATTCTTGAACCTCATTTTTAATTTTGTTTTATTATCGCAAAGCATACTTAAGTTAAAAAATTGAAACAATTACGTAAGTATTAAGTATATTTGAATACAAATTTAAGATGTAACAACAAACATTTAAAAACAATGTAATTCCAGATAATTTGACAAATTTTCATTTTATTTATATTTTGAAATATGTTACGTTACCATTAACTTGAATTTATTCTGAATTATTTTATTTATTTATTTATTGCTTTATTGTTACAGAGTAGCATATAATAACACTGGTTAACAAGAAATTTGCCACAGAAAAAAAATTACCTGTTTTTGGTGTTTTTTTGTGCGCTGAAACCAAATATATTTTATTTTAGTTTTTATGTTCCAGTATAAAATATAATACAGGTAGTATATTAAATTATAATACAGGTAGCAGCTCAATATAGTGCACAAATACTTAATTTTGCAGTACACTACCTGTTTTTATTATATATTTAGCATAATAAAGTTCAGATAAGAGAACATTTTATTATACAGGTAATATAATATAGTCTATGCCGCCGCTGCTGCCGACGACACGTAGCCATTTTATACACCTATGACGGTCAATCAGTCCAACGGCTTAGTCGTTTGTTAGACTTTACCAAGCGCGTTTATCGTGTCTCGTGTGCAATCCGGAATTTAGAACTATTCAGTTGTGTTTTATTTTTGGTGTATACCAAAATTTTTCACAAAATGCCTAGAAATTGTGTAAATCACCCAAACAGTTTCTGCTATATCTGCGGTGAATTAACGTTTAAATTCCAAAAACGTTCATTTACACCTCTGATTAAAAAATGCTACGAACAGTACTTTGGCTGTAAAATAGGAGATCAAGATAAACCTTGGGCCCCCCATATTTGTTGTGTTACTTGTGTTAAAACTCTCACAGCCTGGGCAAAAGGAACTCGTCATATGGCATTTGCTATTTCTATGGTTTGGCGAGAACCTAAAGATCATAGCTCGGATTGTTATTTCTGTTTAACAAATATAACTGGAATAACATCAAAATCCAAACACACTGTCAAGTATCCAAACTTACCATCGGCAATAAGACCAGTACCTCACAGTGATCAGCTACCTGTACCACAGCCTCCGGAGCATATGATCCTGAGTGATGATGAGTCGGAAGATGTTTTAGAAGTAAACAGGGCAGAAACAAATTTGCAATCTGATCCGCTATTTGACCCAGGTCATTTTTCAAATAAGCCACATTTGTTAAGTCAAGAGGATCTGAACGATCTTGTACGAGATTTAAACTTGTCTAAGAAGCAAGCCGAACTTTTAGGTTCTAGGTTAAAGAATTGGAATCTCCTTCAGAAGGAAACTAAAGTTTCGTTTTATCGTAGTCGTCACCAGCAATTCAGTGACTTCTTTTCCATTGAAGATGGGATAGTGTTCTGTCATGACGTTATATCTGTAATGCGGGAACTTGAGCATGAATATAAAACAGATGAGTGGCGATTGTTCATCGATTCGTCCAAAGTCAGCTTGAAGGCGGTTCTACTGCACAATGGAAACAAGTTTCCGTCCGTTCCTTTGGCTCATGCTACCAATATGACAACATGAAGCTTCTGTTGGACAAAATTAATTATAAAGACTTTAAGTGGGCCATATGTGGTGATTTGAAAGTTGTAGCGCTTCTACTTGGAATGCAACTTGGTTACACAAAGTATTGTTGTTTCCTTTGTGAGTGGGACAGCAGAGACGAGAAAAACCATTACACAAAGAAAGTATGGCCAGAAAGAACATCTTTGATTCCAGGGAATAAGAACATTGTAAATCCTCTCCTTGTAGATCCTAGGAAAATTTTACTACCCCCTTTGCATATTAAGCTTGCCTTAATGAAAAATTTCGCTAAAGGTATGGATAGAGAGGGTAATGGATTCGCGTACCTAAGAAATAAGTTTCCTAAAATCAGCGAAGCAAAAATCAAAGAGGGTATATTTGTAGGACCTCAAATCAGAGAACTGCTTAAGGATGACAAATTTATTTCAGAACTCAATGCATTTGAAAAAAAAGCATGGCTATCGTTTACCAGGATTTGCACCGATTTTTTGGAAAATTACAAATCAGAAAACTATTAGGAAATTGTAAATGATCTTTTAAATTGCTATCAAAAAATGGGGTAACATGAATTTAAAAATCCATTTTTTGCTCTCACATTTGGATTTTTTTCCGAAAAATCTTGGGGCAGTCAGTGACGAACATGGAGAAAGATTCCATCAGGATATCTCTACTATGGAAAAGCGTTACCAGGGGAAGTGGAGTCCCAGTATGTTGGCAGACTATTGCTGGACACTCAAGAGGGATATACCTGAAGCCAAATACAAGCGAAAATGCCACATAACTACATTTTGAGGACAATTTTTTATTGTACAACTGACGTTCTTGTATGCTTATTTATGAAAAATATATATATATATATATATATATATATATATATATATATATATATATATATATATATATATATATATATATATATATATATATATATATATATATATATATATATATATATATATATATATATATATATATATATATATATATATATATATATCTCAAAAATTAAAGGCCTTGTCACTATAAAACTATGCGTGATGGAAAAAATCTGAAAACATATTTGAATTGAGCGTAAAAAGTTTTATATATTGTACCTTATTTAGTTCGTGTGGCAAGAAAAAAGTTTAATTTTGTTAACCAGTGTAATTACAATGATATTATATTAAAATATAAAATGTTACCACTATCTATAATAAAGGCAGGGTTCGCACTCACCGCTTTCACGGAGAGCAGCGCTCTTCCACTCAATCCAAATCTACGATGTTGCTCCCAAAATCACGAAAACTACTTGACAAATGTGGAAAGTAAATGGAATATGATGGACTGCGCAAAGATCTTTACTCGTGATAAGATAAAGACTGAAATGTACAAAACACCCTAGAAGCTCTTTACCTACATGTAGCATGTAAAACTACGTGTAAACCTAATGTAAATATAATAATGCACAATTTATACAGTAAAAAGCAATGAATGTAAAAGAGAGCAGGAGAAACAATACAATAGCAGATACCAGCAAATAGCGAGAAAAGCATAATACAAATCTACAAACGATTATTTAACCAGTCCTTGAGACGTTTTCGCTGGAATTTCGTTATATACTTTAGCAATATTATAGCTAAATGATCCACAGAATTGAGCGGTTCTATGTGTTGGAATAGTCAGTTGGTCTTTATGCAGAATATTTATCGTATGGACTGAACTGCGAAATTTTAATTTGTCGTAAAGGTATGTAGGCTTTTTCTTTGAAATAATTTTATAATAAAAGACTGAACAGTGTAATGTTCTGCGATCCACCATATTAAGCCATCCCAAGCTCCTGAGGGACAATGATACGTGATCTCTCCTTTTAAGACCACAAATAAGCCGGATACAAGCGTTCTGAACAAGTTGCAGTCGCCGGGCGTCTGCCTGAATTATGTTAGGCCCATAAACAACATCGCCATAGTTCAAGTGGGAGAAAACCATAGCTTCGCAGAGAATTAGGCGACATTTCTTATTTAGTAAGTACCTGTTAAGGTAGATTATTTTAAGGTTCATAAACGCTCTTCTGATAACAGCAGAGACGTGTTCCGAAAATCTCATTCTGCAATCCAAAACCAAACCCAGATTTTTTGAACTCTCCTTCAAAGAAAGATGCACTCCATTCATCGAAACGTCGATGCTGGGTAGGCATCTTAAGCGGGCTGCAGACCCTCCAAACAGCAACATGCACGACTTAGAGGCATTCAAAGTCAAGCAGTATTTTCGAGAGATGTAACAAAGAGATGACAGATCCTGATTGATTTTGTTGCATGCTTCAGTCAAGGTGTCCTCAGAAAATGAAAAATAGACCTGCGTGTCATCGGCATACATATGATATCTACAAAATCTCAGAACTTTATGAGAAGTATATAGAGAGAAGAGCAAAGGGCCGAGTATGGAACCCTGAGGTACCCCACAAGTTATGTAGGAGGGTTCAGATATTTTTCCACACGGCTTAACCGATTGAGATCTGTTGTGTAAGTATGAACGTAAAAGATCTGATGAACCCCTCGAGAAACCCAAATAGTTTAAAAGAGCCAGCATCAAGCTATGATTTATGCGATCAAACGCTTTCGAGTAATCAAGCAGGACTAATAATGTCAGTCTGCCACTATCTGATTCAATCTGGATGTCATCTATGACCTTAGTTAATGCCAAAACACAGCTGTGATTATTGCGAAATCCTGATTGAAACTCAGCGAGTATGGAGTTTTCCTCCACGAATGTCCTGATTTGACGGTCCCAAATTTTTTCTGATACTTTAGAGAGCACGCATAATAAACTAATTCATGTCAGGTCTTGAAAGTCCTTAGGATCAGCTTTTTTAGCTAGAGGAAAAACGTGTGTTGACTTCCAAAGCGCCGGAAACGTGCTATGGGCTGTGCAAAAATTAAATATGTGTTCAATCACTGGAATTATTCGCTTGGATTCAAATTCAGATCGAATACCTAATGTTCATTTCTAATTTTTGGTATATCTGATATTTCTTAAATAATCTTAACCAACAAACTAAAAATTATTTTCAAATTACATTTTCAATTATGAAAGAATCATTTCCTGTAAAAGAAACGAATAAAAGCAATGTTTATTGTGAAATATGTCAGTCGAATATTACATGAAGTTAGATATTGTAAACAAAGACTATACACAAATTTTTATTTGTAGAATAATAAAGGCGCCAGAAAAGTTTAACCCTTTCAAAAGGTCACAATTATACTAAATAAATCCTACACAAATATTTCATAAAATATAGCAGAGCACGTGCACAATCATGCAAACACAGATTTCCATGTTATATTGTATATCATATTTAATTTATTGCTACATATCACAAAAATTACATTACAAGTAGGTTTGCATGTACAAAAAACTATTAAGCAACTTCACCAAAACATTTATAATTTAGAGTGATGTTCATAACTTTCTAGCAAAATTTTCCAATTTTTTCATAATCATTGGAGAGGGTCGAACAATAGAATTACCCCACGATTTCAATGTAAGATCCAATCACCCTTCCGGGCATCGAAATTGGTTTACCGAGAGCACTGCAATTTTTTCAATATTTTGTGTAGACCTCATATCTACAAATAGAGATAACCAAATAAATATTGAATAAAGTAAAATCTAGCTAACGTATTTAAACATTGCTTGCAACTCAATTTCAGTTTATTCAACAATAACCAGCAGGTCTTCACCAATATGTACTTTAGAAATTATTAAAAGTATATATATATATATATATATATATATATATATATATATATATATATATATATATTTTTTTTTTTTGTTTTGGTAGAATGTTTCTTGAACCTTTTTTATATATATTTTTTTGAAAAACAAATTTCTTGGGATGAATTTCATACAAGGAATAAAACAAAATTATTTCATATCCTTGTTTTTTTTTATAAATTCATCAATGATCTGGTATACACTAAAAAAATATATATATATATATATATATATATATATATATATATATATATATATATATATATATATATATATATATATATATATATATATATATATATATATATATATATATATATATATATATATATATATATATATATATATATATATATATATATATATATATATGTTTATTCCGAGTGTATATCCATTCAATACTGTCGTTCTGAGAAGAACAATTTGTGCTGACGTTTCGCCAAAATCACATTTGGTATTTCATGTTTATGTATTCTTTCTCGCGTCCGAATAGAGACTGCAGTGTTAGTGACTGCGACGCTTCCATTATTCTGCCGCCCGGGGCCGAAGGTTATATCTGAGTGGCCGTTGGTCGTTATTTATGTTTTCCGGATGGTCCTGTTGTTGTTGCCCTAATTGCGCTTGTTTGTTTGTGATTTTAGATTTGTTGATTATTATCTTCCATACAATTGGTAGTTTTAATGATTCGTCCTTTTTATTCGAATCACCTTGTTTTTCAATTTCTATGGCTTCTCGGATTATTCTAGCCTGAAAATGATCTATGTGGCCGGCTTCCTGATGTAGGAATATAGCTGAGGTTGTTTGTTTATTTCTGATGCTGGGTTTATGCTCTACTACTCTTGATGCTATTCGCCTGTTAGTTTACCCCAGCATATCTTTTCACAGTCCTGGCACGGAATGCTTTTAGTCCGTTGTTTTCCAACTTGATTTTGTCTGCCGATCCTGTCTGTTGTCTCTTATATAGTATTACTACTTGATACCTTCCCAGTTCAAAATGTTTGTTGTTCGTTGTTCGGGAACCCTGTGCATTAATAACTTTCTCTATGGTGCGATTTCTATAGCAATTTTTCTTTAAAGCACTAGATATTATACTAAGTTCGTTTTGTCTCGTCTGTGTTTCAGTTAATCGCATGAATCTAGATATTAGAGTATTGCCCACAGTTTTAATTTGTACTGGGTGATTATGCGATCTTGCATTTAAATATCTGTCGTTATATGTTGGTTTTCCAGACCCAGTGTGTTCGGGAACCCTGTGTATTAATAGCTTTCTCTATGGTGCGATTTCTATAGCAATTTTTCTTTAAAGCACTAGATATTATATTAAGTTCGTTTTGTCTCGTCTGTGTCTCAGTTAATCGCATGAATCTAGATATTAGACTATTGCCCACAATTTTAATTTGTGCTGGGTGATTATGCGATCTTGCATTTAAATATCTGTCGTTATATGTTGGTTTTCCAGACCCAGTGTATTCAAAATGTCCGTTAATCAATTTTGTGACCAGAACATCTAAAAATAGAAGTTGTTTTTTTCCCCTAACTCTAGAGTAAATTGTGTTTTGGGATGCATTAAATTTAGGTTAGTCAGAAATTTTTCGAGCTCTGTATGACCATGTTGCCATATAATAAATATGATATTTACATAATAAATCTATAATTTGGGCTTCAAACTTGCTTTACCAAGAGCTTCTTTCTCGAAGTATATCATAAATAAATTGGAGCATTATCTATTTTTGTATACATTTGCCCGTTAAATGAAAAATAAGTATTTTTAAGGCAATGCTCCGTGAGATGTTGTTGAATTATACGATAATGATCCGAGTTTACAAATGAATCAGCTTTTTCGACAGCTGGTTGCATAATTTAAGCAAGGTATTTTTCTAGTTTTTTTCTGGTATATTCACACGACATCTGCTCGACTTTTCCCGTGGCATATATATATATATATATATATATATATATATATATATATATATATATATATATATATATATATAATATATATATATATATATATATATATATATATATATATATATATATATATATATATATATATATATATATATATATATATATATATATATATATATATATATATATATATATATATATATATATATATATATATATATATATATATATATATATATATATATATATATATATATATATATACATATACATTTAATTACTTACTTAATAATTCATGTTCTCTTCCGTAATACCTAATTTGGTGTAAAATGATATGAACAAATTCTCGAAGTATTTATATCCAGTTTATCTGCTCTTTTGCCTCGATGTACCCAGTCTTTAGGTTTGCTGGAGGAGCCCTTTTTCATTAGATCTAGTTGCTACAAATATTCGTACAGGCATGATCTAAAGCGAAAATTTACCTTAGAATGTAATCAATCTAAAAAAAACTTATAATACAAAGCATTGATACTAAACTGAAACCCGAAAGTAACTAAGTTTTAACTTCAAATATATGGAGAATGTTACGCCAATTTAACAAAATAATATATAAACCAATTTATAAATAAACAAAAATAGATAGAATTAAATTATAAATAACTTTAAAACCGGAGAATCTCAATGGGTATACAATATAAAAAACATGTTCAGCATGCGTGATGACGTAGCAGAGGTGGCATAGGCAATGTGTCTTGTTTATAATCGTTACTACTTATATTATACAAGTTGGCTTTTCTTTCCAGTTCGTATTCAGTTTATTTTGTAAGTCTAAACGAATGTCAGCGAGAAATAAATTAAAAAAGTAAATCAGATATTTTTTATCAACTCTGCCCAGTCCTTATCCTCTTTTTCAAACAAACTGGGTAATAAACTTCAAAATAATCTTTTATGTAGTTTGGTTAATGAAAGAAGAAAACTTTATGAAAACGCAATTGCCGTTTCCCCAATGTTATTGTAGGGATTCTTTTTATCTGTTAATTCATTCAAAGTGTCTTCGTTAGAATAATTATGAAATATAAAACGAAACATTATTTAAACAAGAATTGAACATTCGCCCTTAAATGAGTTCCAACTTTGTCGTACATCAGTAAAGTTGAGATTCACATTTTCTATTGACTGCTATTCCGTGGTTGCCTCCAACTTATTATTACCAAACCTATATGTCTCTGCAAAACATAATATTGTTTTGCGTTTTAATTTCAAATAACCCTGAAATACTCATTACTAAAAATAACTTATAAAACACTATTTAATGTTTTAAATATAAATAATTCCAAACCAAACGTATTATACTACAACAAGTAGATATTAATACACGAAAAATGTAAAATTATTTCACCTAAATCCGAACAATTTGGGTTAAAAATAAAGCAAAATCTTTATTAAAAAAATAGGTACTTAGAGCCTTTATGAATGCCCAAAATTTTCACGGAACGTTGCATTAAAAACTAAAGTAAAAACAGCAAACAAAGATTTAAACTAAAACATATTTTTTTAAAGTTTTAGCATCAATAACCAAATAAATGTATTAGTTTCTTTAAACAAGGTATCTTTTAACGTTTTCAAAATCAAAAATTGCAAAATACTATTATTTGGAAAAGACCCTCAGTTATTTCAAGTCGTGTTAAAATACTGAAAAGCTCTGGGGGATTTTTTAATTATTAGCTGATTTATTTTGAAAAGTTGGAATGAGAGCAAATACAATTTACCTATTAAAAGCTATTTTAGTAAAACAGAAGCATGAAAATGTATGGTTTATAAACAGACATTTACTAAAACGTGATCTCAACTATATAAAAGAAAAATCAATATTTTAGGCTTAAAAGTGTAAGTGCAAAACTATAATGTGACGTAAGATATCTTCATTACTTAAAAATTAAAAGAGGGTTAACTTCATACATATAATTTAAGAGAGACAGTCACTCCCCTCGAAGAGGGTTTAACGTTGTTAAAGGAAGCAAACTGCACTTTAACGAAGACAGGAAACCCGCATGGATCCTCGGCCAACACCAATCCAGCTACATAAATTCCACCGTTGGAAGTGATCAACCAAGTTTCGTAGAAAAATCCGTTTCTGCCGATTTCTTTACCGGAAGTTCAGAAAATTTTGGAAGCATGCTCACTGCATGAAACCTTTCAGCTGGTTGCAAAATAACTAAAATCGAATATCTCAAAAACTGATAATAATCAATCAATAAAAATGATAAATGGATCTATGGGCGAAGTCAATAGGCGAAATACAACTGATGGCAACAAGGGAAAATTTCAAACCAATATTTAGTCAAGGAAAACAATAAAAAAAACTGAATAAAGATAGGCAATTTGTGTCATAATAATTTCTGCTGAAACTGACCTAACATTTCAACAAACAGCCTTTCGATTACAGTAATCGCAACGTTCCCAAAATTGTCAAATTTTGCTCAGAGATGTGAAAGTGATTTATGGATGAAAAAAAGCAAATTTTTTTAACGAAACTGTATAAAAATAAAAAAAAGCCCAACTTAACCTGTCATAGGTCCAAACATAGAGATATGACGTTTACAAGAGAAGAAATGATTTTAGTTATTATTGTAATTAAAAGTCTTCTCAAACCAAGGCGGGACCACGGGAGCGGTTGCGGTGCCGGAACGAAAAGATGCTCCGAATTGACTGACGTGTTTAGTGGGAGCTGCTTGTTTTTGTCAAGTGTTTGTTCGGATCATGCATAATTATTATTCACCTGCATCAGATGATAAGAAAGCTTTTTTGTTATTAGTAGAATCAGTTCCCGAACTGCAACCGTTCCCGTTTCTGCTGCACGCGTTGGTGTGAGTGCACCTTTAACATAGGTATTTACTTACTATGTAAAATAAAATAAATTATCTATTTAATAATATTTGCACGTTATTTAATGTATATTTTTCAAAAGATATCCCAATGTACTTATTTATTAATATTTCCATATTAGGCATGTGCTGTCATATGTAAGACTCATATGGAACTTGCGTTTTCAAGATAATTACTACCAAGAAGTACTTCGTATTTTTAATATAATTCCTCTTGATATTTAAACTAATATATAAGCGACTTATTGTACAGGGTGTTTTATTTTCGGTGTTTTTATGAAGCTGCGTATTTATCAGCGAAAATACAAGGTTGTGGTTCACGGGACATGGTACTACTTTTTGTAAAACTGACAATGCCGCAAACAAAATTTTCATAGCTAGCTTCATTTTTGAGACACAGAGCGATACTAAAAATGTTGGACTTCAGTACCCCTCCTGTGTGCATTAAAGATTGTACGTATGTTGAACCGGCGAAGTAACCTTGCAATCTTGTCTGAGGTTCCGTGTTTAAATGGAAGAACTACATTTCTTATCGGTAATTCCTTATCATTTCGTGGAGTAGGATTATTATATTTTCTAATTGATCTTCTAATATCATCAGCGCAATATCCATTCCCTCTGGGCACCCTGTATACATTTACTTGTTATAATATTAAATACTTACGTTTAACAAAAAGTCAGTAATTTGAACTATCAAGAAATAACTCAATATATTTTGTATTAAGCCCATAATGCTTCATTAAAATTAAAGTATGAAATGTATACTATATTATACAATAAAATTTAAATTTACAAATACGTAACTAATTAACAATACAACATACCTTCTTTGCTATTTGCGAAAGAACGAAATTCTACATTCAAAATTATCAATACATGGATCGTGAAACTACGTGGAGAATTATACAGACTGGTACGTATAGCGAAAACGAAAAATATAGCCTATTATCAGATAAATGAACACAAATTTGCCGACGTGGAGTGTAGTTAATAAACTATTGATTGGTACCTTTTCAGAGATATTGCTCAAATTGATTTCCGTTGTACCTTAAACAAGTTCTTTCTAATTTTCTTATTCTGCGTAAGCAGAATACGAAAATTATACCGAACTTGATACATAGATACTCTATGTATGGTAGTAAGTAACCCCATAAGAAGAAACCAAAAACAGAGAGATTGGGAGATCTTGTAGGCTACGTTGCAGGGCCCTGCCTAGTGTACTAACCCATTTATTGGGGAAATTTAATTCTAAATACTGCATTATTCTATTGGAGTTGTGAGTAAGGACTCCATCGTGTTGAAAAAATATGTACTTTAAATATGTCAATGGCACGTCATATAATACCTACGGTCCAGTATTTCAAAATATACGTTTGTATCCAGAACCCCTTCAAATATGTTATACTTTATTGACTCTAGAATAAAACATGAAATACTGAATCCAAACTTACCTTGCCGCTCACTACGAAATATCCAATATTGTTTTTCTTATGACCAATATCTACAATTGTGCCTATAAAAATTAAAGTCATTATTACACTTTTTTAAATACCACTCACAGAAAATCATACTTCGTTGCGCGTCACCTAAATGTAAATTATGTACTAATTTGAATTTATATGGTTTAAAATTTAATTTTTTTGAGATCTTCTGTACTCGAGTTTTTGAATTTTTTCAATTTTTCTACACGAAGTTGCAGCTTCTGCTTCAACATGCGCCAATACAGTTATCACGTCTTCTGCGTTTTCCTTAGTGTATATTTTTGCACGAGGCTTAGTAACTGATCCAACATTAAACAAGTTGGTTTTTACTCTAATAAATTTAATATTGGATGGTTGCCTTCGTTCTGGATATCTACTAGACTAACATTGCTTAATATAAGAACATACTCTAGAAAACAACAACATACGTATTTAAGTTGAGGTCGGACGCCTCGCTCATATTTTTATTGCATTGAATAAAACATACTCCCAAGTCATATTTTTCTTTATTAGAATAACTATAGATCATAAGAAGCGTATGGAGGTACTATTGTCTTTTATTATATTTGCTGTCATGGCATACTACAAAATTATGAATCCAGTTATAAAAAAATGCAATTTACTAAATCATTATTACAAATGAGTATAGAGTATTATATATATTTGAAAAGCCAAAAACTACAAATCTACTGGGTGTCCCATTTAAAAAACATAACTTTGAGGTATATATAAAAAATGACAGATTGCAGCATAAGTCTAACTACGTCAGTGGATTCTGCGTAGAAACCTATATAAGTAGAAGATTTTATCTTGCCAATAAGATGAAGGGTAATAAGAATTGGGCGGGGGGTTCCAAAATGCAAAAATTTCAGTTTCGCCCCTTAGCTCAAAAACGAAGCTGGATATGAAAATTTTATTTACGGCATCGTCACCTTTACAAAAAACTAGCACCACTAGCGAGAACCGCAACCCTGTATTTTTGCTGATAAAGGCGCTACTCGATAAAAACAACGAAAATAGGTCACCTTGTAAAAAGTTAAGCAGGGTCGGTCCGGTTCGGCGCGCGAGGCATGGACAAGACAATACAAAAGCATGACTTTCACATAAAGTAAGAGGGCAGTATTATATTCGTGAAAAGATCATCCTCCGAGATTTTTTTAGATTTTCACCTGCATCAGATGATAAGAAAGCTTTCAGGATTTCTAGATGCCGAAAAACATATTTTTTTGTTTTCTCCATTTCATCAGGCTGTGTCTGTCTATTCGCGGTATAGGTAAAAAACTACTTACCCGGGTTACTTCAAATGTTTATACAAAAATTAAGGCTCATATCGGAATGACATGGTTACTTTCTGGTAAAAATCCAATATGGCGGAACAAAATATCGGCCTAATAAAATGTTTAATAAACATATTACTTAGAAACTATTTAACCAATTAACCTCAAATTCTGGACAAAACCAGATGATATAGCGATAAATTGATAAAATTTTGGTGAATATGATACAGGCATAAACTGGTAAAATATTGGTGAGGAGCTATTATGGTGGTCTTAATAATCTGTTTAAAATATCAGTATCAAAAAACCACTAATCCAAATGAGTTGAAAAATCAAGTGTGAAACAGGGATGAACTGGTAAAAGTGTTTCAATTCTATATGGCAAAACAAAATAGCAGCCTAATTAAATGTTTAAAAAGTCAGAAAAATTCTATTTCCTGTAATGAAAACCTTCTTTTTATAGGAAAATAATAAATTTCATAATTGATTTTTTTTATGATTTATGCAAATAAAGTTATAAAAAATTAATAAAGTCACCTTTACCCACAACTTTCCTTGTACGTTCCGTTCCTTATAATAAACACTCTACATATACAAATAATTATTTTGCAATACCTTTATAGAGATTCTTCGTTATTATTATTATTATGATTATTATTATTATTTATTTTTCATAACATTACTCATCTAGTCTACAAAAAATAAATTATGACCATTATTATTTTCCTCTATATGAAGAAGATTTTAGAAGCATTTTTGTGTAAATCCATTATTTTATTTTTGTAGACTACGTGAAAAATAAATAAAAATAATAACAAATAAATTAAAAACTAAAATAAATTACTTTTTATAGAGTTTGTATTAAAGTAATTCCTAAATAATTATATGCATTTGTAGACTCTTTATTTTAAGTAGGCGAATTCTGTACGGGGGAAGTTGTGGGTAAATGTGAATTTACAGGTTTTTTATTTTTTTACATAAGTCATGAAAAAATTAATTATGACATTCATAAAAAGAAGGCCTTTATTCTAGCAGAGAATTTTATCGATTTGTTAAACATTTAATTTGGTCGCCATTTTGTTTTGCCATATAGAACTGAAACCTTTTTGTATAAAATTTGAACGCAATTGGATTAGAAGTTTTTTGATCCTGATATTTTTATATCATATCATTAACCTGCAATTTTCAGTCCACCATAATGACGCCTCACCAAAATTTTACCAGCTTATCACTATTATCTGATTTATGTACAAAATTTAAGGTGAATTGTATAATTAGTTTTCTAGTAATAATTTGTTTAAACATTTTATTAGGCCGCAATTCTGTTTCGCCATATATGATTATTAGCAAAATATAACCTCGTTGTCCCCATCCTGAATTTTTGATTAAAATTGAAGTAATCCGAGTAGTTTTTTACCTACGCCGTGAATAAACAGACAGACAGACAGGCCAACGGAATGGAGAAAACAAAAGATTCTGAACATCTAGGGACCCTGAAGCGTGAAGCTCTGAAAAAAACTGAAAAAAGTTGATCTTTTAACGATTACAATACTTGATCTTACTCCTTGGGAAAGTAAAAATAAGTCTTGCTTTTTGTACTGTTTGTGTTGTCCATGCCTCGCGCCGACCCTATTCCGAGACAGAAGCCGGAATTTAATAAATTCCGGAATTTAACAAAAAATATTTTGTAAATATTTGTGGCCTTTCTACACTTTCGTAAAATAGTTAATGTTTTCCTATTTTGTTATAAACAACACTGTTTAATAAAAAAATATTATTTTGTCTGCTATATTCACTCATAGCTACAATAGCAAGATGAACTGCAATCTATTCTGATACCTTAATTGCGAGATGTTTCGAAAATTTAAAGTCATATACCCGTCGACGAGAATATTACACTGATGGCTGACATGGCTCAAAAGCCCTTTATATCAAGACATAACCACATCGTTAAAATACTACTGTGTGTCCATTACCTCTTGCACTGCATAGCATATGCAGCATTAGTATTAGTATTATGCAACTTATTAATGTAATATTTGTTTTCGTGAGACCTAGAAATCCACTATTAAAGAAATATAAGTAAACAGAATAATAGTCGGTAGAAAAAACTCGAATATTAACATTTAAAATTGAAAAGTTTATTTGGATTTAGAATTGAGGCTTATATTTTAGATTTTTGAGGATCAATTTTTTTAAATATAAAAACAAAAATTAAAAATGTTGTTCCATCAAGTGTTACATTTTCACATCTCACAAAAATTTAGGTCTAAAGCATATAATTGGAAAATTTGACCCCATTTTTTTACACATCCTGTTATTGTTTTAATATAAATGTCACTAAAGTAAGTTTATTCCTAAAAGTGGTTATACGGTATCAACTTTATAAATCATCCTCATATCAATGTTCGGCTGACGCAGTAAAAATTAGAGTGAGTAAATATATACTAAACATATAAATATTAATTTGCGACTAGATCTCTTCAAGTAAGATTATTTTTCGTGTATTATACGCAATCTGTAAGCACTATTACGATAATTAACAAAATCATAGCATATTTAATTGAAAGGCCAAGTTATTCACATATAACAATAATCAAATTTATCAGATAACAATATTTCGTGACTATTAGCAATAACCAAAAGAAGGTTAAAAAACCTCTTCCTTTTGTAATCCAGGTGATATTTTATAGCTATCTAACAGCGTTTGCCCTTTACAATTTAGCTGATATTTTTTATTAATATATCTTTTACACGCAACAGAGAAGTCACTTATAGGGTTTTATGCCAGTATATTTTATTAAATTGAAATAGACCGCACCTTATATTTTAAAAAGAGTGTAATATATATATATATATATATATATATATATATATATATATATTTCTCATAACAATAAACAGTATTAAAACAATGCAGTTAACCATATTTTTATTTGCAATTTTATTTTGTTATTTCGACTCTTAATGTAACGTTTCAACTATCAATTATCTCTAAGCGTTATGGAATAAAACTTATTTTTTTCTAGGCAGAGTAAAGTTTGTTCTAGCATATGCAGAAAAGAGATAATAATATATTTAAAATAGAACATAGATCAAAATTCAAAAAAGATAATTTAACAAACATTTATTTCTTAAAATAAAATGCACATAATAAATAAAAAATAAAATATTGTTATCAAACCAGTATTGCAATATCCAGTAGTATACAGGGTGTCTCCTATACTTAACTTATTAAGGCATTTTTCAAACAAGCATATTCAAATTTTTAAATGGGACACCACGTACGTAATTAGGTAGTTAATTTACTATCATTTCATATATATATATATATATATATATATATATATATATATATATATATATATGTCATATACCTAAAGTGGACGGTTTTCACACTTACATTTTTTTAAAATGTTTGCGCTTTTTTCCTGAAGAAAGCTTCGAAAGTAAGGGTAGTAGGCTGCGACCATCTTATAAAAACACCGGTATGTCGATGTGTATGCAAAATCTTTTCTGTGGTACAGTTTGGGGAACACGATACTATTTTATATGTGTCCCTTTTGTTTTCGGCGTATATGCTTCGGAATCCGGAATATTTATTGTAAACAAAAAAAAACATATTTTGGCGTTTTTCATTTCAATTATCCGTTTTAGAGAAAGTAAAGAATTAAATATCTGCAGACCGTTATTTGACGGCTTAATGGGTTTTGCAAATATTTTTTAAAAAGTTTTATATGGTAAGGTGATCAGAATTTTTTACTATTCTCGAAAAACTCCATTATACGTGCCATGAATTTACTAAAATAAAAATCAGAATTATTGCCCATGTGCACGCCAGTGGTTCGCTCAATGTTTTCTCGTAGGAAAAAAATCACTTTCAACACTTATTTCGCACACCAAATTTCAATAATATACCTTAAGGGGTTTTGCAAATGTTAGTAAAAATCCTTATTATCTTTAATATTAAATAAAATAATGTGCATAGAATTTCTCCATTTCTTTGAAAACAGTCCATTCTGCCAAAAAAAAATACAAAAGGCAACTTTAAAGTATTTTGAGTTGCTAAATGTGGAAACGTCATTAGTTCTTAACACAAACAGTGGCGTACTGGCGTACCATACATTTACTAAAATGAAAATTGGAATGCCTGCCCCTGCGCACGTCTATGGCTCAATCGATCTTTTTCACTTAAAGAAAGTAGCATTTGAAACACTTATTTTATCTACCAAGTTTCAATAAAATATGTTAAGGAAATTGCCAAATATTAATAAAAAATTTTATTTTTCAAAAAAGTTTAACACCCTGTATCTTGAGAACGAAGCATTTTAGACCTTATGTTTATATAAAATTATTTTCTTAAAACGAGCTAAGGAATCAGCCTGTAAAGGCTACGTACTTAATTAACATCCTGCATAACAAAATATTACAAATATACAAATTCACCACTGGACTTAAACTGTTAATAATAAATATCAATAACTACATTTAATATCAACTAAATTAAATACTGCTAAACTAATTTAAATAATAAACTACATAAATTATAGCCAATTTCCGATATGATTTCCGTCTTTTGCTATACATGTTGTATATATAATTTCCAAACGACGCGTCGACGCGACATATAGTATTTCTGACTGCGTCGCCTGAGCTGATATGAATGATTTCCTCCCTAATTTTGGTTTTAAGGTATTCCACGTTATTGCTTCTATTTTTGTAGACTTCTTCTTTTAACGTTCCCCATAAAAAATAGTCTAAGGGCGTGAGATTAGGGCTTCTAGCTGGCCAATCGATGGTGCTGTGTCTACCAATCCACGTTAGAACATTTTGATTTAGAAATCGTATAACAGGGACGGCAGTATGGTATTGAGCACTATCTTGCTGAAAAACTATATTCTCTTTTAAATCGTCTGGCAATTGATTAATGAGAGCTAATATTTCATTTGTGAGCATATTTAAATATCTGGCCGCTTTAAGAGTTCTATCATAGAATATGAGCTCGATTATCCTGTTACGTATTATGCCGCACCAAACATTTATACTTTGTCTACCCTGTATCTGAATGGACTTAACGAGATGTTTATTCTGGCTACACAATTAATGGGCATTCTTTCGATTAAATAAACTAGCAGTACTAAATGTTGACTCATCTGTCCACAGGATATTTTGAAATATTTGATTGTCAAAGTTATTTTGCATCATTAAGTCACAAGATGTAAACCTTCTTTGGTGATCATCACTGATTAATGCTTGAACCGGTGTAAATTTGTATGGGTGATAATCATGCATTTTTAAAGTTCTTTGAATACTTGTTCTACTCACATTTTTTACATCACGAGCAGCATTCCTCTGTGATTCTTCGCTGTTTTCCTCAAAGTATAGAATAATCTATAGTTGCTTGTCTTCTTCTTTTCTTGATCACTACTCCATTTGTGAGATCCCGTAAAACCCTTGAAATTATTTGTTTAGTGGGAATTCTATTATTAGGGCATAAAGTCCGAAACTCTCTTAAAGCCAACACTGAACTTCGATTATTCCTAATATAACATTCGTGTAATTTTAAACGTTCATCTACAGAATACAACAACTTAAAACACTTCAAAAATACGTTTAGCTAACACCTTTTTCACCTAACCAATTTTCTGGAAAACTAAACAAAATTTTAAAAAACTTGTAGAGACAAAAAATAATTAAAATTATGTATCCAATGCAAAAATCGAAAAATATATAGGGTGTTGTATCTAAAATAAAAAAAGTTGACTCTAATACAGGAGAAACTAACCACCCTGTATAAGCGAAATTATAATAAAATAAAATTTTAATTTTTATCAAATAACTTTTGTATTAGACTTTTTTTTGCATGCCTTAAGAATTTCGAGTTAAGGTAGTGGGTTGTCTTACGTGGGCCACCCTGTACACAAAATAATACATTCAGATAATCTTTCAGTTGGACCATTGAATTGTAAGTAAGTGTGTGACATTTTGTTGGCTTGTGGAGACAAAGTACGGAGCCAGGATGAAGTTTGTGTGTTGTTCAATGAAAATTATCCCGAGAATACGCGGTCAGATGTCAGTAGGATATTTTACAAATTTGAAGAATGGAACAGTTGGAGATTTAGCAAAAACGGACCGACCACCTGGTTTAGCTGAAGACAAAAAACTTGATATTCTCCTATCAGTACAAGGAGGTCTACATTCTTCAACTAATACCTTAGCGCAAAATAACGATGTGAGTAGAGCTTTTGTACAGCGATTATTAAAGAGCCAGAAGTATCACTCGTATCAAGTGCATATTGTACAGGAACTTTTTGAAGATGACTACGATACGATATTATAATATTATCGATATGGCTACATTTTATTTAAATGGAATGATCAATAGACATAATTATCGATTCTGGTCTGATCAAAATCCACAAAAGACACGTGAGGAAAAGACACCACATCCCTAAAAAGTCAATGTGTGGGCTGGCATAATAAATAACTGAATTTTAGGACCATATTTTTTTTAAGAAAATCTTACTGCTGAACGTTACTTAGATTTCCTTTCATTCGATTAAATACCTGCATTAGCAGTAATGTTTCCTGACGAGGGTTATCCAGATATTTCCCGTGAAGGAGAGAGTGTTTAAAAATACAAACAGCATTGAGGGGTTACAAAATAAAATAAGGATGGAGGTTACTAATTAACCAGCCGAATGTGTTCGAAGTGCGGGTGACAGTATTTACCACAGACTCGGTGCATGTCAAGTAGAGGGTGGGGATCACTTTCAGCATTAGCCGAATAAGGTGATTATTAAAGATTCTCCTCGAAATTAATTAATTAAAAAACTTATTTGGTCTCGTTTTACTGTAACGAAATGAGCAGACCTCTAAATTATTACTAGTATCGGATTCAGTTTTAAAAGACCTTCTCCTAGTGACTCTGACATGACCAACATTTTTATGCTGGTATTTTATTTGAGGCTTGACCTTACTTCCTGAAAACCGAATCTATAGACGAAACAACAAACCTCGTAAATATACCTGCCTCAGTTGAAATATTTTATCTTTTAAAAACCGTTCTATATGACTTTTTGAATTTTCAACCAGCGACTATAAACCTCATGGACACCGAAAGTATCTTAGATGAGACTTAATTGCAAATCCTTACATTCAATCTTCCGCCTTACAAACAGGTAACAATAACTATCAGTTTATTTTATTAGGTATGTTTTTTCCTTCTGACCAGAGTCAAATGTTTCTTCATTTGTTATTTTTAGGAATGTGGGATTTTCTTTACCAATTAAAATAATTATACCGTAAGCATATGATATAAAGAAATAACTTTCTATATATAATCAGAATAGACATAAGTAAAGATTAACGCGGCAAGAACTAGTATGTAGTAGAAAAAGCATTTGTTTGGGATGGCCGCTATAGCAATGAAATTTGGACATTTATAGACACGTGTCTCTGACTTAAGGTTTTCATCAGTACAGTCAACTAATTTAAACACGAGTACAACTAGCTCCAAAATTATTACCCAAACCACACCAGAGGCACCAGCAGGAGCCAAACCGACATTTTTAGTTACAAAGAGAAACGAAATTTTCGCCGGACTAGGCACTCTATTATCACGGAGCAGTATATAGCTACCTGTGGTGAAACTTATAACCCAAGAGTAATTAAATCGAAAATAGGAATACATTAACGCGGCAAGAAGAAGTATATAGTAGAAAAAGAATTTTTTGGGGATAACCGAAAAAGCATATAAGGTCATTAAAGCGTATTTTAATGCAAATCCTGAGTTGGTCATGACTGCGATGCTACGAAGGGGATTTGTGGTACAAAACAGTCACTATCGATTTCCTAACTGTATCGTTATATCGATGCTTATAACTACTAACTTTTCAATACTTACTACTAGTTAAATAATAACTAAATAACAAAATAAACAACTTTTAACAATAATGTTAAGCTATTTTTATTATTAATACATTTTCTCGTTCTTCTTTTAAACCGTTCTAGTAACCTTGCGATGAGCCTGTGTTTTTATTTATATTTATTTAAGATATCCCTAAATCTCTCCTCTAATTTTTCTATAGTGCTACGGGGCTAAAACTCGTACACTTTATTTTAAACATATCCCACGAAATAAAAATCCAAGGGTGTAATATGCAGGGACCTAGCTAGCCAATTATTTACGCGGCCGTGGTTTGCGATAACTTTGTTGTTAAACTCCAGTGTTAATGGATTTTGAACTTCCCGAGTATTATTTGCGTGAATACACAAATTCATTGCGCACAATAAGTTGTCCTATTAATGTTTTTACAGATTTTGAAAATATTTGGAAGAAAAAAAATATAGCACTTTTTCGAAAATACAACTTTTTGTTTTTTTGTTTGATACTTTTGCCTCCAAAAATAAAAATTTATTGAAATTAGTTTTCGGGAATTCCATTTCTTGTTTTACGTGCGCGTTTATACTGACACAAATGTTCTATCAGTTGAATTCCTGAAGATACCTCGTGCAATCGTAAGCGAAACATCGTAAAGTGATTTCATTTTCACACCCAATTTTAAACATTCGAATATCACTTCACTGTAGCTCATCTTCGTGTCTGAAATTACATTGAGATAAGAAGGTGTAAATAAAATTCAAATTCAATTTCAAATTCAAAAAATATTTATTGTGTAAAATTCAGCATAAGAAACATACAATAAGAAAGCACAAATATACACAAAAGGACAATGTATACTGTCTCCGGTAATCTCTATAACCTAGCCCTGCTTTTAAAGTCACCAATTATAAACTAGATACATACGCAAAAAACAGTCATTAAAACAAATTAAAATCAAAATCACGACTTATTATCACAGGCAACAGAATTTCCTGCTTCAATCTTGCTTTTAAAGTAGCCTTTGTTACATTATGTATATTTTTCAATGCATTAGTAATAAACGGAGCCAGAAATGAAAAACTGGTTTGAAAAGCCATGATTTTATGAGGCGGAGTATTTAGAGTCTCGAGCACACTTCTCAGTTTTCTTTGATAGATATCAGACCGAAGTGTAAGTTTAGCAAAAAGATACCTGGGTGTTTGAGTATTCATTATTTGACGTACAAAATAGGCCAAGTGAACAAATCTGATCTCATTCAATTTATAAAAGTTCAGGTCGCGAATATATGGGGACATATGTGCAAGGCGTGGAACATAAACTATAAACGTACACACTGATTCTGCATCTTTTGCAGTCTCGAGCTACTTTCATTTGTTAAGCGTGGGCCATAAACCACATCAGCATAATGAAAATGAGAAAAAACGAGGGAGCTAACAAGCATTTTTTAGTGTCTCTCCAGCAAGTTCTTAAAAGGATAAAGCCTCTTCAAGCTTAGATAGACCTTGCGACAGACATCCGAAACATGACTCTCAAATTTCAATCTTGAATCAATCGTCAGCCCTAGATTCTTAATAGACTGGCTGAACTCGATCACCTGTCCATCCACTAGAAGCTCAAGATCACCGACCTTTTCGAGGTGATAGCATGAACCTATCAACATGTGCTGACTTTTCGATGCATTCAACATAAGTCCGTTATCCCTTATCCATTGTTTAACATTGTGAAGATCTTCATTAATTATATTTCTTGCCCGATCCTTGCCATTAGCTGAAAAATCAAATGAGAGCTGAATATCATCAGCATAAAGATAGATGTAGCAGGATTTAGGAACAGACTGGATGTCAGCAATGCAAAGAGAAAAAAGTAAAGAACCCAGGACTGATCCCTGCGGAACACCAGAGTCAATCGACCTTAACTCAGATTCAGCTATAGTAGTATGTGAATTGAATATAACTTTTTGTTGGCGACCAAGAAGATAACCTCGCAACCAGTCATACGTACAACCATGAATTCCATAATAACTCAGCGTGACCATAAGACAGTCAAGATCTATTGAGTCAAATGCTTTTGACAAATCTAGGCAGGTCAAGGAAGTGACTCGCTGTCGGTCTATAGCACCCAAGCAATTATCAAGAACGTTGCACAAAGCAGTAATCGTTCCAAACCCACGACGAAAGCCAGATTGACAATCTGGTATAATTTCAGTCTCATCAAGAAAGATAGTTAGTTGCCCATGCAGCAACGATTCGGCAATCTTCAAAGGCACCGGTAACAAACTAGTAGGTCTTAAATTTTTCAGGCGCTCAATAGTACCAAAAGATGTCTTAGGAATTGGTTTAACAAGCGCGAGTTTCCACTGGTCTGGAACAATCCCGGTTAAGGAGGATACATTGATGATATGTGTCAGCGGAGCCACTACATAGTTTAGCAACAACTAAAGCATCTTAGCAGAAATACCATCAGCACCAATGATGGTATGTGGGTTTTGCTTTAGAATGAGTGATCTGAGAATGTCCCACACATAAAACTGTTCATGTACGTCGGGTCAGCAGGAAGACGTTTTACTGAATCAATAAAAAAGTTATTAATTTTATTATTTCACAAAGAAGAAAAGGTAGTATTTCTGAAGTTTGGCTATCTCCGTGAATATCCCACTTACGCAAATAGGACCATAGTAATTTGGGACTGTTTCTACATGCCCTGAGAGTTTGAGAAAAATATGTTCTTTTTCTGTTCTAAGAGCGGTGTTATAACATTTCCTCTAAGGACAGAAATATATCTTGTGACTGGCTAAATCAGATCTTTTATACCTAAGCCATGCTCTTTCCTTGAGGGTCTTTATCCTGGCCAGGGTATCAGTAAACCAGGGCTTTTTACGCTTCCTAGGGTTGTCCCTTATGCAAATAAGGGGAGCGTACTTATCGAAGAGGTCAAGTATATGCGTTTGAAAGTATACAAATTTGTTATTTATTATTAGACCAGTCCATCAAATCAATCTCATGATAGAATACAGTTTCATTAAAATTTTTAAAATCCTGGACAAACTTAGCTACATTTTTAGGTTTTTCAAAAGACATATCTATAGTGCATTGGATCATGTTATGGTCAGCGAGAGAAAAGCAAGAAACGACTGCGCTAATAACGTTTAAAGAAGCATTTGTAAGAATCACATCAATAAGAGATTTAGAAAAAGCAGTAACATGTGTAGGAAAACGAATATGCTGTATACAAAGGTAAGAATACATCAGAGAATTAAAATATTTTGACATAGGTGTGTCAATAAGAAGATTAATATTTACATCACCCAGAAGAACAAAGTTCTCAATACCTATGCTGGCCAAATAGACTACGATATCGAATAAAGTTGATACATTAGTATAATTTTGACCAGGAAGCCTGTAGAACACTCCCAAGGCACAAGTTATACCAGTTATAGTTTTTTGTTCATAGGAAGTTTTTATCTATTTCCTTTGTGTGTTGCCAAATTGTATGTTTTGAAATAAGGATGATTTAATCATTAATTTTTATTTTTGATTTGAGGCTTTTAAACAAAAAAAACCTTCTTTATTGAACTAATAATGATGTAACTAATAGTCTTAAAGAATAAAATTAACAAAACAAACGTAAAAAAAATATTTTTTAACAAAAGCTTTTATTTATAAACTAATGAACTGAATATTTAAAGCTAATTAACCTCAGATAAACAGAATTTTTGAAAATTGCAATATTTTCTTAAAAGCTTGAGGCTTTATTTCAATTGTGATAATGTCTCACGTTTCAAGCTTTTAAAAAAATATTCAATTTTTTAAAATTCTATGTTTATGTAAGTTTAATTATTTTTTAATTTTCAGTTTAATAGTTAATAAATAAAAGCTTTTTGAAAAACATATTTTTTAAATTAATTCATTTTATAATTTTAGCATTATTTTTATGCAATTGTATAAACTATTCACGTTTGGACACCATTATATTTTACTGTTATCGGGTTTATGTATGAATACCAAATCTCAATCAATTCAGATAACGGGAACTACTTCAAAAGTCACTTGCAAGATTTGACCCAAACATACTATCTAAATAACATACAAGTGAAGCTAAATAAAAGCTTTCAATAAATGATTGTGTGTAAATTACAACAAAGTAAATTCAATGTTAACCTTTTTTTCTCAGAAATGGTTGAGTTTTGGCCCCCAGATATACAAGAATTGTTTGCTTAAAATAAATTGTACTTTTACTTGTTAATCTATATGCTCTCATTTGGATGTCACTCTATATTACAAATCTATAAAAGTTTAATTCAATAATCGATACCTATTACAAAGGTTCTCAAAGTGTGCGCCGCGGCACCCTGCGGCGCGGTTGAGATTAAATAGGGGCTCCGCGAGGTTAACAACAAATTTTTTATAATAACCCATAGCTATCTTTGAAATGTATCGAGAAAACTATCGAGACATTTGCGTCTGAAAATGTTTTCTCAATTATAAAATACTGTGATTCTTTATAAAAATATCGATAAATTCACATTTACCTATAACTTCCCTGGTACAGAATTCCTCTATTTCCAATAAAAAGTCTATATATGCATATAGTTAATTGGTAATGTCTTTATATAATTCCTATAAATTTATTTCAATTTTTAAAGTTTTCTAATTTAATTATTATTATTATTATTATTATTATTATTTTTTGTGTCACTGGGTTTTCAGATAAGTCGCTCCTAAAAATGACCCGAGGATGTAATCGGCAAAAAGAATTACAGATTTTTGCATTAGTTGGTAAGTATTTTCTGGAATTCCAATCTTATTTAGTTGTTCTTTTAATGGTATGGTTCCCTTTGTAGATAAGATTAGGGACACTACTTCCATTCGGGTCATTTATTATAGCTGACCAACTTCCCGTTGCAGGTTTGTTACTTCGCGAGCTTCTCATTATATTTTGTATTAAGGTTATTAGCATTGGCAATTGACACATCAATCAAGTAGGGGGCCTTTTCTTTTTTAGAGATCACCGTAATACCGAGTCATTTATGGGTGATTGTTATGTCAGTTTAAATTGATTTATCCCAGTATATTTTAACGATCTCAACAACAGCAGGCGGCTGAAATTCGTTATAAGGTTTGTTATTATCAGGGGCTATTTTGAATTACTTGCTTTGTTATGCTTGTCTAAGTACTTATTATAGGCAAGTCTCTGCCAACTAGACTGATTTGCTCAATAGTTTCCGAGGGTTGCTCAGATTTGCGATATTTATCTACTACGCTGTCTTTCCTCTGGATATAAATTTCGTGATTTCTTGTAGCTGTTACACGATCTTGAACACCAATAATAAATCCCTCAGTTTCGGGAATAAGACTTCCATTTGTTAGACAGCTTAGGGCTGCCTGTTTGTCAACGTTCTGATACTGGAACTCGTGATGAAACCTTCCGTAAAGCGCTTTAGATGCCCATTTTTTCATTTTATCTTCATTCATTTTTTTGTTGCCAGGTGGATGGATGTTTTGTTATTTCAAGTTTAGAGGCGTATACTTTCTGTCCTGTCTAGATACTGTAATATGCGGTCTGTAGCTTTTGACCGAAAGTATTGCCGCAGATTGGATAATTGTCGAGCACAAGCAGCCTTTACGTCAACAATTCCCCTGCCTCCAAGGTGTCTTAGCAATGGGTGATGCAATCTGTATTTGGTGAGGTGAGTTCTAATTGATCTATTTATATCATTTAGATCCGTCTCGGTCCCTTTTATGATCCCGAAAGAATATCCTAAAACAGAGATGGCGTAGCTGTTTATTGCTTTTATAATATTCTAAGAGATGATTATTTACGTAGTCTATAAAAAGTACATCTTTTGTTATTTCGCTCTATAAAAAGAAGGTTTTAATCCGGGAATGAAATTTTACCGAATATTTAAACATTTTTTAGGGAACCATTTTGTTTTACCAAATAGGATTTGTACTAAAAATATACCAGTTTATCGGTGTTTAACACTTTATTACAGAGCAAATATGGCCCTTGATTTTTGACCAGAAATTGAAGTCTATGCCGCGCACAGACAAAGCGACAGACCGACGGAAATGGGAGAACATGTTTTTCGAAGTCAAAGGACGATTTATATATTTCAATTTATTATTTGTCCAGATAAACTGCTGCCGACTGCAGAGGTATTGAAAATGTGGTCCCTAACTAACTTTTTGCTTGTTTGTATCTTGTTCTCGACGCTTCCGACCACATACCCTTTTGCTATACTGGTACGCTGCCAACCTCAATATCTTTTCAGCATCTGAACTTTAGCTTCGTCGTCGAGGCGAAAAGTTGCATTACGGTTTCGCATATTCCTTTTATATTTCATTAGTCTTCAGTGTCAAAATTGTTTATGCGCTCTTTCGTATTTTTCCTCGAAGTCTCGGGAAGCAAACTGAAAAAACCTTATTCGCAGCACACGAAGTATCTGCAGGAACGTTTCGTACTGAATTTTCCTCATGTAGATTGGAATGCATTACTCAAAATTCACGTTTAAAGTTGATTATTTTTATTCTAAAAAAATAATGTTTCAGCTGCTGTTAGGTGGTGTTTAAACTTTTAATTGGGCTGTTTGACAAAGCGTCCAAATAATTTTCAATTTTTTTATTTCCTTTACCAAATGCACAAAAAATAGTATATGCGTTAGGAAAGTGGTTTTGCTACATTCATGTGGCGTTTCAAAACTCGCTTGGCTATACTTGCCATACTTGATTAGCAAAATTGCACTTTTCTTAACTTATTGCGTACTATGCTGTATTGGCACAAGTATTAATCATATAAGGGACTGCCTTATTTTTATATATTGTAAAGTTATTGTTGAGAAAGCATGTAGATGGATTGGACATTTGCTTCTCAGTCACTATGCGCTACGATTTCTGGATGTATCTAGAAAATTAAAAAATACTATGTACTACAACACAAAATGTATTGCGATTTAAGAAAGAACTATATTATTATAACCAACAGACTAGCCTCACTGAAATTTAATGTCAGATACATACCCGGAATTATCTGCTTTCCCGTCTCTAAATAGTTTAATTACATTTCCCAAGTATTTTATGCTGAATTTAATTATATGATCCTAGGTTCATAATCTAGCTTCGTTACTTAGGTATTTTGAGCTTAACACTAATTCGAAATTCATCTCTGATATTTAAATTTAGGAAATAGTTTTTTTTTTAATATATATAGTAAAAAGTAATCACCTACAGTATCATGATTAAACAAAATTTTCAAGATTCGTTTTTATTTTTTTATGTTATTTTTCATAATAGCAAAAAATATAATAGAAATCGTGAATTTCAACGAACAAAAGTATTCCAGATTTCTACTAGGGCATAGTCTAAACTTTTAATGATTCATGGGGGGCGAAAATAATGCCGATTTAAATATCTTTTACATTTTTTAATGTCGAGCAAATTATATGATGCAGCAAACAATTTACTAAGTCTGTGATTTATAGAAAAAAAACTATTAATATCATGTTAAAATATTTATGTGATAATCAGTTTTTGAAATGCGAATTGGAAAATACAAAAATAAAACTGCGGGGTCTCAACGATTATTTAGCAATATTTAAGATATTCACTCGGATATTCACTAGTTTCCGTTTAAAAATTAATTGCTATATTTAACAAAGTACTGAAACGAACCGGTCCCCAGGTCTATTGAAAAATTTTTTAATTTAATAGTATTGAATATTTCATAATTTAAACGTTAAATATAATCAGAATGTTAAAAAATCATTTTTAAGGGAATTTTTACAGGCACACAGGGCCTTACCTCGAGACAAATTGAAATGTTACACTTAACAGACAGGCTTCTTAATAGTATATAACCGAAGAAGACCACTTAATTCAGAACCAGAATGAGCATCAACGGTGTATTCGGGGGCAAGTAATTTTTATCTTCAACGGCCTATCCGGGGGATACTAATTACACTTTCTTTAACTTCTCAAAGGGTTAATTCAGAACCAGAATCAGCTGCAACGGTATATACTAATTTCACTTTTTCCTTTTTAAATTAAGGAGATGAGCCTAAGCCGAAAAAATCTCCACGTTATTCTTCGGAATTCAATTTAACACGTGAGCTAAATACATACATCTTTTAGTTCTGGTTTTAAAAACTATATCGAAATTTAAAATGGTCAATATTAAATTTTTTTGGTTCATGTGACATTATTATAAAAAAATAAGAAAATCTTAATTCGAACTTTCTGTTTTTGTTTTTGTTGTAAGGGGCTAAAGAAATTGGCAGATAAATTATTAGTATTATAGTCATTAGGATTATTATAAAATAATTTTATTAGAAAAAAAAACTAATTTAATTTTGTTTGGTCACGGCAATTTGAAATATATTTTTCTCGTCTACAAATTTATCTGCAACTTCTGGGTACTGAAGGAAGGGTAGGTAATAAATCTAAATAAAGATCTTTTGAAACAGATGTGGACTAAAGCGCTTTCGAGGATTTCCTTTTGTTGAGGTATTTCATAAAAGAGGGAAATTACTTGAGTGCGGATCGGCTATATTAATATATTATGTTGAGAAGATGTTAAAATACTAATTACTGTAATCCTTGATTGAAATAAGAAGTAACATTTTTGCGCTCTGATAAAGTAGACTATGTTGAATTTTTTAGTCGGAAAAAGAAAAGTATGTTTACTGTTCGACTGGAGTAGTAAAAGTAATTCTCACTGCAGGCCAATTTGTTTTCGATTAGAAATGAGACGATTGCTAGTCAACCTTAGATTATTATGATAGTTAATACAATGGATTGTTTCACAGGTAATAGTCGAGACTGATTCGCATTACTGGCCAATTGGTTCTGGACTGCTTAACCAGATTTATCAGTATTGTTTTATTTGGGTCTCGGAGCAATTATAGAAAGATTGGGGCGACACCGATGGGGTAACAAGATCAATTGTAATAAAATACTCTTTGTAGCAGTTATAGATTGGGATTATTAGGTTGGTTTTCTTTCTGCGCTAAGGTTAGAAACATAAATTGTCTGTGATAACGGTATAAAAACACCACCAAATGTAATTTAAATGTTTCCGAAAGTTTTAGCAAATTAAGCCGGAATATGTGTTAAGATACATGATCATACTTTCTCAAGTTGTTAACAATACGGCAACATGTATTTCGCACGCACTGCAGTCGATATTGAGAAAATCGGTCTTCCATATTTGTTTATTTCAATAAAAAGTTGTATGTGTAATTATTGGTCTTTTATTGACTTATTTAATGAGCACAAATTTGTAGCCAGTTGTGTCAACTTCTTAAAAACCCTGAGTCTACGCAACGTAGAAAATAAAATAATAATTTAAGAGTCGATCACAGCAAAACTGGAAATTATGAGTTTTATAGAAGACCGGGATTAGGGATATTTCAGTACACTTGCAGAATATATAAGCACCCTAATGCTAACGTGTTTTTTAAAACAACATACAGTTTTGGTATAATCTTAAGGTAGTATTTACAGTGGTAATAGTTTTCATTTAAAGTAAATGATTAGAATATTTAAATGATATCGGTACATTTTACACTCAAATACATACGTTGCAACGATTTATTGTCCAAATAGCCATAATAGTTAAGAATTAATTTGTTTGTCAAAAACTATGCTTTTTTAGGTAAGGTTTTTTTAGTAGAAAATAGACATGCACTTGCTTGTTTTATTGCTTGTTAGTGTAATTAGTAGTATGTAGTGTTCAATACAAACTATTTATTATAAATAAAATTAATTATTAAATGGCTATAATGTCTTTTTAATTCTAAATAATAAAATAAATATTTTCCGATTTTTCTTGTATAAATCACAGATTTATTCCAAATATTTTGCTCAACATTTAAAAATATTAATTACCTCTTTACTTTCTTTATTCTTTATTGCTTTTAGGTAAAACACTAAGATATATTTTACATTGGAACTAAGCAAAAAAACTAGACAAATCTGACCTTATTTAAGAAGTAGAGCAGGTTTTTATTTTTTTTGCTTTGCGCAGAATAGCATCTTACTCAAATAATGCCCGTCGGCAAAAAAACGGCGCACCCTGTATATATTTGATTAAAGCTTGTATTATTTAAAAACTAGTCCTAGAGTCGTAGGTAGTTAAGCGTATGATAATATTTAATCAAAATAATTTGACAAAAAAGCAATTTCCATAAAAATTCTACGTGGTCCTTTCGTTTTTAATTATTTGTGACTTTTTCCTAATGTCAATTTTTAATGATATATTTTATGGCTTAATAAATTTTAAAAATCATTGTTTTGTTACTATACCTGTATATTTTATGATGTTTGCACATAATGTCAACCTTTTTGTAAAATCAATAATTAATAATTTCAATAAAAGACATCTTACATCTATTTTTACACAATGTAAATAAAACAAAAAAATGCAAATAGGGATGAAAATGAGATATTTAAGAAGGTAAAAAAATAAATAATATTTGTGATGAAATGCGGAAATAAAAGTTTTTCGAACTCGTTGAATGTTTCATTTAGGTTCCATATTTTACATAGTAGTAAGATCGGTTAATATGCTTTCGTATAAACCCGGTGCGATTGCGTACTTCTAGACAAGTAAACCCTTAGTATTGGAAAACGTAATTTTGATGAAGTTCTTGTAATAATTGTGGCAAAACTTATGCTTTACGAAAATGACAAATGCATAATAGATTTTAAAAATCTATCTGAAACACCCTGCCTTAACTTAAGTAATAGAGCAAAAATATATTTCTTTTTAACACTACTCCTTGACCATTATATAAAACTATAGGTTGACATGTTTAAAAAAATATTGGGAATGAACCTTTGAAATTGATATGATGGATTGAAAACCCTTTTCGCTATATTTATGTCTAGTTTTAGAAAGGGTATTGGAATTTTATTGGACTGAATTCGAAACGCCCAAAACCATCAACTAATCTTTCATCCTGTCAAGTTTATTTTCATTGTGAACCTACAGCCGACCAAAAAAATTCAGTGCGCATGCGATAAACTGATACATGGTTAATTATGATCCTGTGATGCCGCCCCTAGATTTGTAAGCTCTGAGCCCAGTCGGTGTGGCGCTATAGTGATTGAGGAAAAACTAATCGCAATTTTATGCATACTTATTATTGCGGTCACTTTTCTTGCTTTCACAAGGAAAAAAATATTCTTTTTTTGGAAAGGTCATCTTTGAACTTCGTATTAAGTGGTTTTCATAATTTTGACAAGTATAATACACATTTTTATAAAATTACAATGTATGAAATACCATATTTTGCTAGAACAGTTTTATTTTACAAATTATATACAAATATTTTAAAAATACATTTTAGGATTTATTTTTTTTTTCGCGTAAATGGAAAGAGAAATGCGGTGGAAATATAACGCAGAAAATAAAATAGTCCTTTTATTTATTCCATTCAATGGAGAGTATATTTAATTAATGAATTAAATAAAAAACACTTTGGTATTGTTAGTACATGTAGAAAATGAAATCTTTGGCAACCAAATATGTGATCTAATAAAAAATATGAAAATATATTTGGGATGAAAAATATGTAGGTATTATTATTTTTGTAGCATATCAATCTGCACTAAAAAAATTTGCGTTATTTCTTTGCATTATAATCTAGGGTCCAAAAAGCAATGGATCATTAAACTGGCAAGCCTTTAAGCGCTTTTCGTAACCTCTACCGGCATAATTCTCGGGAATTAAGGGATATTCGATACTGGAAAAAAGTGTTTATTTGATTAGGTAAAAAGTAATTATTTATGACTCAAATAAAAGCGACGCCGTCACTACTCGTGAAGCAACGCCAGGAAAAAATTGTAAAAACTTAAAAAACAAAATTTTAAATCTACGTTTATTACTAGGACTTTTTGTTATTTGTAGAATAGTGATTTCTTTTAAATAGAAATTTTTTTTTATTAATTATTTCCAGACATATTTTTTAAATAAGAAAAACTATTAGTATTATTTAAAGCAATTGATCAAAATTAAGATATTTTTTAAAACAAGATATTAAATATTTTTCTACTAAAAGGGAAACCAATATAGTAATCAATTTGGTTCTCATAACAAAACAAAATCTTAGAAATAGCTGTAGAATTTACACTACTAACATTTCCGCAGCTGGTTTGTTTTTTCTTGGAGTCGCGATGTTTACACTATAGTGCTACAGACACCTTTATTCGAGATTCCTTGGCCGGAAAAAGATATACGTAGAAAAGCATGAATATTAATTTTTTTCAAGAAAACGGCCTACAAGAAGAAATTGATTTCGATTTTGTCACAGGATACCCTCCTGCGATCGATTTCTGGGCCTTTACCATCGATTTGACACAATCGAAACGAAAAAAGATTATGATAATGATAATGCAGATTGATATGCTACTAAAAAATTATAATACCTACGTATTTTTATCCCAAATATATTTCTATATTTTTTGTTAGGTCACATATTTGGTTGCCAATGATTTCATTTTCTATATGTACCAATAAGTGTTTTTTATTTAATTAATTAATTAAATATACTCCCCATTGCATTTAACCCTCGGAGAGGTAATACTTATCTTTAGGTAACGATACAAGGTGTATTATATAACTGTATAATTTTCGGTATAAATTTCAATGCTGTTCCTCCCAAATAATACAAAAAGCACTTCTCTTATTGCTCCTAATTGGATTCTTTTTTGCATATATATATATATATATATATATATATATATATATATATATATATATATATATATATATATATATATATATATATATATATATATATATATATATATGTATCTATTTATTTGTATGTATATATACGTATACAGGTATATGAGCGCCTTTTCTTTTAATTTAGAGTCTATACAGTTTCAGCGCATTAAATAGTTGACACAGGTGGGGCTAGAAGCCGCAAACTGATTTTTTCGTTTCCCTGTGATTATTTTATTCTGATTTAGGTGGTATTATTTATTACATTGGGTTTATGGAAATAAACTTTTTTTGGTTACTTTAGTAAGGAATTGGGTGGCAAATTTTATTTTTAAGCATATTTTTTTTTATTTTTTTTTTTTGTTCTACAATATAGTATATATTTTGCTGTGAGGCTGTAGGCGGGACATCTGTGTTATAATTAGTCAGTTGTATCAGATGTATTGTTTTGAGTATAGCGAGGCGGGAGAACTAGGGACGGCGATTTTGGAGCGGGCTAGTTGTTTGGTGGACGGTTGGGTGTTATGGTTGTTAGGATGATGGCGGTCGCTCAAGATCCGGGACGGACGAATAACTAAAGTACGTGCCTAAGAGAGGCTGAAGTTGGAAGCGGTTTATCGATTACTCACCTAAATATACGTTCTGTAAATGCAGGATTTGACGAGTTTCAAAACTACGCACAAGATTACAGTTTCGATATCTTGGGACTATCGGAAACATGGCTCACACCAAACCATAATAATGTTTCTTTCCAAATACCGGCTATCATTTTGTTAGAAAAGACCTCGAAGGGCGTGGAGCTGGACTTGCTATGTATATAAAAAAATGTTCAAAATTTTCCTCTGTCGATATAATAATTTCCTCACAAGAACTTGAATTTATGATTTGCAAATTCAAAATAAAAAGCAAAACCATTTGTATTGTTAATAGGTACATCGAAAGTATGTTATTCTTAAAACACCTGCGTCACTTCAGTACTAAAGAGATCTTAGAAATTATACCAAGCATGCAATAACTGGGGAAAAAATAACTTATTTTAATCAAATATCTCAAGCTACAGGACGTTATTTTTGGAATAATGCCAAAAAACTAAACTTAACCCAAAGGGACAAAATGAAAGATATCCCCGATCGTCTAAAAAACGCTGAAGAAATTAATAATTTTTTTCATTCAAATGTTGCTAATAGTACCGATTCTACTGAGAAAATTCTATATTCTATATAACTCACATACATTTTCGGATTTCAATAATCAAATTGAACTACATTTAAATCTTATTGATGTTGACCAAATGCATAAAATGATTACCAAAATTAAATCTAATGATGTGGGAGAAGACGGAATTTCATTAAGAGATTTGCAGATTTGCCTACCTTTCTGCATGGAACCTCTAATACATATTATAAATACCTGTATTTTAAATAACCTGTATCCTAGGATCTGGAAACAGGCAATCGTGAAGCCTCTATCAAAGATATCGAACTTAAGGGAATTTAAAGATCTTAGGCCTATAAGTATAATAACGTCTAAAAAATATTAGAAAAACCTATTTTCAATCAAGTTACCAATTTCGTAAATAGGTTCAACGTTATTCCGCAATGTCAGTCAGATTTTAGGAAACACTTTAGTACCACTACTTGCTTGGTAAACATTACTAAAAATATTCGTGAACATGAAGACAAAAAAGAATCCACCTGCCTGGCATTGCTGGACTTCTGCAGAGCATTCGACACTGTGGATGGCAGCAAAGCATTGGGCACTGGTACGTAATGTAATGTAAATGATAGATTTTCTTGTGTCTCAGTAAGTAATAATTCTTCAGCCGAAAAATCACGCTTCACTCTCATCAGATACCGCAAGGCTCAATACTTTCTCCTGTTCTATTTTCGATATATGTGGTGGACATGAATAACTGCACAACTTACTCTACACTACATCAATATGCAGATGATTCTCAGTTTTTCCTGGCTTTTACAAGAAATACTCTATCCCTATCTGAAGAACGTTTGAAATCTGACCTAAAGAACATTTACAAATTTGCACACGAGCATAATTTAAAACTTAATGCATCTAAGCCAGAAATTATAGTTTTTAACTCGGGTAAAGAAACTAATACCTTTCAAGCTGAAGTAGAAGGTAATTTAATCCCTATCGTGAAAGAAGCCAAAAACTTAGGCGTTATTTTGGACAGCTCATTGACATTCTTGCCCCATATTCAAAATAAAATCTTATATATGTTTAAAGCAATTATACAAAATAGCTAGATCTATGCTTCAAAAATAAAATATTTTCTTTGTGACAGCTTAATAATATCTCTTTTTGACTACTGCGATACTGTTTATGGGGATTCTTTGACTGTAAGCCTACAGCAACGAATTCAAAAAGTTCAAAACTGTTGTATGAGATTTGCTTATGGTATTCAATATAGAAAGCACATAGCCCCACACCTAAATAACCATAATAATCTTAATATGAAAAATCGTAGAAAACACCATATGTACTCGTTTATCTATATAGAATTATAAAAACAGGTCAACCAGCTTATTTAAAAAAATAGTTCGTTTCTTTACTACATCAACATATAACATCCGTAGCCAAACATTTAAAATACCTCCGCATAGAACCACTAACTTCCAAAAATCATTCTCTTATATAGGTGTGAGTCTATCAAACGATTTAAGTAACGAAGTTAAAATATGTCCACCTAAAAAATTTTCGAAATTCACAAAAACACTATTATTACGAAACCAACAACTTGCAACATAACACTTTTTTGTCATCCTCTGTCATGGTTTCTATCTAGATTCTCAGATGTGCTTTTTACAGCTTCAATGTAAGCAAAGATTAATATTTTTCCATCTCGCACCTTACTTGCCATTAGTTTGCCCGTAACGCCCGCCCGCCGGCCGCGCCGCTTCCTGCTTGCCCCGTTTCACCGCCGTTTCTGTCCTCTAGTCTAAGCATTTCTCCAATATTACTATTTAGTGTTTAATACTATATTGGATTGGATAATATGCGTGCAAGATGTTAACGGTTGCTATAATCGTGATGTAATCCTTATTGGTGAGATAAACGAAATATCCTTTGTCATTACTTTTAGAAAAAGCATGTAGTTTGTTTTGCTAATAAAAGTATTTTGAGTTTGAATTGGAATGAAATAAATAAAAGGAATATTTTATTTTCTGCGTTATATTTCCACCGCATTTGCATACATATATATATATATATATATATATATATATATATATATATATATATATATATATATATATATATTCAGTGAGGAACGGCATTAAAACCAAGAAATCTACGTCTGGAGAAACTTGAGAAATATTTGTAGTATTTTGACTCAAGGTTTGAGAATTGTTTTTAAAATACATATCAGAATTTTATTTACTACTTACGAAACTCGTTCTGTCGGACTTGCATTGTCTTCATTATTTTGGTTTCACAACTTTTCGCATGGTAATTATAACCAATTGTTTTCTAGTGTAAACTTGAATAAAACTTAATCTACTATTGCAGAGTGATACGTTTCACCACCATAAACATGTCTTGCTCTAAATGTAATGCCGCTCTTTCTAATGACGAGATAAAATATAAAATGATATGCGACTTTTGTAACGGCACTCATTGCCTGAGCTGCTCCCAGCTCACAGCCTCGGAAGCACACGTAACCAGATTAAGCCAGGGTTTTCTCCCTATTTTCCTGCCAAGATTGTCTTCCAGTGATGAATGGCAAATTAAAAACATTTCTTACTGCCAGCAACACTAAACAGTTTCATGATGTTAAAGGTATGTTTGATGAAAAACTCTGAGCTCTAGATGAAGTTAACTCACTCGAGCAATTCAAAACAAAATAAAGGCAACGTTGCCAAATCAAAAAACAATGGCAACATGAAGTCTGATGATAAGACAAAATATATCTGCTGTAGCGGCTACACAAAACCAGCTCGCGGCATCCGCAACGAGAGTGAACAAAAGTGTAGAGCTGAGGAAAAGAAGTGGCTTTTTGCAACTAAATATCGTACTTCCTATACAGCAGAAGACCTAAACACATTTCTCATAAATATCTTTCCTAGTAAAGACTCATTTTACTAATGATGATGAAGTAACACAGTTGCGGTATCTAACAGTGGTGACAATATTGCATATAAAATAGCTAAACATGCTGCAGAAAGCATACACAATTATTGGTGAGAACAAAATCTGTTTGAACTTAATGCTTCAAAAACAAATTGTATAGAATTTAAAAATGGAAACAATGTAACTAACGATCAGCGATTTTTATTAAAAATTAGAGACAAATCAATAAAAAAGGTTCAGACTTTAAAATTTCTTGGATTTAGGCGAAAAATTCAATTAGCATTATCGTAGTGAAGCTATATGTAAAAAAATTTCATCGGCAAATTATGCGATTTATAATCAGAGGGACGTAGTTAGTGAACACTCTCTTATGTTGTTTTATTATGCATATGTCCACTCTACGCATATGTATACTTCTATGCTGTATGGTAAAATCTTCTGAGGCCCCATCTGTAGACTGCATCTTGAGTATTCATATTACAAAAAAGAATAATTTGTAAAGCAAGTTATCTTGACAGTTATGCACCATTTTTTTATAGGGTAAGAATAATAATGTATACTCTGTTTATTTATATAGCATCTGCTGTTTTGTCTATAAAAATAGTGAGCAATTTAAAAGTAATAATTTTGTAGGGAATAGTAGCATTGTAAGAAGGCAGGAGCATTATCTCATTACTCCAAAACACTCCGCAACACTTTATGAGAGTAAAGGACTAAAGTTTGTTATACCTTATATTAGAAATAATGAAAAAAATTAAAGTATTTTAATACACATCCATTTTATTAGATAAATGACTATTTTAAACATTAAAATCCTGAGCACATATCTAATAATAATTATCAATACCTATAGTGCCAGAAATAAAAAAATGAAATTTTAACGTTGTTTAGTTTTAACTCCTAACTATTGTTATATTTTAGATTTTAGCTCATTTAACCTGTTGAGTGAATATGTTTATGGTAAGTGTATGTATGCGTGGGGTATGTTTTGTATACATTTACTTTTGTATATTTAGCTACCTATTGTTTTTTTTTTACTATTTTATATTATTCTATGCCGACCCAATGTTCTTTGTAACCTATATGGCAATAATATATTTGAATTTGAATTAAAATTAAAATTCTAGATTCTCAAATAGACATGTAAATGTGTGAAAATTTAAATACGAACAAGGTATGATAATCTGAAGATCCTATAGCTAATCTAGAGCAAATGACAGGTAAAATACCTAAATTAGTAGGCAATTAGGCAATACTCAATGTGGAAATTTCTTGCAGACCGTATTACGTGTAATGTTTTTATATTTCATCAGCGGATGAAATGGCTATTTTGAAAACCGGATTACCGGATATTTTTAATTTGATATGCCCCATCGCTATTTCCTAAATATCTTATATTTTCTTTAAGTGCCAGTTTTTTTCACCCGAAAAAAGTTTAGATTGAAATATGTGAGTTTTCTCGTTACTGCATATTGTCCTTTAAACTTTTAGATTATGGTCTGTATTCGGTAATTAAAACATCCACAAAACATGTAAAATTCACATTAGGGTTGTGTATATTCTACCTAAATTAGAACCCTACATTCATTATTTTTTATAACTCAAATGGTTTTCTGCGAGATAGATAAAATGAGAAGAAAAGATAAAATAAAATTTTTAACTTTCACACAAGGTTTTACTGAAAATAAGAGTTAAGATGCGAAGATGTAAACTTATTCGGGCTTATTCATCCTATGATTATCCGAACATCAGTCTTTGTATTTACATATTAAGATTAGTTTCTCATTTCTTCATTAAACTTTACCTTCTGGAAAATATTTACATAACAACTCAACGGCCTGCTGTTCTCACCTGATTAAAATCAGTCATGAACTTCGCCTTAAAGCTGGAAATTTATATACTGCATTTATAATTTAATTGAGCACCATCCTCTTATTTGAATACGAACATTAAATACTCGGGACTAAATTCCGCATTTGCTCTAGTATTAAGATAAAGGTTCAGGTCGTTATGACATAAACTACCAAGAAACACAAACGAACAATATTTATTTAGGGAACTTATTCTTTAAGTCAGTTTTATCTATTTCGATACCGCCACCGTTATGGCTTATGTGGAATAACATAAATCAGCAAAATTGTGTTTTAAATTTTACCGTCAATGTGATATATGAAGAAGGTATCGTCTCACGTTATATTTTTAGCAACCTATTTAAAGCATGCTTTTCAAAACGAATGAAAATTCATATATAAGGCAAGGAAGGATCCAGATATTACAAATTCTTAAAAACGGTTTCAAAATAACATGTTTTTGTGTATGAGGAAGGTTTGCATTCAATACTGCAACCATAAAATAAGAAACATTTTTTGCCGTTTAAGTGAAAAGAGAATATTTAGTCCAGATTCGATTTTAAATTAATCCTTTAATAATTTTCATTTTTGCTGATCTCTACTGATGTATAACCTCGTCTAGAGCAACTTAGCCAAGCTAGTTATCCCTAAAAAATGATGGTTTGTGTACTGTTTGTATGTTGCGTTTTCTAAGAATTCTTCCGACTCTGTCTGTTGTGCCCTTTACATATGGTAAGATTACTTGTTGCCTTCCCGATTCATAATTTTTGGTGGCCTTTGTTAGGAAACCCAGTCTATTAATAGCTTTCTCTATGGTGTAATTTGTGTAGCTATTTTTCTTTAAAGCACCAGATATTATATCAAGTTCGTTTTTTCTCGTCTGTGTTTCAGCGAATCGTACCGATCTAGATAATAGAGTGTTGGTCTCAGCTTGAATTTGTGCTGGGTGATGATGTGATCTTCAATTTAAATATCTGTCGGTATGTGTTAGTTTTCCGAACACAATGTATTTGAAATGTCCGTTATGCAGTTTTGTGATTAGAACATCGAAAAATGGAAGTTTGTTGTTTTCCTCTAACTCAAAATTGTATTCTGGGATCTATTGTATTATTTTGTTGTAAAAGACAATATTGTTTTATATCTTAGTGTATCTTTTACTTCATTCAGGACCTCAGTTTGAGGTAGAAGCTCTCTAAGATTAGCATAAAAGAAACTTTATTTTGTAGGTCTTCTTCAGTACATATTACATTACTAAATTTACTTGGCAGACAACTCTCATTAATCGCTTGCACAAACATTGTTATTTGTTAAAAATATAAATGAAAAATTAAGTTCATACTAGATAGTTCTAATAGATTATTAAGTAAAACATTAACATAACCCTACATTTACAACTGACGCCGACAGAGGTTGTCAATATAAAAGCAGATTAATTTAGCCATATTTTGCGAAAAAATTAACGATAATATGGGTGCTCCTATTTAAAACTTTAGAAATTTTGCTTCAATTTGGCGGGTGGGCTTCTACTGTCGGCACTGGTGTTCTTGTCCTTATAAATTCATTGTTATTCGGTCTACAGCTATTAATTTGTTGTGTATGTGTACCATAAGGAAAAAACGTAGCTTTCGTCACTCAGCCACATTTTATAGAAAATCATAAATATCACAACTTGATTATGTGATACCTGAACAAAACAACCTAAAGAGGTATTTTAAGAAAACAAAAAATAAAAACGAAACAAAGGGTTATGATTATGTTAGATGGCAGAATTATAGCAGTGACTCAAGTACGGCAACTCTCCGCATGTTACGATACAACTCATTAAATTTTAAAGAACCGGCGGGATGTTCCCAAATCGCAACCGCTTGTAATAATATATAGTATGGGATTAATGGGAACTTTGTAGATAACTAGTAGACTTCAAAGTAATTGGGTATAAGTGACAGTTGCGTATTTAAAGAATTCAAAACTATAAAGGAGTATGGGAGCAGTCGTAGACACTTGATGGTAAGTAATTTTCTCAGTAAAGAAATGCAGCCAACCTGAAAGTAAAAGTCCAATAGAACGCCATTGTTTATTTTCATCTAACCTATAAATATTTAGCTATGATGTTTGTTTTTGTGAGTATAAAGATTAAAAATGCATACAAATTAAACATTACGTTACAAAAAGAATCACTGTTTGTAATAAGATATTTAATGATAATTACTATTTAAACCAAAGTCCAATATTACATTTTTGAGATTTAAACTGGCTAATATATTTGACCAAAATGTATTGAAAATTAACGAATCTTAAAGGCGCGTAATTTTTTTACGACTATCATCAGCATATTCACCAGAGAAATTGCCTGCGTTTTAATTTTAGGTGTTTAGCATAGCCAGAAAACTAAGTGAGACGCATGTAAACAAATAAATAAATACCAATAACGTATTCTATACGCTTTACACCATATTCCCAATTTGAGTGTTTGCTGTCCCCATAACTGTTTTACTTGTATTAAAACGAACCATACATATTTTTAAAACGGATTAAATAAAGACAGAAATAAGGAAGTGACGAATAGGGTAAATTATTACTATTCTGCTACTAAAATGGAACTATACAATTCCGTACTATCTACGTCATACTCAAAGTTACAGTTACACGTTATTCACGAAATAGTTACCCTAAAATTGTTCCCCATTTTGGTACTGACTGCGTAGTATAAGTGATAGTATAGTATATATATATATATATATATATATATATATATATATATATATATATATATATATATATATATATATATATATATATATATATATATATATATATATATAACATACATAAACATATATATATATTTATATATATATATATATGTTTGTTTTTACTCCTTCACGGATGGAAAAATACAATGTGTTTTTATTTATTATTATGATATACTTCGAGAAAGAGACTCTTGAGAAAGCAAGTTTAAAGCCCAAATTATGGATTCGTTATGTGGATGACATATTTATTATATGGCAACATGGTCATGCAGAGCTCGAAAAATTTCTGACTCACGTAAATTTAATCCACCCCAGAATACAATTTACTCTAGAGACTACCATTTTTAGATGTTTTGGTCACAAAACTGCATAACGGACATTTCGAATACACCGTGTATAGAAACCAACACATACAGACAGATATTTAAACGCAAAATCACATCATCACCCAGCACAAATTCAAGCTGTGGCAAATACCCTAATAGCCAGATCCGTGCGATTAATTGAAACACAGACGAGACAAAACGAACTTAAGGTAATATCTAGTGCTTTAAAGAAAAATGGCTACACAAATCGCACCATAGAGAAAGCTATTTATGCACATGGTTCCCGAACAACGAACAACAAAAATTATGAACCGGGAAAGCAACGAGTAGTCTTACCATATGTAAAAGACACAACAGACAGAATCGAAAGAATTCTTAGGAAACACAACATACAAACGATACACAAGCCACAAACAACTATAGGTAAACTACTTGGAAACCCAAAAGATAAAATCAAACTGGAAAACCACGGAGTATACAGTATTCCGTTCCAGGACTGTGAAAAGTTGTACGTGGGGCAAACTAACAGGCGAATATCAGCAAGAGTGGAAGAGCATAAACTCAGCATCAGAAATAAACAAACAACCTCAGCTTTATTCCTACATCATAAGGAAACCGGTCATAAAATAAATTTCGATGGGTGTAGGGCGATTGCCAATATAGAACGTTATAAGACCAGAATAATCCGAGACGCCATAGAAATTGAAAAACAAGGTGATTTGAATAAAAGGGACGATTCATTAAAACTACCAACAGTATGGAAGACAATAATAGACAAATCTAAAATCGCAAAAAGTCAGGCGCAATTAGCGCAACAACAGCACCATCCGGAAAACATAAATAACGACCAACGCCTGGGCAGATATAACCTTCGGAACCGAGTGGGGGTATAAAAGGAAGCGTCGCAGTCACCAACACTTTAGTCTCTATTCAGACGCGAGAAAGAAAGCTTCGAAAATGCCAAATGTGATTTTGGCGAAACGTCAGCAAAACTGTTCTTTTCAGAACGACAGTAGTAAACGGATGTACACCCGGAATGAAAACACAATATATATATATATATATATATATATATATATATATATATATATATATATATATATATATATATATATATATATATATATATATATATATATATATATATATATATATATATATATATATATATATATATATATATATATATATATATATATATATATATATATATATATTATTCTCATTAAGAAACTTTAATCTATCTCTTGTCAAAAATTGTATAATGCCAGTTTGTTTAGCTTTCATTTCAGTGTTCCAAAGTTATGTATGAAACTAATTTGTTCCAGACGTGGTATATAATCTTGCGATACAGTAACTTGGCAGGAAAAAATTGTAGTTTTAATTTTATATTTGGCTACACAGACAGTATAAAAATATTAATAAAAAAATCTACATCTAAAAATCTTAAATGAAATCATAAAAATATATCGTTCTAAACATAAACTTTCAATTTGGGTAATATGAAAACCATATGACTTTCCAGAACCAGAACTCTTAACTTGTCAATAATGTTTCCTATAAATTTAAACTACATACAAACTAAAAAATTTAATTCAATTCATTTCAAAAAAATTGGAATTTTTTTTTCTTAGTGCTAAATTTAGATATTCAAGTGAATGAAATATAGGGGTATTTATTTCGACAAATTATTGCTTTTGATACTTGTGAACGCCTATAGCGGTTAATAATTTTATAAAAATCTGTGTGGACTTTTTGCGCAAATAATAACATTTAAGGACTATATACGTTTTATTGTTACACATGTGTTGTTAATAATGTGACAAAGCAAAACGGGGCAGGTCGTTAGATTCAAGAATAGGGAGAGGCTAAGGATTCATTTATCAAAAACTTAGTTTATGTGCTCGATGAGGCAGGTAAACAAACGTGAAGATATATAAAACCTGGTGATTATTTCACGATAAAAAACATTTTATTTGGCCACCGTTTTGTTCTACTATCTGGAATTAGTACCACCATTTTACCAGTTCATCTTTATACCATTGTCAATTATTGCTCAAAATCTGAAATCGATACATTAAGCAATTTTTTACAGGCTGAATTATTAAATATTATTAAGATGCAATTTTATTTCGCCATCTTCGATTCATAACAAAATTTTACAAGACCGCCCATTTTTGTAAACAGTTTTTGTCGAAGACTAGTGTATCTTTGAATTAAATTTTCACTAGATTTTATCAAAAACCCAGAATTATGCGGCGTGATAAGTATTCTGAAGAGATGTAACACAAGACCTGAGATTTGTTTTTCTGTCTATCTTTGATACAAGCATTTTAGAGAAATAAAATACTAGCCTCATTTTAATAGCAGGTCTCTTTTCATTTCACTAGACCGCCAGTTTGTTTCGCCATACTGGATTTATACCCAAATGTTACCAAGTCATCCCCATATGACTCTTAAATGTTGACCAAAATTTGAAGTCAATCAGATTAGTAGTTTTTGAGCTACGCCGCGAACAGACAGACAGACAGGCCGACGGGACTGAGAAAATATATTCTTCAGCATCTACGGACCCTAAAACGTATAGATCTGAAAAATCTTGGAGGGTGATTTTTCACGATTACAATATTTCTCTTTAGGACAGATGTAAAATTAATGTTGCGCTCTTACTGCCTTGCCATTTTTTATACTTTATTAATCTTTTCTGTAAAGTAACCTGATTTGCCATTATTGATTGATTATATTACTTAGAGTGGTTGATATACAGGGTGTCCCACTAAGGGCGACCGGGTAGCATTTCTCAGAAACTATGAAAGCTACAGCTTGGCGAAAAAAAAAATCATAACTAAAGTGGCCAAGAGAAATTGCTGGAAAATGTTCTCAAGTTTGTAAAACTACCGCAAGATGGCGTACCTGTAATGGTAAATAAAAAAAACACTTTTTTTTGCAAAAATACCCAACATGAGATAACGTTTTGATAACAGCAACAAAAACTCCAACAAAATCTGCGTCAGTTTTGTTTAAGGCGTTTTGTCATATTTCCAATAATAAGGGTGGGGGAAGGTGATAAATAAATCAACTTTCATAGCGCTCTGTCTCCTACATCTTTTATTTAATTTTATTCAAGTGATACTTGTTTGAAAGAGCATTTAAAGCTCTTTTAACTACTGTCATTTTTGGCTCTACATAGTTTTTGGTACACTAACTACAGGACGTTGTTTAAACAAAAGTCAATTTTTAGAAATTTTCTCTAAAAATCAAATTGAATGGTATGCTTTTAACAGTGTGATTTTAAAGAGGAAAAAATTGTCTAAATTCTGGCGAAAACCGCGTTTTGATGTCTTTATTTTTTTTAGTTATTTCAAAATAACCTGTTTTCTGCTGATCAAAAAAAAAATAGCTTTTAATCATAATTAAATGTTATTATTCTGTGACAAACTATTCTTTATTACAACTTGAAAGCCAATACTCCTTATTACAATAGTGTTGGCTTTACCTCACATTTTATTCAGGCTTGGTACTGGTCCAAACTTATTTATTATCAAAAATTTGAAGCATTTAAAGTCCAACGTGCTATGACCATAACAAAACGGTAAAACTGAAGGCCTAAAAAATTACCATTACAAAATGTCTTTAGAAATGTTCAAAATTTTTGTCATTTCTGTAAACCCAGTGATTTTAAGGAAAGAAAAATTAACTAAACCCTGTTTTGATATCTTTATTAATTTTTTAGTTATTTCCTATGAAGCCTTCATAAAAGTGGTAAATCCTAAAACCTGATTCCTAATTTTAAAAATAGCTTATTCTGTATTAAAGTAAATCATTATTTGTATTAATGTCAATGTTCACAGACATAACGTTAATAATTATGAATATTATTAGTTACGCGTCAATGTTAAAATATTGCAAGTAGGCTCGGCAAAAACAAAAAAGGTAAATTAAACGTGGTTGGCTGGCGCGTTACTCAACTTAAAAATGGCCGTATGTCAAACTTCAAATAAGCAACAATGCATATTTATTGTTAGAGCTTATTTAGTATTTGCGAGTATATGTTATCATAATTTTCTTAAACTGACTTGGTAAAAATGTCTTATTCCATTGAAGAAGCTTATGACATATTAGCCGTATACTTCCAAAATTTCGAAAATGCGAATATAGCCGCGCGGGTATATGCAACTAAATATCCTGATAGAAGACATTTCAATAAAAGAGTAGGTATTTATGCGTTTAGCAAGTGAATCCGATTTCAGTGCCTAGAAGAAATTGTGCAATTAGAAATGAGGATAACATTATCAACATTCTTGCTTACGTTCAAATTAATCCACATTTAAGCACCAGAGTAATTTCGTTGGACTTGGGAATTAGTAAGTCGACGGTACACCGAATTCTGTTAGATATTAAATTACATCCATATCACGTTACTCTGCACCAAGCTCTGGCAGAAGGAGATTTTGATTCAAGATTAGATCACTGCTACTGGCTAAGATCTATGATTGTCGAGAATTCCTATTTCTTGTCCCGCATATTATGGACCGATGAAGCAACCAACGAACACTAGAGGGGTCAATTTACATAATATGCACTATTGGTCATCAGTTATTCCTCACTGGATGCGTGAAATCGACTATCAAAATCGATGGAGTGTAAACGTTTGGTGTGGCGTACTGGATGGCCACATAATTGGCCCATTTTTTTAATGACCACTTAAACGGCGAAGTTTATCTAAACTTTTTAACAAATGAGTTGCGTGCGCTATTGGAAGATGTTCGTTTAGAAATCAGAAGACAAATGTGGTTTCAACATGTTGATTGTCCGGCACACTTCTCCAGATCAGTTCGTAATTTTTTGGACGAATATTATCGAAACGGCTGGATAGGACGAGGCAGTTTGTTTTCATGGCCTGCTAGATCCCAGGACCTCTCTGTGCTTGATTTTTATTTGTGGGGAAGAATAAAAGACATTGTGTTTAAAACGCGCCCTACTACGCCAGAAAATATGATTGAAACAATTCGAAATGCTATAGCTAGCATTTCGAGAGCTGAAATTGAAGTCGCCGTTGCTAGCACTCGGCAAAGACTTGTATATTGTATCGTTGTATTGAAAATAATGGAAAACAATTTGAACATTTGTAAAGACATTTTTGTTAATTGTAATTTTTTAAGATTTGTGTGTTATCGTTATTGTTCTTTTATGTTGTTAGTGATTTACTTAATGGGTTTTCGGTTTTGTTATTGTTATAGCCCGTTGGATTTTAAACACTCTTCAAATTTTTGATAATAAATAAATTTGGACCAGTACCAAGCCTGGATAAAGTGGAGGTAAAGCCAACACTATTGTAATAAGCATTGTTTGCTTTCAAGTTGTAATAAAGAATACTTTGTCACAGAATAATAACATTTAATTATGATTAAAAGCTAATATTTTTTTTAACAGTGGAAAACAGGTTATTTTCAAATAACTAAAAAATGAATAAATATATTAAAACGCGGTTTTCGCCAGAATTTAGGCAATTTTTTCCTTTTTAAAATCACACTATTAAAAGCATACAATTTTATTTGATTTTTTCGGGAAAATCTCTAAAAATTGAGTTTTGTTTAAACAACGCCCTCTAGTTAGGGTACCAAGAACTATCGAGGGCCAAAAATGACAGTAGTTAAAAGAGCTTTAAATGCTCTTTCAAACAAGTAACCACTTGGATCACATTAAATAAAAGATGTAGGAGACATAGCGCTTTGAAAGTTGATTTATTTATCACCTTCCCCCACACTTATTATTGGAAATATGACAAAACGCCTTTAACAAAACTGACGCAGATTTGGTTGGAGTTTTTGTTGCTGTTATCAAAATGTTATCTCATGTTGGGTATTTTTGCAAAAAAGTGTTTTTTTATTTACCATTGCAGGTACGCCATCTTGCGGTAGTTCTACAAACTTGAAAATATTTTCCAGCAATTTCTCTTAGCTACTTTAGTAATGAAATTTTTTTCGCGAAGCTTTCATAGTTTCTGAGAAAAGCTACCCGGCCGCCCTTAGTGGGACACCCTGTATATATAGAATTACGCCTCTTCTATAAAACTAATTGCTGACTGATCGGTGTTTTATATCTTAGTTATCTAATTCAAGTCTGACAAAAACCAGCAAATAGCAAAAATTGTTTGATAAAATTTTTCATATATGGCACATAATTTAGAGTTCACTTTGTGAATAATAATATATGCTTACTTGTAATTTTCATTCTGATGGAAGTAAGGAAAAGATTAGGTACATCGGATTTATGTACAAAAAATAGGAAATTGGCGTTTTGAAGAAACGCATTTGATTTTTTCCTTTTTCAGGTTCATCCTCCTAGAACTAGTCTGTATAGTTAAAAATAATTGTATTTATATACAAAATGGAAAACGAAAATTGACGGTATTTATCCTTTTTCAAAAAAGCTAAAAGCATGGAAATACATTTTTTTTGTCATTTTCCGAACGCACCTCCTAGGGTAACCCGTATAGTTGAAAAAATATTTTCTATAGAAAAAAATCAAATAAATTTGATATATTTTAAGTACCGTTTTTCGAAATGTTTTATTTTTTATATTCGGAAAAAGCACCTACGCCAACGACTTAAATAATTTTCGAAACGTTTACCGAAACTATGGCGATTTTCGATTTCACTAATATTGGTTTCTGTTTTCTCAAAATAAGATTTTTTTACTTTCTCATACCATTTAAAAATTTCTACAAAGAACTACTCTCATGACACGAAAATTTTTCCCGGGAGACTATTTTTGGTGTAAATATGAAATGAATTGGTTTGACCGAGCTATACCTTTAACTACTTTAATATCTCGATGGGACTTGCATAAAATATTAGTACCGACACCTTACAACTATCATGGTTACAAATAATAAATCTCTGCCTTAAAATGATTAGGTTATATCTTACATTAGATGACTAACACTTCTTATAGTGCGAATCATCATATAATTTTTAAAGCATTACTTATTTTTTTTCTAGCTGAACATCAAAGGAAAATGGTATTAATATGCAACCGCGTTCGCGAATCCTCTTTTATCATCACGAAAAAATTAAACCAATTTTATAGAAAAGTTGTGAAGTGCATATTTGACGGATTTATCTATAAAATATTTTATAACAAGTTTGAGAAAACTCTATAAAGCAAGCGTTTTAGAAAACTTTTCATTTCCACTTAGCCCCTGTTTTCGTATAAATTGGTTTACGGTTTTTCTGTAGAGTAATTTAAAATTTTACTTCTAAATTTTCCGCATGAGATATAAAGTTTATTATTAAAATTATGATCTGCATTAATAGCGTAACAATGCATGTATCAATGCCATTTAAACGAAAAAGAATTTTACTTATTTTGAGCTAAATTAGAAAACTTAATAACAAATTTTATTAAAAGACCAAATTTTTCTAACGAATATTTTGATCAATTTTTAAAAACATAAAATCATAATAATTTATTAATAATAAAATCAGATAACGGCAATGTTATTATAAATAAACATGATTACGTTGAACTCTCAAATAACATTATATGTGATGAAGAATCTTATAAAATGAAACAGTATCACTACCACTGAACTAAAAGAATTCATACGATTTTTATAAATAAACTTAAAAATTTAGATATGATAACTATTGGAAAAAACACTAAATAGAAAACTTATAACTCAACTTGTCCAAAATTTTACGGTCTTCCTAGAATTCAAAATTTATCTCTTAAACCAATTATTTTCTCAATAAATTCACGTAATAGCAAAATTACTAAATTTTTTGTAATATTTTTAATAAACCATACCAGAAGTATCACACGTATATAGTGCATGTTGTCCCATTGAATGGCCACCAAGGTCTCCGGACCTTACATCATTGGATTTCTTTCTATATTTGAAGGAAAGAGTGTTTAAAAATATACTAAACAGCGTTAAGAACCTACAAGATAGAATAAGAATGAAGGTTACTAATTTACCAGCTGCATGTCAAGTAGATGGTGAAGATCACTTTCAGCATTTGTTACCTTTGTCGAATCACGTGAGTGTTAAAGATCTTCCTCGAATATTAATTTTAATTAAAAATTTATATGAACTTGTTTTACTGTATCGAAATGAATGAGCACTATCAGATTCAGTTTTAAAAGACCTTTTCATAGAGGCCTCACATGACCTAGGTTGCCATTTGAAAAAAAAGTTGGGATGTCTACAAATCAAAGGGTTCCAGAGAAGGGGCTGACAATAAAACAACCATTTAAACAACTTCACGCGTACCAGCTTTTTTGTGAAAAATGACTTATACAGAAGATATGTTTTTGTGCCCTGTGACCGTGTGTATATATAAAAAGGATGTTAAAGTAATAGTTTCAATTTCGATTTAGTTTAATATTTCTACAAAATTTTGTTATATACTCATGAAATTTGGTATTCGGGTTTTTTTTAGGGCGACAAAAAATAATCTAATATTTATTTTGATGCAGCTGATAGGGTGCACTACCTGCAATGCTACTTAAACTTTTTTTTATAGACAGTTGTATAGAACTCCCGACTGCAAAATATGAATACCTTATATTCTCTAGTATACTAGTTTAAAGTCGCTAAAGTCAACCGCGTTTTAGATATTTGCGATTTCATTATTGCATTCAGTGTTAATTAAAGGACAACGCAGAAAATGCTTTGAATAGTGGTTTACTTTCTGAATTATACATATGATGTAGCTTATAATCCCTAGTTTCATTTTCCAAAAAAAATTTTGGGGCGGTGATGGGCTATTTTTTTAAATACGGGGAGCTATATGCGTATAATCTATAATTTATATTATTTTATAGAACCTCTATAATGTAAATTAGGTTTAATCATTCTTTTTAGCTCTATTGAGAATGGGAGGTTGATTGTGTGCTATTTCTAGTAATAATAACAACTTCTTTATTGTACAGGATAGATAACTCTATAAGGAGACCTAACATGTTAAATTTTATATAGAGAGTGTTTAAAACGTTTATATCACTCTGAATTCTTATATTTGCATCCATCCAATTGAGAAATATCAGTAAATATGAAATATATAAATAAATAAGTTTTTAATGGTACCCAAACAAAACCTCTCATATTATACAGGGTGGTTATTTTCTTCAAAACTAAAATTTTGAAACGGAATCATGTTAGAATACTAAGTGCTGTCAAAAGACATAAAGTTAATTTTTTTCTATATTTTATATGCCGTTCTATTTTATTTGTTTATTTATCGTTTTGAATATTTTAAGTTTAGTGTTTGGTTTAACTAATTTTTTTAGTGCTGCTTTTTTACTGGTAAGAACGTAGCAAACAGACTGCATTGCTACATCTGCGACCAAGTTCACTTAATTCAGCGAATGTCAAAATTGTGAGTAAATGTTTATACAGATAATAAAATTAAATCTTTTTAAATAGGAGAGAAGGTTATGGTAGCTCGTCACCTTTGGAACTTTTGGAAAATTCATTTTATATAAGATATGTTTATAAATATTGCCGTATTTAAACAACTTAAACGTTTAAGTTGAATAATTTACTAAAGAAAAATCCTAGACATTTTGGTCCAACACCCAACATGCAGATGAAATAAGTGGATCCATATATTTATTACCTTAACCTTTCATAAGTCAAGCTTCTCTAAAGTACTACTAGCAACTAAAAGTCATATCTTGTAACGAAATAGTTGACCAACTGTCAAGACAGGGTACCTAGGAATATTAGATCAGCCTTGAACCGGCATAAGGAATACCAATAAGTACACCAAGAAAAAGTAGTGAAGCAACAGAATAAAGACTAACACAAAGTATTCTGGAAAAAGAAACAAAGACTAGCTCTCAGCAAAAACTTACTCGAAAACAATTTTAACAAAGTAGAACCAACTGTGGAGAATTGAACGAACCATTAAGAGACTTTGGGCTGCAAGAATATTGAGATTGTATCATGGTAATTTTATCTGCAGACTTTAAAAAGAAACCGGAGTCAGTTCGGCATAAAATTTGCCCCCATTAAAGGGTAGGACTCTATAGATTAGTCCAGAGGTTGGTGGAAAGCATTCGTAGTTATTATGTCGAGTTTACACAATAAGTTAATTTCATTTGCTTCTGGCTTTAGTTATGCCCCTGGAAAATAAATATTAGAATGCAAATGAATAACTATATTTGGTATTAGGAAAAAAGCACTGATTATGTCAAATTTAAAACTAGAACGCTCACATTCAGGGTGGTAACGTAATAATATTGCGACAAGCCACAGCACTGGTCCGCTTATTTGTATTAAATGAAAATAACGAAACAGAAGAAAAAAACAAAAAGTTAAACAATTTTCTTAGACATTAAACTAACAATGCTTTTCAACCAGTTTCAATGGAAGTTTATAGAAGTGTATAGGTAAATAATGATGGTTTAAGAATTAATAGGTCTCCCATAAGGAATTAGAATTACCTATATAGAAACCATAAACAAATACTAAAAAAATAGGTTTTAAAAAAATTTATTGCAAAAGGATTCATCAAAAAATACCTTTTCGAAAATTTACCTCTATAATCTAATAATAAATCCTAAAATAAATATACTTAATTCTTTAGTTAAAGTTATAAAAAATAACATATATTTAGTTAATTTCAATAAATATTAACTGAAGTTATATAACTTAAGTAATGTAAATATAAATAGAATATATAATAAATAGGATATTATTAAAAATACAGTATATTTTGCAATAAAATCATAATATAAGTAATAACGGAAATTTTATTATTTAAGACATTTATTTAGTTAATTTTGTAGTCCAGGCAGCCTTGGCGTTGAAGATATAGACTCAATGTAAGTTACTTGAAAACTCCTAAACTTAAAAAAAACTAGAAGCGATAGATCTAACATAATGTTTTTGCATGAAAAATATTTGTAAGCTAAAACTTTACGTAGTAACAAAGCCAAAATTATACGTTTTTATAAAAACTGGACTTCGTGCTGCTCTAAACGCTATCTAGAGTGTAATAGTCCATAAATAGCTCCATATTACATATGCAAGTGAAAAGGGTGTCGTAAATATGGGTTCCTTAACATTTGCATACTAACTCGATTTGTGCTGTCCAACACATTATCAAGTGATTTATTACACATTCTATGTTCTGATGCATTTAAATATCATTGTTTTTAGTTTGATGCATTCGTTTTTTGTAGATGTTTTTTAGAAAAAGTTTTATTCTAGTTTAACGATTTTTTATTGTAATGAAATACGAAAGAGAATGAATTATTTATTGCAAATTTGAAGAAATCTTTGAAATTAAGGAACCTACTTTGAAATATATCTTATTAATCTTTAACAAAGTTAAGAATCATATCTTCGGACCGGGGTCAGACGCCCTCTCATCTTTAACTTATTTGTCAATATAATAAGGTATATATAGTTCATATTTTAATAGAATCCAAAATATTATTAGAATACAAAGGCACTGGGTAACGATAAAAGGCTTTCTTTCATTCTTAATTTTTGATTTTCAAAATCCTGCCTTCACTCCAGACTAATGAAAAATGGTCTAACAAATGCTATCCTCCGGATCCTAGTTTGGAGAATACAATGATTAATTATAAAAATTATTTCCACATATACACATAAGAAACTAGGTTTTATTTGCCAGATTGCCTTGACTTCTGCTGATAAAATTATTTCCACGTTTAAAGCATAAACAAGCAAATCTAACCTAAACCTTCCTCTTTTTTTTCTTATCTATCATCATCGACAATGACAAGGGTAAATCCTGAAATAAAATAAAAAACACTTAAACCAGTTTACTCTTCTTTAGGAACATTTGACAAAGAGGAAATTCCTGAAAGCACCAGAACGGCTAGAACTATAACAGCGCAGGTGCAGGTGCTAGCTTGAAATGAAGAAGATCCGTCTTTAAGCACACAGGTCTTCGTAAATCGAGAAAGTCTGTCTCATTCGACAGTATGAAGGGTTTTGCGTGAACAGCTGTTGTATTTATATAAGAGGTTGGATCTATCTGAAATGCTATTTTTAACTACTCCAATAACCATATCTGAGTGGATGAAAATTATCTATAGAAAGTGGTTTAATTCTCAGGTTCGATTTATTTTAACTGAACTGAAGAAATGAAAATTAGTTTATACACACTGGTTCACTTCCGCATTTTAGCTGTGTTGCAAGGCATTATATGAATAATTTCTATGCAGATCATAAGGTAGATCCTGGGGGAGCCAGGAGCATGACCACCACGTTTCCAGGATTTAAGCTAATTTGATTTTGATCTCTGGGGACAAATAACTTTTTACTATTCCCGACTAATACCAATCCCAATTATGCTCACAGGCAAAAAATACAGGGATTTGATGCAATTATAAAACAACCAAAAACTTTTATAAAGTGGTAATCGAAATGTGATGAAATGTTAAGTGATTGTGGTGATGTTAATGGCAATCACTCTAAATGTTTTTTTTTTATGAATAAATATCAAAAAAAGATTATAACAATCTTAAAATGTTACCTCTTTTCACAGATATATTTACTTTAGTTTTAATTATGCGAATTTCAAATAAAATTTGGCTAGGTTTGTCAAATTTCAATAAAATTGCATTTGCCTAGATGGTTTGAAAAACTTAAAAGCTATTTGTTGAGTTTTTATATTAAATATATAAGCTCAAATATCTTAAAAATGGTTTAAAATATCGATTAGAAACAAAAGTACGTGTTTTGTTAATAATCATCGAGTTTTTTTAAACCATCCATGGTCTTCAAATTCTAGTAATTTTACTACTATTGCTTAAACAATATTCCTAGATGTTGCATTTCTATAAGTATTAGACTTACTTCTTGACATTAAAACGGGAGAAGTGGAGTGCTCAGGTAGGAGACCTGGGGTTCCCGAAGTGGGAGGTCTCCAAAGAGTTTGACACTTCGTTTATTTTAGAGTACTAAAGTAAAGGGCGATAAGTAGTAAAGTTAAAAGTAAAACTTTTTTCAGTATAACTGCGGGAGATACCTAGTGAACTTATCGAGGACACTTGGAGGCGGGAATAATAAGTTTTTGGAAATTAGTAATTTCATTTGTGTTATTCCTAATCCCAGGTGAAGTATACAGACTTGCCGACTTAACAAAGTCAGGCAGTCTGTGGAGGTAAACAGAAGTCACTTCCGCCATATTCAGTGGGTTAGGCAGGTCACTCCTAGTGATTAGGGAGAAGGCCGTCTCGATAATAGATAGGTGTTTCTACCCTCACAAAAAAAGTGCGCAGATAAGTGCGTTCATAGAGAATAAAGGGAAAAGATCGGGAGGCAAGAGCTACAAGCCATTTTATGAGATTCTTCTGCCGCTAGTAGCGCAAAATTGAGAAATCACGAATTAACCTTCGGATAACCGTGCATTCCGTCCGAAAATCCGCAGAAAACTAAATAAAAAGAAATTTACAAAGAACTACCGAAAATTCCTACCGAGAAACATATAGAGTAAGCCGAAAGGGTTGCTCTAAGATAGTCGCAGAGCATACAGGTTAGACCGAAATTTCGACCTCGACAAAAACGCCGATATACCCGTCGAAAGTATAACTGGTGCCCAGAAATAGTTATTGAGAAACGTAGTAACTCAGTAAACATGGATAATAAAAGGAATGACAGTTTTCAGAGCAGGCCCTGGCTCTACTTGTCAGAGTTGATCGACGCCAGGGGCGATGCCGGCGGTTGCAGTGGGTCATCCCTAGATCTACCTACGGGAGTTACAAACAGTTTCAACCCTGATCAAAAGGAAGTGAGGGCCAGGGACCCGACTGAGCCTTGATTAGCTGGCCTACAGACTCAGAAAATACTACAAATAACCCCTAGGACAGACATGGTACCCAACCAAAGGAAACAGTCGCCCTTGAGGGGAAGTGTTTCCCTTGAAACATTATTAATTATTAATTAAAGTCAATAAAGGCTAGAGAATGCTCATTCTTGAGTAAGAGTCGAACCCAAAATCTCCTTGTAACTGCAATGACATTCTAACCAACTAAACTACTGAAGGACAGATAACTTGTTGCCAAAAAGTGGTTACCATATAATTCATCCCAACTTCAGTCCAGTTTTCAAACACCCATTTTTCTGCATCGGTTCTGTGCTGTTTTATATTATCACATTGTTCGGTGGCAACTTTAGAAATTTCTATTTGGTATAAAGCTGAAAAATGCAAGAAGATATTTTTTGAAGGATTGAAAGCCGAAACCAAAGTAAATATATCGAATGAAAGATTAACCATGAATTTATTTGTAAACCCATTGCACATTAACCATCTCAACTATCAAATAACAGATCTTTTTTTAATCACCCTCTTATACAGCACCCATATTGATTTAGCAGATTGAAAAAGGCGAACAATGTTTGCCGTTTGGGAAAATGGCATCAAAGTACATAAATGAATTACAATTTTAAATATTAAATTTAGTAAAAAGCTAACAGTATTTGGCCTTCGAAAAATTAAAATCCACAACATTCGTGTACCTAGCATACGATCCTAATCAGATGACCAATGGAGAAATCGATAATTTACTGAAAAACGAAAATTTCCCCCAGCTGCTACAGACCTGGCACATTATTTTGTGGCTCTATTTGTACCACGCTTACGAATTCTGCATAATGACCAAAGTGGGTAATACATGTGACTTCCGCTTTGACAAGAGGCATCAGTCCTTCAATAATTAGTATGCCTCTAGCTACACGGAGGTCGTGGATTAAATTTTCTCTCGAGAGTGAACTTTGCCTACTACAGACATTATTCCAAAAACTTTAAATTTACTTATTTAAGTCTAACAGAGCTCATAATCTGAAGCTAAAGGGATATAACTATGAATCTATAAACATATTTCTATTATATGATTTTTTAAAGTATCTGTGATGATTAATTTTCATACCAATTGAGATTTAAAAGAAAAAAAGATGAAACATTTCCCGAAATAGAGATTGCAGCTATCTTACCTCTATGGCCGTCTACATTCGGAAATAGTCAAGTTTCATGACTTTAATAATTCAGGATTTTGTTAGAAGTGAATAGTTTAATCGATATGCTAGTCGTCAACCGGTTTCTTTTTACATTATTTCTTTCTAAAATACCGCCAAAAATTTATGTCGTTCGGTGACTTAAATTTAAAACGTAAAGTAATTTAAATATAGCTTTAGAAAATTTAGTCGTCAAGTGGTTAACATGAACTCATTTGTGTTTTTTTGTGCAACAATTGTCAACTGGTAAACGAATTATGTGAGTGATTGAATAGTTTATCTGTTATAATGTTTTTTAATTTAATTCTCGTTCACTCAAAATTCTATATCTTTGAAGTATTAAGTAACGGAAAAACAAGCGACTACTCTTTGAAGTTGAACAAGAATAATAAAAAAACGAGAATAGACGGAAAAGGAAATTAAATGTCACTAGTATTAAATCAAAGCAATCCGATTTGTTGCAATTAAGACGTTTGCAAATGAGGCAAAGAGAAATAGCTACATTTTATTTTATTTTGTTACTATAGCTTAACATATATTTTGTATTAAAATTTTGTCTAGTTATATAAAAAAAATCATAGTTTAGTATGTTTAGTATGACATCAATAAATAAAATTCACACAAGCCAGGGGGTTTGCATACATGTTTTTTGAGTAGACCCCAAGTATTAGAGGGGTAAAAACTACGCTGAAATCTTCGGAAAAGAAATCTGCAGTGTTAGAAAACAAGCGGGCTGCATTTAAAAACAATAAACATATTGGTAAAGGCTTTACCAACTCTCTGATTGACCAAATGGTAGTGCCTTTTGCCAAACCTGACTAAAACGCGGTGCCTTGTGGCATAACACTAGGTGACGTAGTATTCGGTACTCCTGACAAGGCACTTCCATTACGTGCCTTTCTATTAATTCCAAATGTTTTGTTAAATAATTACAAACTATCAGTTAACTAAGATCCAACCCATGCATGGTTTACCCAGAGCAAGTACCCCTGTTGGGAATGTAATTCTAAATATCTTAACTTGCCTCAACCTAGTTGGGTGAGAGAGAAATTATCTATCTGACAGTCTTACTTTCAAACTGAGTATACCTAATTTTTACTATTTGTACGGAAAGTTATTGTTGGCAATTTTAAGTTCAAGAGTGAGTTTTTATTTAAAAAAATGTGATCAGTTGCTCAACAGCCTAAGATCCAACTTATTTATTTTACTTCAATTTAGGTAAGGTCTCACTGAAAATACATGATTCTCAAGTAATCTAATTTATCTGTTTTTAGAAAAACATCGTTTTAATTTTATCTGGGGGCTATATACTCCAAAGAACACGATATATTTCTGACAATATTAACTTGGTGTTACCACTAAATATATTATCTATCTTCGAATAAAAAGCCCAATTGGTGTTTACCACTAGAGCGGAAAGATGATGTTTGTAATTTAAATTAACATTTTTTTTCTTTTCTAGTATTCAATATAAAAAAGAGGTTCATAAAAGTTATAAATTGTATCGTTGCAATGAGTTCAGAAATACTATATATATTTTTCTAGTAAGTACAAAATGATATAGAGCAAATGTTACATCAGCCCTTGTTAATATCCGTTCTTTTATTTGTCAAAATTATACACTGACGCAAGATAATGCCCGACCACATGCAGCGACAACAGTGCTGAGTATCTTAGAAATTGCCGGTATTTTTAAATTGTAATGTCCACCCAGGAATCATGATATGATTTCTATAAAATATTTATGGTATGAATTATGAATGACTAAGACAAGTTCAACCTCGCTAAAAGACACTATTGACCCTCTGGCAGATATTTCACAGAGTTTGTTAGAAAAGTGAAATATTATACCACCCGAAAAAATACGAAATTTAATATCTAAAAAACCGGGCCCATTGGAAACATTTAAATTAATTAACCAATAAAAATAAATTAAACCCTGAGTTTCACTGCACTGAATCTAGAGCCAATCAAAGATAATCAGATTAATACGGGGGAGTAATTTCGGTTTATGTTATGATCCTGTGTTCAAAAATAGAAAACAGAGGCATCTATTGTTAAACAAATAAAAGTTGTATTGTCCGTTCTTCAAAATGACATCAATGAGACTGTACTACTGACAGATTGTAAGTGCAAATGATTTAAAAGAGAATAATGGACATCAATGTTCACATCCTTGCGGTAAACAGAAAGGTTAGCAATCCTACTTCAGATCTGAGTACAAAGAAAGTATGTTTTTGACCAAAATTTGTTTATAAGAAATAACTTATGGTTAATTTAGCAACAAAAAGTTATGTTCTTACCCTGTTTTTGTTCATCAAGATGAATTGTTGCAGAGAAGATTGTTCAAGATGAATTGTCGCAGAGAGGAAAAATGAGGTTAAATCTGAAAACAGAAAAGTAAATTAGTTTTTTTTTCTTGACCTAATAAAAATGTATGCTTGTTTAATGACCTAATGATGATGCAATACGACCTTTACTAGGTACTCTTTAAGTCTGATGTTGCGTTTTTATTTGGTTTGGTCACGTGTGTGTAGCTTTTTTTCCTTTTAATTTTGTGTTAGATAACTAAACATAACAAAGAATAAGTGACCAGGGATATATAAAATCATAATCTAATGAGCTACCAAAAGTTCATTCCTTATAATGGTGGCTCAATTTTTCTCAAACAGCGGCTATTTATTTTGTATATGCGGAAAAGCGATTCAAACAGTAATGTTTCTTTTATATTACTACTAGACCATAAAATAAATAAGCAGTATATGTGTTATGATTTCAGTGAGCCATTTTAATAAATCAATAAAACAATTGTTTACACCTAGTTTGTCTTAGTTTATTCTTATGATCTTATGATTATCAAAACAACATTTTTATTAAAAAGAGTATACATGCAAACTTTACTAATATTACGCCAGTTTTGACAGTTGTTAATTTCCCATATATGATGTTTTTTATCATTCTAAATCCCATATAATTCTTGAATATTGAGGAATATTTGAGGGTTGGATATTTCGTGCCCATAATTAATACCTATATCTTTAGTTTAGGATTTATAAGTCACCAGCAAAATCTAAAATAAAACCAGTATTTTCAGTCGCAACTTTTTGTATTATAATAACACCTATAATATCTCCTAATTAATCTTATTATAAAAAATCTGACTTGTGTCCCCACAGTTTGAAAAACTATTAATATAACACCAAACCTCACGATTGAAAGTAGCAGTTTTATTTTAAACCAGCTTAGTTTAGTACTAGAACTCAACAACTTGGAGATTATGTTATGTTAAAGACATACAACAATCTTCCCTAGTCTACTGTTGGTGGTTTTTCTTATATTCTTTAACTTTAATGTTAGTGATGAGTTTTTTGAGATTCAATAAATAACTTATATATAAACTATTTTCTGTTTGGATAGCTGAGAATATTTAGCAAACATTTACAAAAACTAACTTAAATCGTTGTTCAAGAATGTAAACAACGTCTAAATCCACTAATTCACCGTCATATGTCATAAATTGCTCCTAGAATAGGTTGAGTATGAACTTCGTGATATTATACGAATAATAACTAATACACAGGCGTTGTTTTGGCGTGATCGGTGTCTATTTAAATTTTGATGGCTTATAGCATATTTATAAGAATTTGCATTTTAATTATCTAATCTAGTGATTCATTAGCTGTAAGGGACGATTTTTAATCAATAAAATCAGTATGTGCAAGGTCCTATTGTCTTTTCATTTGTATTTACTGACAATCTATGCTGATTATTTTCTATTGCTTTTACAGCACAGGTCTAATATGTGTGCAAATGAGATATCATTGCAAAGTCCATCACTTAGTTTCAACAAGACAAGCCTACAGTCTATTTACACTAGTAATAATCTTCAGATTATCTGTTTAGAGTGTTGAATTAGAAGATATTGCCTCATTAATCTTTATTTTCTGATCTAGATCTGGTTAACAATGCGACCAATACTATTATCTTGGTAGTAATGTTTGCTTCTTTCATTATGATATTTTGTAACTGTGACATTAACAATGGTTGCGTTGTTTAGACCTGAACTAAACTTAAACCCCTTTAATGAATTCAGCTGGGAACTTTCTGAGCTATTGTTACAAGAAATGTAACATTAAAAATTACAAAAATCAAGAAAAACAATTTTCCTATAATATCGATTAAATTAATACCACATATTCTATTGTTAAATACACCACTCAATACACCATGAAGTAAATAATTGTACAAATGATATGGCATTTGTAACTTTTGTATTTCAAACCATCTTTACAATATCTCTAACATGATTAGATACAAGAACTTTACAAAAAACTACAAAAACAAATAATGTTAGCTCGAGAGACACGTATTTTAGACGGGAAGAAGTTTTTTTAACATTCATTTTTGATCTAACACTGGAACTTGTGGTCGTAGATAGATCAAAATACAAGAGTTCTAACCACACTACACAACTTGTTTCGTTTTGGACGCGCGTTTCGGTAACCAAGTTAGCATTATCAGCAGATAATATAGACAGTGTATATCATCTGATGATGATGCTAACTTCTTTAGCCAAACGCTCGTTCAGAACGTAACAAGTTGTGATGTAGTGTGGGTAAAACTCTTGTATTTTGATTCATTTATGATTTAACAATATATGGGATGTAATAAAGTGTAAACATTAAGTAAAGTACTATATTGTTCCACATTGTCCGGTACTCAAACACGATTTCTTTTATTCAGAACACAGCTTACAGGTTGCAAAGATAAACACTGGGTATACCTAACAATCGTAACTAAGGTAACTTTAAACTTGTCACTGTCAGCTTGTTTACACTTCGAAATCTCAATTACAACTGAATTAAAATGTGTTCGGGGTCCTCTTCGATTCTTACATCAGCCGAATGGTTATTACATCTCTTCATTCCTCGAGAAAACAATCAAATCGTAAGGATAGGGGAAAAAGCCATAAGAGGGAGGATCCCAGTTGGGAGGGGGGGTAGTTTAAATTCTAGGTAAAAGACAGTCTTTAGGGAGCTTGTATTTGTTACGTGGTTGGGAGAAGTCATGTGTTTTGGTAATGAAGTCATTGTTAGTCAAAATCATCTAGACTATTCTAGAATTATCTTAATACTACAGGGTGAAAATAATTAAGTCTAATTAAAACTTCGAAAACGATTTTTGACACTATCATGTCGATACATAGATAAAAATTAAGGTAAGTCTATTTCAATAAAATAACAAATAATAAAATTCATCTAAAACTTAACAAATCTATAACTAGGAGTAAATTCGCAACAATATTGTGTTACCACAAGTAGGTTAGAAGAATGTTTGGTATTTTTTATACGTTTACTCAACACGAGAATGCCGGAAGATCGTACTTTTCAATGGAACTCTACACAGACAAAAAACGACTAGAAAAGACAAGCAGTGACGTCGAGAGATTTGGATGATGACGATGTATTTGAGAGGCATTGTAAGGGAAACGAGAGAACGGCGGCAGCTGTAATAGATAATAATATTAGTATTTATCGTACCGTGCATGTGTCTTGGCAGCTACAATATTAAAGGCGTTTAAAGACAAATAACAGCGTTTTGCTACAATTAGTCTAAATATTAAGATCAATAAACAAGTTCTGCTTACAAAATCCTTAAAGCTTTTAAAAGTAGTTTTAGAGTTAAATGTTTTATTCCATTTTAAAACTATGAGAAAGGCGACAAAGCTAGATACTATAAATATTTAGTGCTCAAAAAACGAAAAAAAAAAAAAAGAAAGAAGTACAGTGAGTAAAGCAAAACAAATATTTGTAACTGTAATACTACTTTTTAGTTTTGAGACAGTACGTTAAATGCTTTTAATACTGGTTGAAAATGCAGTTGTTAAACAATTATGTGTTTATAGTAATGAAACAATCCCTATTAAGCTTATGTAACATCATAGTGCTGGTATGATAATAAAATTATTATCATACCAGCACAAGGGAAATTGATAATTTAATTAAGAAATTCCATGGAGTAACGAGAGATAGGCTTAGCACTTTAATTTTATTATCTTTAAATCGATATAGTATATTCATTTATTAAAGAAATTATAAAAATCATCCCATTTGGTTCAAGACACCCGATGCAGTGTAATATGGCACGCGCTGTTTTAATGAACAGTGGAACGTTAAAACGTTGCAGAAATGGTTACGAAAGCTACAGTGGGAAATCTTCAGTAAATAAGAAGCCTTAAAAGACATGTGCCTAAGAACGATCTCAGGAATAAAGAAAAAGTGTTTATGAGGATAAACACAGTTATCAGAATCTGGAAGCCGAAGAGTCCATAATTTTCCCCAAGGTTTAGGCTCATTTGAATGAAAATGAACATATATAATACCAAAATATAAGTATTGCTTCTTAATCTTTGGTCATACATGTTTTTCGCCCCCTGGATATCTATCTAGGTGAGGAGGTCCTAGCAAGTATGACATGCTTTGTAAAAACACGCATAGATTTGTTATTGCGATTTATGATTTAAACTTAAACGGTCCTTAAAAGTCGAAAACGACTTTTATCGGACTTCCTATTTTATTTCACCGATTTAATTATCTTTAGACTTGTTTAGTATGTTGCAGGCACCGTTTTGAAATAATTTAGAAAAATGTGTTTAAAAGCATAAGTAGTTTTAATGGTATCAGTAAAGTGTATCTAAAGTCAATTGAGACAACCTAAAAACTAAATATCCGTCAACAGTCGGCGATACCCTGAAACGTAATGATCAGAAAAAATCTCGAAGGGTAATTTTTTTACGATTACAACACTTCCTTTTCCAAGGTAAGTAAAAACATTGAATAAAATAAAAATAAATTTTTATTCTACGACATTGACACTGATCCGAGATCTCTGAACAAGTGCAGGCGACGCAAATATTTTAAAATATATCTTTTTTGAAAATTTTTTGTTAAATCAATGTCTACAAAAATCTAACCAATTGAATTACGGATATAACCAATCAAAGTGCTTAACTCTAATATTCCGCCCACAAATTCTATAAATAGTCCACGTTGACTGTGTCGCGAAGGTCCGCTGTTTTTACGGGGACCTGTCAACTGAATAAAAATAAATTTTTTGATATAAGTGGTGTAGTAATTGAGCGTTCCCCAAATTTTCCTCTGTCTCAATTGACTTTAGATAAACTATATCAGCTTTTATTATCTAAACTTTAAGCTAAAAACCATTAAAAATAACGATGTTTTTAAAATTTTTTTTTAATTTCTTGAAATGAGTGTCCGATATCAAAAGACATACATTTTGTGAAATAACCCAGGAAATGCGAAAGAAGTTCAGTGTCGCTACAGAATTTTTTGGAGCGATCAAAAGGTTCATTCATGATCCCAAAAAGGATACGGCTTATTTGTGCCAAATTCGCATTAAATATTTCTAAAAACTTACGAGGCACAACCAAAAATTAAATATTTTTTTTGGAAACGAAGACATGTTTATAAGAATTTTTTTTAATATTTTCATTTGTAAAATATGCCCCTGCGAATATTAGAGCTAAATTTCCAGACTTATAATGGCTATAAATGTATAATCGATACAAAATTTTATTATATTATTGAGATGTAAAGTTGAGAATACTATGGGGTGTCATTGGACAACTATCTGAAGCCAGGCACAAAGAGTACCGAGGCAAAGACAAAAAAATATCTCATACCTATGCTTCTCGTTTAATCAGCAGCCTTTACCATAAAAAAATTAGATACCAAAATGGCGTTTTGTGCTATTAAGGTGTAATATTAAGAGTAAAAACTATTCCAGTCTTTAATTGCCACAAATGAAAAAACAAATACCAAAAAAATTATATGTACAGAATTTTGTCATCCCAATTTCAGATAATTGATTACTGTACGACAGCTTATTTTTTTCCCCAGGTGTTTCTTTAACAGACTCTACACAATTTGCACAAGTGTTAAAAATGGAAATATTACCAAACAAATGTTGAAAGCGGAGGTCTTCAAACGGCGAGAAATCCTTCGAGTTTGAATACGATCACTTTCACACGAGTAATACACACTATTTTTCCTACGACCACAAAAAATCTTCAGTAGAACTTTTATTTTTATTTTCTTTTTTTGAAAAATTGTTTTCGACACTAGTGTTGAAATACTGAGTAATTGCTTTGATTAATTCTAAATAAAATAAATTAAAAATAGACTTTTCTTTTTCAACTTTCTTTTGATTTCACGTCATTCAAATACAGAAATTTCGTAGTTAACTTTAACACCCCCCCCCCCTAACTCACCAACATGCCTGGTAATATGTTAATATTATCATTTTTATCCAAAAGCATCTGTTTCGAAAAGCACAACAATACCCTAGACTAAGTAAAACTAGTTATTTGACATTCCGTGCTAACCAGTTTCATTTGCCCGAAACTTCTCTCGTTATGATTATTTCCTTTTATTAGGAATAATGAAGTCTGACCCAATTTAGTTCCGCACTTAGTCATTTTTTTGTGTATTTTTCTAATTTTTTATATTTAGAGTGAAAGTGAAAATTCAAATTGATAAACTGTCCGTAATGATCTGATAGGCATTGAACAATAACACCAGATGAAAAACATTTTTCGATCATACTTGTTACTCTATTATCTATTCAGGTAGTGGAGGTATCACTTACTCTAGTAAGATCAGAGATGGTTGCGTTCATTCCAAAATTATCAAAAACTGAGAACAAGTTCTGCAAGATTCACAGAACTTCCACGAAAATTAATATTAAAATCCCCAAGAATGACAATACAATTATATTTACTCTAAAGACAGAGAAGCAGGCCATCAAGCGACTGTAGGAAAGTGTCAAAACTAGCAGAAGAAGATCTATATAATGTTAAAATAAGACTTTTACCCTGACAACATTCTACAGCACAAAATTCGGCATCTAGTTCCATGCAATGTGTCCTAATATCAATAGTCTTGTATCCTGCATCTCTTCGCACATACAGGGTGTCCCAAAAGGTTCTACCAATAATTTAGGAATACATAGATTTTATTAATATATCGCGATTTAGCCATACTTGCCTTAGTCCAAAAGTTAATATTAAGAAAGATTATTAAGAATTTTATTTTTGATTGTTTAAAATAATATCCCTGGTTTTTGAGATATTAAAGTGAAAATTGGTGATACCGGATTTTTTATAGCCAGTAATAATAATACGCCTTTGATTTTGATATAACTTGTAGAGAGCGCTACGAGCGCTACTTTTGGCTCTTAAAAATGTTGTAACTTTTTTATATACAAAATTATGGAACTTTGAATAAAAAAAATAGGTTCTACTGTCTTTTCTCCCAAAAAAAAGCTACACTTTATAAATCTATCTAAAGTTCACCATCTACGAGATATTTGCTGTTTTATTACTTAATGATGCAGCCGTATTCATCATTTAGCATACTTCAAGTTTTATCATTTTTATAAATTTTAATAAATCGTTATAATAAAGCTAATGTGTTTCTTTGCGACAGATCCGTTAATTCCAATTGTATCCTGTTTGATAAAAGCCTATTTTATAAAAACGATAAAACTCGAATATCCTTAATAGTGAGTACACGGAGCTGTTTCAAGTAATAAAACAGCAAATATCTTGAAGACGGTAAAATTTAGGTAGATTTATAAGGTATAGCTTTTTTGTGAAGAAAAGATAATAGAAATATTTTTTCTATACAAAACTTCCTAATTTTGTATTCAAAAAAGTTAGAACATTTTTGAATACAAAAGTAGCCTTCGTAGCGCCCTCTACAAATTACATCAAAAATGAAGGCGTATTATTATTACCGGCTATAAAAAAATCCGTTACCACCAATTTTCACTTTAATAACTCAAAAACCTGGTATATTATTTTAAAAAATCGAAAATAAAATTTTAACTTAATCACCCTGGACTAAAGCAAGTATGGCTAATAATAAATAATAAATCTATGTATTCCTAAATTACTGGTAGAACCTTTGGGGTCACAAAAGGAATAGTCCAATTTATAATTATTCAAAATAACACAATTTAAAATCTCGTCACTACACCAGTGTTCACTAACACATACCACATCGAATTTGTTCACTAGAAAATAACGAGAGTTCGTCAGATTTGTTACGTAATTCTTGAGCATTCACATGGAATATATTTAGATTATTTTTATCATTAGCTATGTTTCGCCTAAGGCACCTGCATCATTGATCATCAACTGGGTTTTCTACTAAAAAGCTCTAGCTAGGTGTCAAAATATAAATGAAAGCCTTGTACAGCATTAGGAAAAAAGACAAATTTTCAAAGTGAAATAAAATATTATTTTATTTTTTTAATGCTTTTTTGTCGATACTATTTTTTTTTATAAAAATGTTTACTTCATCCTTTTTAGTTATATTTATACGACGTTTTAAGGCCAAAACTTAGGTTAAAAAATTGGACGTCCCTAAGAAAATCAGTAAATAGCTACTCAATCCATTGCATATGAAGTTTTGCGAGAATCACCGTCACCGTATTAATATTATATGAAATGTGCCATTTATAGAAAATTACCAATATGCGTTTTCAAAATTTAAAATAATGAGTAAAATTGAACTTCGTGCCGAAAACCATATTGAACAGGATATTGCATACTTTTTTTTCTGATGATATGATGAATGTAAAATATATTGTCTCCGGCTCTTGCGTAAGTTATTTAAAATGGCGTTTTAACATTTTTCTAATATGCTTGCTATGGAGCCGATATGGCAATATCCTGATTACTCCTCCAAATTGATCAAACCAACGCGGATTAATCGATATAAATATGTAAATGACGCATTGCTTTCTTTTGCCTCATTCATGAAAGTCGGTCCAGTCGTCTGGCTTATAGGCGGTAACAAACAAGTGATACATACGTAAATGACTCCTTAACACTGTCCTCATTTACATGGACAGTCGGGTTAAAATTTCTGTCCATAAATATATCTGGTTTTAATTTTTTGTTTTTAACAAATTTTTATTATAGTTTTATTTTATAATGCAAAAGATCTAAATAAACCTCTCTTTAAAGTATTTTAACCCAGTAAAATAACCTTATTAAATTCAGTAAAGACTTCCAAAGTAATTGGCTAAAGACCTGCTAAATTGAAAAGATTCACTCGGCTAGCGGTTGCTAAGAGCTATATTAACTCGAAGCTATTTTCTTCTCGGGAAATTGATAAAGCAGTATCTAATTTAGTAATCTAGCAGGGAGGCCTAAGAAGGAAAAGATGTTGTAATTACGTTGGAATAAAAAGCTAATAAGGCCTATGTATGTTATAGTTCGGGTATAGAATAACGCATGCTGATGCTATCAGAAGCATAAATAACAAATGCGCTCGTACGGTGAGAGGGAACCTTGTAAAATTTGTCTTTTAGTAAAAGAAACTCATACCCCCTAGATTTAAATACATACGTCTTTCCATTTCTGTCAAAGAATATTATTACATCAACAAAATTCTTAGGGTCTATTTTACTAAAACGTTACATTACAAAAATTTACCAAATTATGGATTGTTTCTAAAACATCAGTCTTTTTTAGAAAATGAACAACCTTCTTTTTTATATTTTTTAAAATACTCAAAATATTTCTGAAAATTACAAAAAAATCTAGCACCAATCGAACAGATTTTAGATGTTTGATAATTATAATTTATGTAACCAAGTGCACTAAGAAGTTTAAAAATTTTGAACCGCAATCACAGAGGGAAAAAATACCTTAACGCATGAGTCACATGTAATATTTTTTCTAAGATCGTGTTATTTTACAAAAAAAAGATACTCTTAGATTTCCAATAGTGTTGTCAACGAACGCATTTTTCTTGTAAAAAATTCGCAATATAAGCAAAATTTCAGATACAACTTAAAATTTATATTTTAAGTGTATATTTAATTTCCGCAAAACCTATTATATATGAACATTGTATGGGTTAAAGAGTATTATTTATTATAACAATAATTTGATACAATCTACTTACATGCCCAAGGTCGTGATATTCACACGATGCAATCTACTGGAATATGTAACCAAGTACACTAAGAAGTTTGGAAATTTTGAGCCGCAAACACAGAGGGAAAAAAATGCCTTAATGCATGAGTCACATGTAATATTTTTTCTAAGATCGTGTTATTTTACAAAAACTCGTTAAAATAAAACGCAAAGACCTCTAGCTAGTCAGAATAGGTGAAAATAAACATATAAATAACCACTTGAGTTAAAAATGTACAAATTTAAAGCCTACCTTTTAATAGCGACAAACCTTAAATAATAAACCGCCAATGAACTAAATAGTATTTTTAGTTCTTTGTGACCCCGTTTGCGATTTTATTTAATGATTTTATATTTTTCACAATTTTCATAAAACATATTTTTTGCATGGAAATTAATGAAGTCTTGTATACTTCATATAACGATTTAAAAGAGATATGTAATATATGTCAAACAACCTAGGGGAGCGGATAATCATAATTTAAACAAAGAACCTTTCAAAACAAAAGTGTATATTCAACTGACTATTTATTCTTTTCACAACTTTCGAGAACATACAAAACCTAATAACATGTAACAAATAATCGTTTAAGCTCTTCCTTGCAAAAGGGTCATTTATTGCGTTATTATATTTATCAGGCAATTGAAGGTATGGGCTCAAAAAAGTTAAATTATTCTTGTGGTATCAATACATACCTGCTCTCTAGTATCAGCCTATTTTGGTCAAGATTATCTGGGAAGAAAAGTTGGGATCAATTTATAAATGCCATTTTTTAAATATTGAAATATTTATTATTTATCATAAAATTACAGCTCGCATACCAAAAACCACACTATTTTAACAGGTAGCCCCAGAAGAGTTCAAACTTGTACCAAACATAAATATCGAACAATTATATTATCAATGTATCAACAAGTTATTTAATAACATGTTGAAGTACACACTCAATAAGATTTTTGATAGAAGTCTGTAGTCAACACTATTATCATGTCATAAAAAAATTACGATTATTTTATTGAAATTGTATGTAGTGATAAATTACCTATTATGACGATTCAAACTTATCAAACAGAGGTTTAGAAGACTTTTCAACTAAAAGGTTAGAAGGCATTTTCAGGGGACTACCATCGAGGTATGTGCGACAGAGTAGCAATTTGAAAAAGCGCGTAGCTCACTGATACAGTGTGAGTGTTTATAGATAAAATTTCATCTTCAGTGAACATATTTATTTAATCTTTAATCGGATGAGTTAATATACTCAAAGTGGAGACAAGATTTTTCGAGACGGGACAAGACAAGGTCTGCCTCGTCTCGTCTCGACCAAAATTTCGAGAGGAGACCAGACGAGATTAGCCAAAGTCGAGTCGAGACGAGATTAAGCCTTAATCTTGTCATGTCGTGTCATGGCAATACTATATAGGCGCGATTTTCTGTATTTTGTTGAGATCGGTTAAGCACAAAAAATTCTCAGTTCCTCTAGATAATAAATACTTACTTACTTAAAAAATATATTTAATAGTTTTTCACACTCACATAATACTAGAAACACAAATTGCTTCTTAGTACCTCAGCATAAAACGGCAAGCTTCCAAAAATCATTTTCATACGTTGCAGTTCAAATGTGGAATACATTACCAAATCATGTTAAGGAATTTACGCACGGAAAATATGCATCCTATATAAAAAAATATCTTCTGGATTTGCAAAAGCACTAGTACTTCCCTCGGCATTTTCATTTGAGCTAAATTAAATGTTTGCTGGTCGATCCCCTCATTTGTTTAGTAGTGATACTTTTAATCTAAATACTCCTACATCAGTGTCGTGTTGGTTCCTCCTCCTCCTGCCCTTGCTTGGACGCCTGTTGTTTGCCTTGATAGTTTTTTTTGTCTTGTTTATTGTATTGTAATACTTTAAAGTGTATCGAATCTTAGTTCTTAGAAGTAAATTTGCAAATTATAGTAATTTATTTTTAAAACGGGCTCTACCACACAGGTACTCTTTGGGTACACTGTGTTATCGGTTGGGATAATCGCGGTACTGTCCGTCGTTACTATCTTTTAAGTGTTATTGAATTGTAATGATGTTTTATTGTGATAGTAATAAAGATATTTGAATTTGAATTTAAATTTGAAATACGTTATATTAGGTGGTTGTTTACTTTTTATATCCAGGTATACAAAACTATCATTTATTAACTTAAATTTCGGATTCCTTATAGAAAAAATGTTCTTCGTTTGCCTCAAGTATTATTTGTTTTCCACACTTGCTCTACTCCGGAAAATTGTATGAATTTTTCTGCTCACTAATAATTATATTTTGGATTTTTCTTAGGAAAGTTGATGATTTATTTAGTGTAATACTGTGTTTTGTCCTTTTGACTTTTTACTGTTTACTAGTGAGTTATTTTTTCTGGGTTTGATTCTTAAATTTGTTTAAAATCTAAGATTTTTTACCAAATAGTAGCTCTGTTGTGCAATTTATTAATAGGTGTGATCACTTCATTTTTTTTTTGTCCATTTCTTAACTTTTAAAATTTATTTACTTATGTTCAGTCATTTGGAACCGACAAATCGAAATAGATCCGAAATAACTTCGTTTTATATAAAATTAATTTGTCAAATTTTCCAATCAAAATTTTATGAGCCATAAACTTGACAAGCACCAACTTGAAACGTAAAACCACAAATATCAATTCAGGCATAGTATATTTTCAGATTATATTTTGATTTCATAAAATCTGGTTCCTTGCCCTTTTACCCAAAATGCATTTTACATATAAAGGACAGACACATTTTTTTGAAAAGAGTGAACATCGATGACGTCCTGAAAAACTGCAGTATTTACATTGACCCGAAAGAGGAGTAAGAAGTGTAAGAATAGCAAGATTTTCTGTAACCGACCATTTTAATGATATGTAATAATACACAACAACCCGAGTAATAATTGGAAAATCAAATGGGAACATAATAAGTCTTATTATTATTATTATGATTTTATTTTAGATTGCTTGTAATGCCCATTAACATTATTGACGTTTTATTTATTGCAATGGTTATACTACAGCCTACAAGACTAGCTGCGACGCCCCGGAAAGCAGCTAAAGGAAGCGAAGCCAGTAGCTAACTGGAAATCGTCCATTTTGATCCACCAAAATGGATTCGTACGAAAATTTAGATATTATGGTAATTGAGAGTACAGCTTTTCTCACCCAAAGAAGAAAGTTATCAAGTTAGGGCAAATGAAATGTAGAATTTAAAAATGACCGTATTTTGTTTTATGTTTAAAATGTTAATGAATGTCCCCCGAATGTTTTATTCTGTTGGCTTGCTTACTTTCTTCTTTGGGTGAGAAAAGCTATACTAAAAATGCGGACTTTTTTTTGTTGGGTTTTTTTACTTACTCCCCCCAAAAAATATTTTTGTCTTTCGATGCGTCCCTGATTACAAATTGCATAAGAATCAAGTGTGATATGGGGATGGACTGATAACATTTTGGCACGAACCACTTTGGTGAATGCAAAATGGAGGCCTCATAAAATCTTTAAAAAAACACTGTGAAAAAAGTACTAATTCGAATTGATTTCAATTTCAAATTCGGTACATAAATCATGCAAATTTAGCACATAAATTAGACAAATAAAATATGGCGGAACCAAACGGCTACCTAATAATATGATTAAAAATCATTGTAAAAAAACTTCTTATTATATGGTTCTTGGGTTTAGACCAAGTCAAATTGGAATTACTTTCCGATGTTTCGCCTGCGATTGCACGAGGCATCTTCAGAAATCTTCACTGCACACTGAATGAGCTCCGATAAGCAGAGTTCAAGTATTTATTTCCGATCTGTGGCCATCGACGCTTGACTCACTGTGATAATTGGTTTCCACGCATGATGCAGCACGTAGCTCGCATCTCTGCTGAAACTTTCAGGGTGCTTGATGATTTCAATTGATTCTCTAATTTTTCGTTTATAATGACCCGAGACTGATGCAGGAACCTAGGTATCGTTTATATTAATCACATATCCTGTTGTGTGCTGGTGTTCAGAGACAGCGAATAGAATAATTTGATTCTTACTTATACATCTTTCATGATCTTTAAGTCTAGTAGACACAGACTCTCCAGTTTCACATATATACAGTGTACAGCAGGAACAAGGCATTTTATAAACTTTTTTTTCATTACAAGGGAATTACATATATTGGTATCCTTAAGCATTGCCTAGGTTTTTTGTGGATACTAAAGATTATGTGAATGTTGAATCTACGCAGAATTCTTGCACTTTTATCTGTGGTACTTTGAATAAAAGGTAAAACTGCACTACTTAATAGTTGAGTATCCAAAGCTGGTTTAGGTCTGGGAATATTATAATACCTAATCGGATCAGTTTTAAATTGATGACAGATTGTTTTTGAGATGGATGAAGGTGAGAACTAAAATTTAAATATCTATTCGTATGTGTCGGTTTCATTTAAACAGTATGACCTAGGGTGCTCTTCTCTTCCTTTTCTTGTACTAACACATGAAGGAAGGGAATTGCACCATCTGACTCAATTTTTATAGTGAATTTTATGTTAGAAAGTTGTTAGTTTAGATGGTACAAAAATATAGTAAAATTTTCTTCTCCGTGAGGCCATATTATAAAAGTATCATCTACATATCTAAAACAGCATTTAGGTTGTAAAGGAGCAGAGATTAAAGCAATTTAATTAAAGCCTCCATAAAGATGTTCGCTACCACAGGAGATAGCGAAGATTTCATGGCGGTGCCCGAGGTTTGCTCATTAAAGGTACCTTGATAAATGAAATATGTGGACGTTAAGCATTCTTTTATTAATTCAATTAAGATTTTTATGTTGAAATATGTTAGAAATTATTCTCACATTTGTACACAACATCAAAACTAACTAAAATATCACCGGATCAAAAGTAAATTCTTTAGATTTTTCGACGAAAGTTTTGATATAATAAATTAGATCGTCCTGTGAAGGAGTTTAAGACATTGGCTAAATATTTACATTACATATTTGCACTGACGATGGGACGTAACATTAGCGTAAAATCCAGTAATTTTCGAACCGCTTGTTCTTCTCTAAATCTGGAAAATCCGAGGCATTAGTAAGGTTGTAAATTTTCCTAAATCTAATATCTTAAATTCCTTCACAGGCGATCTAATTTAAAATACTCTAAGTATATCGTAGAAAAGCTTAAAGATTTTACTTTAGATGCCGGTGATATTTTAGTCAGTTTTGATGTTGAATCCCTGTATACAAATATGCCTATTGACGATTCAATTTCTATAATTTCTGACATATTTCAACATAAAAACCATAATCCAATCTTAATTAAATTGATAAGAGAATGCTTGCACATATTTTATTTTTCATTCAAATATAATTTTAGATCATGTAAACCAACATCATTCTAATATAAAATTCACTATCAAAATTGAGTCAGATGGTGCCATTCCCTTCCTTGATTGCTACTACAAAAAAAAGAGAACATAACCATAGGTCATACTGTTTACAGGAAACCAACACATACGAATAGATATTTAAATTTTAGTTCTCACCGTCATCCACCTCAAAAACAATTTGTAATAAATTGATTAGTTTTTAGGGCTTTATCAATATGCGATACAAATTCAATTTCGGAAAAAAACAGAAAAACTGACTGAAGCTTTAAAATCAAACGGATATTGCAGTGAAGATATTAGGCGTTCTATTATGTATTATAATAATCCCAGACCTTATCCCGTATTTGATACTCAACTATCAAGTAGTGTAGTTTTACCTTTCATTCAGGGTACCACAGATAAAATTGCAAGAATTCTGCGGAGATCCAACATTCGCACAATCCTTAGTATACACAAAAAGATTGGGCTTAAGGACGCCAAAAGATGTAATTCCTCTGCAATCAGAAGGAGTTTATAAAATTCCTTGTTCCTGTGGAAAATGTATAAGGTGAAACTGGACGTTTTGTGTCTACTAGACTTAAGAAACATGAAAAATGTATAAATAAGAAACAAATTGTTCTATCTGCTGTCGCTGAACACCAGCACACAATAGGACACATGATTAATATAAAAGAAACCAAGGTTCTTGCATCAGTCTCGGATTATTATAAACGAAAAACTAGAGAATTGAGAAGACGTGGGCTACGTGCTACATTAAGCGTGGAAACCAATCATCACAGTGAGTCACGTGTCGATGGGCACAGATCAGGTATAAATACCTGAACTCTACTCATCGGAGCTCATTCAATGTTTTGATCTTGTGCAGTGAAGATCCCTGAAAATGCCTCTTGCAACTGCAGGCGAAACGTCGGAAAGTAATTTCAATTTGATACGGTCTAAAGCCAAGCCATTTCTTAACTTCTTATTTAATTGACCTGTTCAATTTATTTTAAATTTTGTCCAAAAGTCAAAATAATGGTCACTAGCCTACTACAGTATAATATTATTATTGATTGTAACATAAAGGGAAACTAGTAATACGACTTTAATATGGCTGAATAAAATTGGAGGCCTACTCAAAAATGAAGAAATTTGCCACGCTTTATTTTGTTAAATAATGCCATGTTGTATTTTATTAAATAATGCCATGTTGATACTAGATAGCAATTTTGCCAAATTTATTTATTTATTTATTTATTTATTTGTTTATTTATTTATTTATTTATTCACTCAAGTACACTACAGACAGAAACATTCTAATTGGTACAAACTAGTATCAAAACCTACTTAAATAATATATGTTATTAAGTCTACTGACTTAATCACATACATTATTTGGTAATGAAATTTTATAGGGATTTACTAATTGTGTAACATTCTTTTTAAACCAGATAGGTTAAGCGAGAAAATGTCAAAGTCAGAAAAGAAGCTGTTATAGTTAGATACTAAACGGTTAAGGAAGGCAGTTTGGCCATAGTTGGTTCTATGATGTTGTTCATAAAATAATTGAGCTTTAATAGTTCATAATTGAAATAAAAATTAGTCGTTCTATGTTTTGGAAAGCACGTAAGTATATTTATATACCGATATATAGTTGTCGGTTGTCCGATTCCCATTCGTTTTGTTTCAGTTTTCAGAGTGTCAGAAATATTTGTAAAATTCTTATGCTGTCAAAAGTTAATTTTGTCGTAAAAAAATAGAGAATGACAATAAATATATAAAACTCGTTTGAAAATCAGTTTCTATTGACAATAAAGTAAAGGTGTGTCACTTTCGTGTGAAAACTGTTGTCTTGTTATACAATATACGATTATTCTTTACCTTATTTCTATGCTTATGCTAATTCGTAGAAAATATTTAAAAACTGAAAAATACTAGCCTGATACTGATGTAAGCCAAACGGCCTATCCTTGGCAGTTTACATTTAATAATCAAATTATTCTATTCGATCTGCGAAACTCTGTGAAAATTTTGATGTTTTTATATTAGAAAGAATTTATGAGAAATTTAATTTCTAAAAATTAAAAACTTAAACTTTGTTTTAATCAATTCATTTATTTTCTAAAAGGAAATAAAATGAATCGCACTTTAAGGGAATTGATTAAGTTTTTGTATCTAACCCCTTGAGCTTTCAATTTATATAAGATTCAATTTTTAACAGTATAACATTTTTAACTGAGGATAGCAAAATTTCAGATTCGGCCCTGTATTGTGACTCTGTGGCACCCCACCTGTATCGCAACTAGTGTTATGTAGGCTTGGGGTATAACCCTTCGAACACTGAACTATTGAATTGAATCACTTTGACATTATTGACAGGTAACAGTGCATGGCATAAAGGTGAAGATATGAACAAGAATGTCCTTATCCTTTCTCAAATACTATAGTTTCTGAGATAAATCGATCAGAACCCATACTTAAATTTCTACCATTACCACCAAAAATTCCTATTTATTGATGTTTAACAAATAAGTTTTAAAAAGGGGAAATTCTTAGCTACATTAGTGATAAATAGTTTTTACCTGTATACTTTTCTAAGTATGGAAAAAATATAACAATTCTTTTTGCCTAATATTTTTAGGTTTTTGCTAACTAAATCGTATTTTTATAAGAAAATGTTTATTCACTTTGTCCTTTATTTTTCTTAGAAGACCTGAAACAATAGTATTGTATTGAAACATTGTCATCTTGATTTTTCAACTTTTCCGGTTTTTTCGAAATTCCAGTTTTTGAAAATTTTAAATATCCTCACTTACTTTTAATGACTTCTTTCTTTTTCTCGGGATATTTTTAAAGGGTGTTTTTTACTATACTAAGTCATCCCCTTAAAACTAATTATACTAAGCATCTTCTTTTGTGTACACCGAAAAAAGAAATCACTTTCTAAAGTGAATAAAAATAGTTAGTTCTTCTGGTCTTCATATTTTACATTTACGTAATTGTTCTATTCAATATTTGGGGAGATATTGTCAAAAAGAAAACGAACAATTGCATTTTTTGTATTATTTTACTAGTAATCGTGAAAAAATCACCCTCCGAGATTTTTCAAATCTTTACGCTTCAGGGTCTCTAAATGCCGAAAAACATGTTTTCTCAATTTCTTTAGTCTGTCTGTCGGTGTGTCTGCTCTGCTCGCGGTATAGCTAAAAACCTGCCTACCCGCGATTAACTTCAAATTTTTTCTTAAAAATCCAATAGGGCAAAACGAAATGGTCGCTTCAAATTTGAAGCGACCATATATTAAAGTTTCAAGATCTCATGGTTTAAATCGCCAAAAGTTGTGAAATAACACACCCTTTATGATATTTTAGTGTGTTTTTATAGATGGGACGTTAACAAATTTTAAATGTTCAGTGTTTTGTCTCATTATGTTCCTTCTTTGGATTTCCTGTTCTTATCTGACTAAGTGGCACAGATGATAGCGAAAGTCGAAAGCGCTCTGCTACGTTTTTATTTAAATAAAAGCAATTGCACGAAATATAAAAGTGTCTACATTCCCATTTATCTTAATTGTTCAGATCTTTACGGAGTAATCAATGTACTTAAAACCACTATTCCAAATATTATACATATACAGAGAAAATCATGAACAAAAATTATACAAGTTATAATGATTAGCAAAATTTTAAGGAAAGATGTTTAAGCATTTCAAAATTATGGCTGAAAATACCTCGCAAAGTACGGCAATTCAGCCATTTTAACATGGTGGAAAAATGTATCGAAATTGATCAAACCCACTCAAAGTAATCGGTGTATACTATATACCCAAAAAAATCGGTACATTTCTTTTACCCAGGATTTCCCTCCTGATAAATCTCCCCTCTTATTCGGATTAGTGAAGTGTTACCCAATGTAGTTCCGCATATAGTTATTTAATAACACATAAACATATATTGTCTTTCCAAACATTTATATTTTATTCCGCCATATTGCATTCGTACCAATATTCGTGCAAAATTAGAAGTTAACTGGATAGGAAATAGATTTTTTAAACATTTTATTTTGTTCTGTCATTTTGAATTCCTACCACAATTTCACTAGTTTATCTCTATATCATACGTAATGCATAAATTTTGAAATTTGTTCAATAAGTAGTTTTTTCAGGATTATTTTTTCAATGTTTTATTAGGCCTCTATTTTGAATTGATATCAAAATATTCCCATTTCATTTGTATGTAGTACTTGATTTTTGTGCAAAATTTGATTGACCAAAATGTAAAGTGAATCGGGTAAATAGTTTTTTAACTAAGCTGCAAACTGACAGACAGACAATTCGACAGAACTGAGAAAACATATTTTTTGGCATCTAGGAATGATATCTAGGAAGATATGTAAAACATGTAAGGGTGATTTTTTTACGATTACAAACATTTTATTTGGTCCCCATTTTGTTCCGCCATGTTGTATTAGTACTCCAATTTTGCCAGTTTATATCTATACCAGAGTTAATTTTGGCACAAAATTCGAAATCAATCTAAAAAGAAGTTTTTTCAGGTTTCTTTTTAGAAATTTTATTAAGCCGCCATTTTGTTTCGCCACCTTGGATTCGAACCGAAATTTTACCAGTTGACTCCTTGGTAATACTTTATTTTGTGCAAATATTCACGTAAATTGAATAAGTACTTTTTTAGTAATAATTGCTTTAACATTGCACTAGGCCACAATTTTGACAGACAGACCGATGAAATTGAGAAAACATGTTTTTTTTGGCATCTACGGACCCTAAAACGCGATTATCTTTAGAAACCTAGGAGGGTGGATTTTCACGATTACAATACTTCCCTCTTACGAGGGAAGTAAAAAATACATAGGGTAGACAACATCCTCCTTTTTGGAAGTTGGTTAAACATTAAAATTATTTTTTTAATTATAATTATTTCCCATTTTATAGAGAGAAAACTAATTTAACGAAACATGGGAGGTTAATCGCAAAAATATATTATATCATGAAACAATACAATTGTATAGAAAATTTGTTTAAATTAAGAAGGCTTCCAACCTGGTACCGACCCACCTATTTACAGATCAGGATTAAGGGTGGGGTTATAGGGGCTATTGACTCAGGCCCTGTCGTAGGGAGAGGCCCTTACACATAACTAGCGCGAGCGAGGATTTACTATTGAATTGCCGTAAGGCCAGCATGTGGCGGGGGTTTCGCGAGGTATAGGCAAGAGGAGGAATAGAAGTTTATCAACAAAGTACAAAACGGAGGGCTTTTTTTTAGTTTAATCATCTGTTATTTGTGAAGGTCAGCCTCTCGAAACCGCGCGCGGCTTAGGGAGAGGCCCCCAACTATTGAAAGCCCTAGGGCCCCATGAGCGTAAGTACAAACCCAAGGAACAATACGGCGACCGTAATTGTATATAAATATAAAGTTACCGACACTATAAATCTAAAGAATAAAGATTAAATAATTGTCCCTTATTTTTTTTTAAAACCTTTGACAAAGTATTTTGTAGTAGATATGAATTTTATTTAAAAATATATGTTGTACTAATACCATAAACTAGTATACATTTACCATCGCAATCAATTGAAAACATATCAAATTTCACTCAGCTGCAACCTTAATAACGTTAGAAATTGCTGGTTACCTAACATATCAAACAACAAATAATAATATCCTGTTCTATATACTTAATTCATAGAAATGCCTGGTGTGAAACAATATCGTCTTGATTAGTAAATTACAGTAAAATAGGTACTTAGCAGCCGTGAATCTGCTGTCTTAATTCCGTTTCCGATTTCTGTTTTGAATAAAGAGAAGCAGAGGCGGGCTGTGGGTAAAAAATTCAGTTAGGATTTATTTGCATATTCTTTAAATTAACTCTTACAATTTAAGTAATTATTGTTCTAATTGATAAGTAATAAGTTTACTTATTTTGGTAAGATATCTGGCTATAAGCTCGAACTTATATGGTTATATAATATGTGTGTGTGTATGTAAATAAGAACTTCGCTGAAGGCGTCTTTAGCCATTAACTGTTGTATCAGGTAAAATAAAATTCTTTTTTCAAATTTTGAGTTGTTTTAAAAAATTATTCGTGCAGGTAAAACCCAAAATTGGCGCAGTCGGTAGAATTGTCCAAAGTGTTTTCGACAAAAATCCCGAAATATCTCCGCGTCAACGGTTAATTTGGGCTCCTAAAAACGCGTGTGACTGAAAGGGTTAACCAAATGCAAAGAACAGAAAACTACTGGTGTAGGACACACATCTCCGAAACCAGCAGGACCAGGGAGAAAGTGACAGAATCACTCTTTCGCTATTGAAAAACGAAGAAAGTAAGGGCTACAGAAATGATAATACTAATATTCTTAAGGTGAATCGTAAAACTATATATTTTTGCACATATATATTGCCTATATATTCTTCTCAATTTTGTTAATAAGTAATTTTCACGCAAAAATACTACTATTGATAATAATTTGTAATTTTAATATCCGGTCCTGAACAAGAAATGGACGAGATCATAAATTTGAATAGGCTCGATAATATTAATAATAGTGACGAAACTTAGAAACTTCTGGTTATATTAATAATTTAAACATCAACCAAGAATAAACTGGTAGTGCCACGGCTGTTAATTACCAACAACATTTTTTATAAATAATTACACTAGTCTAATAAATAATTTTTACAGGGAATGTGACAACGCACACAATAATTTTACACTGCGTGTTGTAGCTGGAAAATTATCAGGTCAAGCTTTAAGTTTAATGGGTTCTAGAATTAACTAAATACTGTTTTAGAACTAAGTTTTGGTCATGAAAGAAATTTGGATTGCTTAGTTCAAGATTTAATAACACCATCTCCTCTAAAAAATATTTATATATAATTTTGGAATATTATGCCAAAAAGCCCCTTCATTAATTTTTTCAAAATTTAATTCTTTGATTATGACGCGTGATGACATAAGAATTAGAATACAAAACTATGAAAATTTTTATTTAAATCATTATTAAAAATTTTAACAGGTCAACTTCAATATAATGTTAGGTTAAGAACCCCCGAATCATCAGAAAAAGCAATGTCTCTAGTAATAGAGAACGAAAATTTTCTTTGTAGTCAAAATCGGAGTCATACACTAAATATTCAAAGCTTTCCCAAATCAAAGAGCAACATCTATAAACGTAGATATAAATGTACACCAAAACTATTAATTATCAACATTATCGAACTCCCAGTTTTTATTCCACCACGACCACCATTATTTAATAATAACTTTTTTCAGAAAACCAAGATCTATAAGGCAAACCCAAACACCATTTCAATTTAGACCAAAACATTTTCCAACACAAAACACCTATATTTCACGCAAATACATAGTCAAAAAATCAGAAGCCAACCTATAAATAATCTATCACAATTTAAATTTAACCGAAATCAAAATCAACCTTGAAATACGACTTGATGAACCAATAAATACACCATTAACACAAACTAGATAAAACCCCAAATTTACAGTGACTGTGTTAAGATGTATAAATTAGCAAAAATTGTAATAACCAATATTTTGATCCAAATTTTTATTACGCTAATAAATTAAACCGAAAATCAATGTTTTGATCCCAACATAATACTAATGAAAACTGTATTTATTAAAAGCAAGGGTATTCTGATCAACCTGATCTACCCAATTGTGATTCTTATTACGGCGAATACAGGGTTATTCAAAAGAATTGCACAAAATTGATATATTCTGTATGAATCAACGCTGGAACACGTAAAGTAGTCTAAAAGGTTTTCCATTTTTTTGTAATATTTTCAGCCCTCGCTTGTGAGCCTTTAATTTGTAGGTGCCCCAACTTCTATTTCATATGACAACTTAGATCATGTGGGGGCTCTATGAAAAGGTTTTTAAAATTGAATTTGATACTAGCAACAAATAATTAACTATCAAAGTAGATCCTTATGGTGTAATGCGGAACGATCTTGGTTAATATCAATTATTAGACCCCATCAACCATATTCAGGGACATTATTATAAAACCACACGGCAAAAGAAATATTAAATCTATTTAAAATAAAACATAATAATAATCAAACATAATAACATCATGAATCTAATAATTTTGTAGAACCTTTTCATTCAACAATTATTGAACATTTCATTTAAGATTATTTAGGGTTACTTAAAGAAATTTGACCGAACGATAACGATAATTTAATAGACTAGGCAACAATTGCCTATAATAATTCAATACATAACGCAACTAAATACCCCTTTTGAACTAACTCACGTACATATAAGTTCACAACGAAATTTTTACCGTAAAAGAATTTTCTCAGATTATGCCGATTATAATTTACTATTATTATTACATTGCAAAATGCAGGTAAAAAGATACGTAAATTCTTGAAATTCTAGGACATTTGTTGTTTATTTGGCAAATACCTACACACACAAAATAATAAATTTAGTAAATCTTTTAGTTTGATCATTAAGTTGTAAAGAAGTGTTAGTATTTTGGAACTTTGACATTTTTGAATTATGGTGCTCTCAGAAAGGTAGCGAATTGAAATTTGGATATTGTTGGATTGTGAAGACAAACAACACAGTTGACCGCGTTTAAGTGTGAGTAGGATATTTTTAACTGAAAACAAAAAAGTTAATATATTCCTTCAGTACAACAAAAAAGTCGACATTCTTCAACTGATACCTTAGCGCTAAATAACGATGTCAGTAGAGCTTCTGTATAGCGATTATTAAAGAACCAGTAGTATCACCCGTATAAAGTACATGAAGTACAGGAACCTTTTGAAGATGTCTACGACACGAAATTAAAATAACAAAAATATCATATTTTTTCAAAATATTATGTTCTCCGATGAGGCTACATTGTATATAAATGGAATGATCGATAGACGTAATTATCTATTCTGTTCTGATCATAATCCACAGAGGATGTGTGGGCTGGCATAATAAATAACCGAATTTTAGGACCATATTTCTTTAAAGAAAATCTTATTGCTGAACGTTACTTAGATTTCCTCTCATTCGATTTAATACCTGCATTAGTAGTAACGTTTCCTAAAGCGGGTGATCCTAATATTCCACATGAAAGAAAATGGTTTCAACAAGATGGCGCACCCCCTCATTTTGGTATAAATGTTCGAAGCTACTACCAAATTTTTCCAAATCGGTAGGTAGGTCGATGGGGTCCCATTGAATAGCCACCAAGGTCTCCGGAACTTACACCGTTGGATTTCTTTCTATGGAGGTATTTAAAGGAGAGAGTATTTAAAAATATACCAAACAGCGTTGAGGACCTGGAAGGTAGAATAAGGATGGATGTGACTAATTTACCAGCCGAAAATATTCGAATTTAGAAATGCGGTTGTTGGTATTTACCACAGACCCAGTGCATGTCAAGTAGAAGATGGAGAACACTTTCAGCATTTGTTACATTAGCAAAATCAGATGAGCGCTTAGGAACCCCCTCGAATATTAATTTTAATTAAAAGACTTATGTGGATTCTTTTTACTGTAACCAAATTTGTTGCTAGTATCGGATTTAGTTTTAGGAGACCTTCTTATAAAGCCCCCACATAACCTAAGTTGGCATTTGAAAAAAAAGTTGGGGTGTCTACAAATTAAGGGGTTGCAGGGAGGGCGCTGAAAACGTTACAAAAATATGAACAACCACTTCACGGGTTCCAGCGTTTTTGTGAAAAATTAATCAGACAGAAGATATGAATTTTGTGCGTTTCTTCTGAACAACCTTGTATAATGCAGTACATTGTCCGCATGCACCACGCGGTACAACAACTTTCCTGAGTAGATAAACCCCACCTGATACTCACATGCAACTTATTTCATCTGAAATACAATAAGTTAATAATATAACTTATTGTATTTCAAACGAAAATGATAACAGTAAAGAGATCAATTTTTTATGGAGCGCTAACAAAACTGTAATAATAATAATAATAATAATAATGAATATTAATAATACTACAGCAAATTTGCCTCATGTATTTGTTCCAGAATTAATTGCAAACTTTTTAATAGATACAGAGAGCATCAGAAGTTTAATATCTCCAAAAATTGTCCAAGAATTTAACAAAAAGACAGCTTACATGATAAGAAATCACGATCAAGTAATAGTTATTCCAGTTTCTAAATTATTTGACGTAAATAAGAACCACGAATTTTATGTTTTTGATTGTAGATTTGTTACTATGGCGGACTAATAGACATTCATTTACTAAATCAATTAAAAGCCGTCCGAGAGGTTAATAAAAGACAGATGATTACACCTAATACTAGGATACCCTTAATTTATGAGCACGAGAATGATAGGAAAAAAGAGAATGATAATATACTAAAAAACTATTCAATTGAAATTCCGACAAGAACAAAAAGGGTTGTTAAACTACCAGTTAAATACGTAAAAGGTTAATGACTATATTAATTTAAGGATCAATCGAATCGGCACAGGCTATATCTAAGTAGACGTATAATAGTGAGTGTGTACTGATCAGTGGCGTAGCGACTTGCTAAATTAAATAATATAAAAATGCAATACCGAATATTTTAATAAACATTTATTTACAAGATTTTGTTTACTCCATCTCAAAGTATATCGTTTATGATGGCCATAAACTACCCACGGCAGTTTTTATTGATAATTTTATTATCCACACCTGACTGAAATTGTTTTACTGTATTGTGATGAATATAAATAAATTTAATAGTAATGTAGTTTCAATAGTAAGAATTGAAAATTGATAAAAGAAGATACAAAAAATTAAGCTAGAGAAGTACCCCACTTAACTTAAACTTGAAATATTTCAGACCCTAGAATACATACAAACATTAATCTGAGTCGTATTATTCCAAGGGATGCACATCTAAGTCACTGTTGATGTCTAGATCTGACCAGGAATTAATAGTAAAATGCACATGATCTAGTGTAGTGTCACTGATGTGATTCCGATCTATTTGTGATGTCTCATTTCAAGTTCTGTTTTTGTCAATGTTTCTTCGAAAACAATATTTTTAAATTGTAGCCACTTAATAATTACTTTTTTAAGGCTTGTACAAGTAGCACTCTTCTCTATCATTATATTGTGGTAGGATACGTTATAGAGTTCTAAAACAGATCTCTTCAGAAAATTTAGTAGCAACTGAGTTTCAACCCATTTCCTAAAGTTAGGGTGTCACCACCCTTTAAGCCTAAAATAAAAATATATTAGGTTAATTATTTTTCCTACGACCACTTACGAAACTTACAAAAACACACTGATACTGGACTAGAAACTGACATATATTACATGCTTTTCAACACGACAATCTTGTGTAAATATCACAGCTGACGTATCGGGTGACAATTTTTCAATATTGGTATTGAAATAATTTTAACACTAGTATTGAAATACAAAATATAAAATATAATAATTTTACTGAAAATTTGAATGGTCATAGCAAAAATAGTACACATTACTCGTGTCAAAAGTTATCGTTTTCAAACTGGAGATTCCCGCGCTTGGCTAACGCCTCGTGTTAAATACCTCCTCGTTTGGACCACTTTCAATACTTGTTATGTAATGTACTATTTTATTGTGGATTATTGGAGTAAGGATATCAGCCAATCTTATTCCCTTTTACTTTGGTAGATTGTAGCTTAAGGAATTAAAAAAGCCTTCTCGTATTGTTTCAGACACTTCACCGAGGCCTTCAGCGACCTAGAATATATAACATTCCATAACATGAAAGATAACCCAGGTTTATTTTCCCACAAAATAGGCATACCCCAAAGCAGGCAACTCATAGCCATTTATTCAAATTTTTGACATATCCGACCTAATAAGAAAATTTCATGCGCTTCAATACCAGTACGCAGGTATTAAAACTGCATTTGAGAAAAACCAATATTTATATCAGTTATAAAAACAATTTTTATAATCTATACAACTTGGGCCAATCTTAAGAAAACAAAATTATAACCCAAAGCCAATTAAAACATTTATTTAAAAATAGACAAAAAAGAGGACTCATAGACGGTCTAGGTTCAATAATTAATCAATAACAAAAAATTTAGACCAAGAAGACACTCATAATATGAAAAAGCTATCGAAACCCTATCTAATAACTAAGTAAAAATGAAAACTTATAAAAGATTAAATATTATTTCTTGACAAATTCATCCAAAACTTAACCAAAAATCAAATCGTACTTAAAACTCGAATACACCAAATCGAACAATTTATACGTACAATGGAATTACAAGATATAGAAACCCATATTACTTCTATACCGAAATAATAATTTCTCGAATAATTACGGAATTTCAAATAATCTACGTCTAGAAAAAATACAAATTGCGATAACTTTTGCTGAACTAAATATACTTCACAACTCTATAATCGAGCATTATGAACTTCTTGTTGAAATTGAATTTACCTTCAAACAATTGATAAGTAATAAATTATCATTTGAAACAAAAGTAGAAAATATCTTAATTTTTGACAGAATAATGGACCTTAAAAGTTAAAGAAAATCAAATAATATATATACTTATAATCGAAATTTCAATAGTTTAAAAGGATATCTATAATTATTTTCATTTATATCCTTTACCAGTTTTACATAATAACTCTTTTAAAACTATAATACCCTATAAATTTTTAATAATAAATGAGCAGAATCATATATTTTTCAATAAATAAATATAAAGGTGTTCCTGGAGAATTTATCTGCCACGAAAAAACCCAATAAGGACTACAGAAGATTCCCCATGTGAAAAGCAACTTTTGAAGTTCTAAAAATCCAACCATTTGAAAACAATAAATGGTTGCTGCTTACTCCCAAATACACGGCAGGAATCTCGAAACGCAACGATAGCAGTGAAAGCGTACCAGTAAAAGAAAGTTACATATAGGAACTAAACTGTTTTTGTGAAGTACGCGGCCTAGTGAAATGTTAAAAAAAAATATTATTATAACACTACTTATCCAAACACTACTTATCCAATTTATCTCAAATTTTACATAAATATCAAAATATTATGTTGGAATCAACTGGTGAAATTTTGGTACTAATCCAGGATGGCGAAACAAAATGGCGGCTTAATAAAGTATTTAAAAATTTAGCTCGAAAAACTTCTTAATAGATTGATTTCAAATAGTGTGCCATAGCTAATTGTGAGAGGACCAGATAAAACCAGACCAGATGCAAAAGACTGTCAAATTTGTCGTTTATTTCAATGACCTTGACGCGTCAGATTTAAGCGATCTGCATCATGTCTTTATAGATATTGCAACGTGTGTTAGGAAATTGCCCGCACCAATGCAGTTCTATTTAAATCGTCTTAAGTTTGTAAAACTGTAGCAAAAATAAAACACTCATTTTATAATAAATATGTCGTTTATTGGTAACTGAAACAAATAATTTATTTTGATGCAATATTATTCTAGGCAAATAAACTGAAAATTACAACTATAAATGCAAAAATACATACGGATATGCCTATTAAAAAGCTGTAAATTACGAGTAATGTGGCATTTCTGAAAATAATAAAAGCGGATAAACGTCCTAGTTTGTGCCACACATTGCATTCTTTTAGGAAAGGATAAATTTCAACCCTCCCTTTCTACACCCCAACATTATTAAAGTTATTCTTAAAAATCAAATACGTTGTTAATTTGGGATCTGTGTATCCGGGAACCCAAAAAACAACATATTACTCGACTTTTCAACTTCTTAATTTTCATCACTTTAACCAAAAAACCATGACAAGATTAATACACGATTATTTACAAAATCACTATTTTTTTTACCAATAAACCCCCCGTTGCAACCGACTCCCCGATTTGGTCCAGAAAACTCAGCCGATTTGGCCCAAAAACAATACGAAAATGTATCGCGTAAACTAACAGACAGACAGATTTTTTTTCCGCCGAAATAATGTTTTTTACAAGTTTTATACATATTTTTTTCTAACCTGATAATATAACGATTTTTGGAAGCTTTTCAGATCCTACGTCAGTAATAGATCGGTTTTGGTTAAGAAAATTAATGTGATAGAATGAATGTATACCTTTTGCTGCTTGTTGAAGTCATAGAAATAAATTTTTTGTCAAAATGATCCTCGCTCAGTTTGTAATTATTATCATCCTTTTCTAGAAGATCTGCTCTTACAGCAGCCCCAAGCCACGCCATTTCTCTAAAACATTTATTAGCACTTAAACAATAAAATCGAGATTACTCGGTTAAATCTATTTATAAAATTACAACACAATTCTAAGCAAGTATTATGTTGTAAGATATGCATTTAGATATACTTACTTTTGACGATATTTTGGGCACCTGAATAGAGTCTTTCTTCCACTATCTTTGTTAGAACGAATATAACAAGTAAATACTCTTATAACCAGGCATTTTCGCTCTAGCAAAGTAAAACGTCTCTATACGTAGGTATAATGATATTCTGTACACGATTAAATATTGTTTTTTACATTCTCACATAATTACAAATAAAAATAAATTAAAAACATCCAAACTCTGACAAAAACACCCATACTACACGGCAGTTGGAAGACATTACCGAGACGGTCGTGAAACTTTGTTCGCCGTCGCTTGCAGCAGAGGGGATACGGGAGTTTTCGCATCTGCTCTGGTTTTATCTGGAGTACAGGGGTCAACCAGTAAAATTGTGGTACTAATTTAAGATGGCGGCCAAATAAAAAGTTTGTAATCGTGAAAAAAATCACCCTCTCAAGTTTTACATATCTTTACGTTTTCGCGTCAATAGATGCCAAAAAATATGTTTTTTTCAATTCTGTCGGCATATCTGTCGGTCTGTCTGTCTGTCAGTTCGCGGCATAGCTTAAAAACTAACCCGATTCACTTCAAATCATGGCCAAAAATTAAGAGTTATATGGGGATGATCTGTCAATATTTTGGTAAACATCCAGAATACAAAACAACATGGCGGCCTAGTGAAATTTAAAAAAAATTATTATGAAAAAACTACTTATCCAATTTATATATTTCAAATTGTGCATAAATATCAAGTATTATAAATTCAAGATGGCGGAAAAAAAATCACCCTCCCAGGTCTTACATATCTTCATATTTTAGAGTCGCTAGATACCAAAAAAACATGTTTTATCAGTTCTGTCGGTCCGTCTGTCGGTCTCGTGACATAACTTAAATACTACTTACCCGATTGACCTGGTAATATTTTGGTAATTTTGGTAAAAATCCAGTATGGCGAAATAATGTAAAAAAAAATTGTTAGAGTGGTGTATTATTTGGGGTTAAGATCCAGTAAAAAAAAAACAAGTCCTTTTTTAAATTGTCGACGTTTCTCAACTTAATTGTTGCATCCTCAAGACACATATATAAATCCTGTATTCTCCATGAAACCCATATTAGCAGTCTTTACCTACTCCGTTGGTCCGCTTATATTTTCTAGATACTATATTTATAAATGGTTTTCGTTAACGATCCTCTTGTTGTTATGTTAGAGTGGTGTAATATCTGGCGTTAGACTCCAGTTAAATAAAACAAAAATCTATTTTTAAATAGTCGACGTTTCGAAACTTTATTTTTGCATCCTTAGGACACCCATTTAGATTCTATATCCTGCATGAACTCCATATTATCAGTCTACTCCGTTGGTCCACAGATATTTCCCAGATATTAATTTTCTATGGTTTTCGTTACCGATTCTTTCGTTGTTATGTTAGAGTGTTGTATTATTTGGGGTTAAGATCCAATAAGATTTTTTTGAAATTGTCGACGTTTCGCAGCTTTATTATTACATCTTCAGGACACATATATGGATTCTATATCCTGTATGAAACCCATATTATTAGTCTTTACTTACTACGTTGGTCCGAAGATATTTTCCAGATATTAAGTTTCTAAAAGGTTTTCGTAAACGATTCTCTTGTTTTTATGTTAGAGTGATGTATATTATTTGGGGTTAGGATCCAGTAAAAAAAACAAAATTCTGCTGTTTAAAATGTCGACATTGCGTAACTTGATTGTTGCATTCACAGTTATATTTATATTTATTTTACATCCTGCATGAAACCCATATTATGAGTTTTTACCTATTCCGATGGTTCGGAGATATTTCCCAGATATTAAGCTTCTAAATGGTTTTCGTTCACGATCTTCTTGTTGGAGTGGTGTATTATTTGGGGCTAGGAAATATCTGAGGACCAATTCAACATGACGTAGCAAAATGGCGGTATATGTCAATGTAAAAATTACTTATTGAATTTATTTTAAATTATGCCCAAAAGTCAAGTGTGGCATAGGTTGAAAGAAAATGGTAAAATATTGGTAAGAATCCAATATGATGGAACAAAATGGCAACCAATAATAATGAAGACAGTATATGTAACACATATAAAATATGTACTGAACTAAATTGGTTCACTATTCCTAACAAATGAAAACTTAAATCATAACGAGGAAAGTTCCAGGTAAAAGAAATCTTTCGATTTTTTTTGCTTCCCTCGTAAGTATTGTAATCATGAAAAAAATCACCGTCCGACATTCTTTTCAGATCTTTACGTTTTTCTCTAGATACCTAAAAAGATTTTTCTCAATTCCGTCAGTCTATGTGTCTGTTCGCGGCATAGCTATAACTGGTGAAGTTGGGGTACCAATTCAAAATTCAATTTTTTTTTAAATCTTATTCAATTGACTTTAAATGTTGCAGAAAAATTAAATGTGATATAGGGATAAACTGGTACGAATTCAAAATGACGTAACAAAAAGGCGGTGTGCGTCAATGTAAAAACTACATAATGAATCTATTAAGAGGAAGTATATTGGAATCGTGAAAAAGAAAAAATCACTCTCCGAGGTTTTTTCAGATGATCTTTACGTTTCGGGTTCTTTAGAATATTCAGTTCTGTCGGTCTGTCGGCAAACAGGCAGACCGACTAAAAATCTACTTACCTGATTGACTTATGGGAATGACCATAAGTTTGTCAGTTGTCACATTTTGATAAAAATCCAATATGGCGAAACAAAATGGTGGCCTAGTCAAATGTAAAAAAAAAATTATTACTAAAAAATATACTTATCCAGTTTACCTCAAATTTTACAAAAAAAATCAAGTGTTAGTAATTAACTAGTAAAATTTTGGTACGAATCAAGAAAGTAATACTTTTAAATCAATAAAAAATATCAATATAAAACAATTTTTATTTGTAATTTTGTGCCACATATAAAACTTACCAAAACATTTTGTTGAAAATATGTTCCATCAGAACTGTCATTATTTATGACGAAACAAGTTTTCACAAACTGGAGAATATCTGCAGGAACACAATCGAATTTATACTGCACTAATGTCATTGCCCCAAATATAACATTTCCATGTAATTAGTTCGCTGAAATTACGTTTCTGTGTCTCGTACGCTTTGATACTGACATAAATAATATTCTATCGTTCTTTTGACTGGGAATTTTTGCAATAAACTGTTCCAGCTAAAGGTGCGTTTTGTCATTCTTCACCATAAATAAGCATATAAAACTGTTGTTTATAATTTCTAATTATGTAGCACAAATACTCGGTGTTCGAATAAGATACAGAAAAAAATTGTTTTTTTGCTTAATAATGCGAATTTTTTATGTTCCGCAATCGCAACAACTGAAGTTACATGTGATATTCTGGCACAAGGGTCATTAAAAAGTTAGTATTTCTAACTACTAGTTTTGGGTAATAAAATGAATGAATAATTTGCTTAAATTGTAGCTAAATAAGTTCAATATTTACCTTTTTTTTTTTATAATAAGCCACAGTTAGCATTGGACTTAATTTTCTTCCTCCTCTATACATCGATTTTGCTTTTTTCGACATTGCTGGTACATATAAATCACATGATGTCTGTAGTGTGACGATATGGGTCCCATAGAAACCGGTTTACTTGTGAATGCTTGTCCTTGAAAACTTTATTATAATAATAGAACAAATTTTTTGAAAAAGAAAATATAAAAATCGGCATTTTTCATTTACCTGGAACTTCTCTCCTTATGAATATTTCCTTTTATTAGGAATAGTGAGGTGTGACCCAATTTAGTTTCGCATTCATTCAAAAGAAAACAATTAGGGGGAATTTTTAAGTTTTCTATAAGAACTCAGTTACGACAGATACCAATTTTTATAAATGTATATTCAGAGTTCATAAGGATTCCCTTTTTGTATATAATAAAACATTTACATTTCGCAAAAAATCAATTTTTAAGACTGACAATGTTTCCATATTTCGATAATGTATACTGCTACTAAGAAAAACTAAACCATGCTTACGAATTTTTGGTGATTTTCAATTGCATCTGATAAGATTATCAAAATAATTTTACAAAGAAAAAGATCAGCCTGCTATAAAAAATGTACACCTATTACATAAAAAGTCAGTTTAGTCGATAATTTTACCACAGTTGTTTCCCCAACTATTTATTTCAAATGCTTGAAATATAAACAAATCTTTGAAGATTTTTTGTGAAAAAATAATGTTTTTTTTTTTAAATACGAGTCTGTTTAAAATATTCAAAAAGAAAGTTGTATCCCAAACGTCGGACCTAAATAAATATACTGACTTGTTATTAGTACAACATGAGGTCGTTCGGAAATAAAATAGTTTTATGTATCTTTAGAGAATAATAATTTATTGAATAGATCATAAATTATTTAATAACTTTATATAAATCCTATAAACTGTAATGTACTTCAATTTTTTATAGTTTTTAATTTATTTAGTAGTATTATCAATAATATTAATATTATTAGTTATTTTTCACAACATTACTTACGTAGTCTACAAGAAGTAAATTATGCCCTGTATTATTTTACTCCATAAAAAGAAGGTTTTATTCCAGATAATGGAATTTTACTGAATATTTTGAAAACATTTTATTAGGTTGCGATTTTGTTCCGCCGCGCGCCGTAATGAATATTTTACCAGTTTGTCCTCATATCTCACTATTTTTGAGCAAATTTTGAAGTCCATTCGATAAGTAGATTCCAATGATTTTTTTTTCATGTTGTGACGCCGCCATTTTGTTCCGCTTTATTAGATTGTCAGCAAATTGTAACCATTTTACCCCCTTATAACTCTTGATTTTTGGCCAACATTTTAAGTTAATCGAATTACCAGTTTTTGAGCTATGCCGCGTAGAGACAGACAGCCATACAGGCAGACCGATAGACCTGCGGCAATTTGAGAATTTATTTTTCGAAGTCGAGGGGCCTTAAAGAGCTACAAAAATCTCCGAATGTGATTTTTTCATGATTACAATACAATTGTAAGTAAATAAAAAAATTGTTACTTTCACATAAGTTTCGTGAAAAACCACATAGCTTTAATCAAAATATTTGTTTTCTCTTCTATTAACAAAAACTTGAAAAGTACCAGTAGCGTATTTTAGAGTTATTTCAATATCTTCCTAATTCCACTATATATGTGTTGGCAAAGACAGATAAGACTTTATATAGACGATTCATCCAGTGTCAAATAAAATAAACCTTAAATGTATCCCAACCTTGTATTGTAGTACAAAACCTCGCGCAGCCCGGAAGCCCCTGAATAATTAAAGCCCTATATCCGACCCTGTCTATTTAAACAGAATTTGGCGTTGCATACACTAAGTTTGATACACTTTTTTAAATCAAAACAAAAAATTTAACCTAAGCTAATCAAAAACGCATTCCATGGATTAACAAATATGGCAATTTTTGACACTATAAATCTAGATAATCTTCCCTTATTTTTCTGGAATTAGATTTAAAAATATACGTAGCACCAATGTTGACTATATTAGGTCCCGAAATTCCCATCGTACGACATACAATTACTAGAAACTAGTGTAAAAACAAAATAGTTTACTTTATACCAACATCTTCTTAACCCCATTCTATATGTGTTAGCAAATACAAATAATACTTCGAATATAAGATCCATCCAATGTTAAATTAACCCCTAAATGGATCCCAACCTTGTATTGTATTCCGTATAGTTAAGATCCATCCAGAGATTTCCGCATAACACAATATTCGACGTCAACGTTGTTGGCTTTGCCCAACGCCCAGAGTTGCCAAGCATAATTTGTATATTGTATTTCTAAACAAGTAGGCGATTCTGGCAACAACATAACCACATTTTGTTGCGCGCGTTCTAATTAAACTGCGACAACTATGATCGGTCTTCCGAAGTCTAAGAAAACATTTCACTTGCTAGAAGAGTCATGTACGAAATGACTTTTTATTAGCATACTTTTATTTACATACTGTTTTTGCAGGACGAGATTTATTTGCAATGTCTTTATATTTCTTGATATATATTTTGGAGGGAGGAGTAAAAGGAACCAGCTCATCTTCGTTACTTTTCGATAAAAACCCGTATCTATATAGCTTCTAATTTTATTAGTTGGATCGCCCGGAAGTCATTTAATTTCAGCCGTATTCCCATTGCTTTTGCCAATTACTACTGATTTTGTAAAACCGCTTTTCCGCTCTTATTGCTTACATGTTATCTAACCTCGACCGTACTATTCAATGTAATTGAATTGAGATTCCAGGAAATGCAATAAA